>OY728142.1:905328754-905953754 GCA_963277665.1 Viscum album | reverse complement strand
GAGACGGTATTCTGTACGTACACACGTGCGGTGATTTCGTTTTCCGTAGGATGAATAGAAGGTGAAATAGAGTTGTTTCATATTTATAATAACTTATCAGTATATTAGTTATATTTATTTAATTACATTATAATGAAACAAATAAATAAGAGTATGTATAAGAAGAAATAAATTTCAAAGAATTGGTAAAGGATATTACCTCTTCTTTGGCGTGCCTCTTCTAAACCTCCTCTTAGGGCACTAAAGATCATCTTTTAAGAATTCCAAGACCTATAATATGTTTCTAGGGAAGTGTAGAAGATAACTTGGTAGGATTTGTCCGATCAGGAAGGCTCAAAATGGTGTGAGAAAGAGAGGGAGGAGGTGTCCTTTTATAAGGGAGGAGAGGGGCACCTTTGGAAACCTATGAAATATTAATTTATAATAAATTCAAAAACCATATAAAAACCTCCATAAATGACTCAAATACGAATATTAGATGATATATGATTGTAATCTCATCAACCAATAAAATTTAGACATGTTGGGAAATTATTTTAAACCTTATCAACTTGATTTATCCTTATTTAATCTATTTAGTTTTATTTGTCGTAATTTTATTATAAATTTTTAATTGTTATAAATAATGAATTATTTTTTTTTAATTTCCTATAATTGGATAATTTATGACATTTTAGAACATATAAATTTTAATTTAAAATTTTTAAATATTTTTTTTATTTTTAAACAATTTTATATTTTGTTATTTTTATAAAAAAACAATAGTGTCAATTTAGATACTCTTCATTTATTTGAATTTAAATAAAATACACACAGAGGATATATTTGAAAAAAAATATTTAATAGATTCCTAAAATGTCATATTAATCTAAAAAATTTGTGTAGAACATTAATTAGTTCATATAATATTTATTTTAATATTTTTAAAACCATTTGTTTGATATTTCAATAAATAAAATAATTTCAACTTCACTATTGTGTCATCATTAATGATAATTATTTAATACTTAATAATTATAAATAAATTCTCATGATATAGATAATTTTATTATTTTTCTGTAGACTATGTATATTCAATGTTTTATGAGTTTTATCACTAAATGAAAATTATTATACTTATAAGATATAAGAGAGTGACATGTTGTCACTTTCTTTGGTTTTAATAATAACTATATCATTTTCATGGTCAAAAGTCCATTAAATGAATCTATTCCGAACATTATGTGATATGGGTTGACTTTTATTCATCCAATATATTTTTGGCAGCTGTTAGGGTAATTTTATAATCTTATTCTTACACTTAATTACCTGATTTACCTTTAACTGTAGTAAATTAAAATTATCGTAGTTACTTTTCATAATGTCAAAAAAATAAAAGTAAACTATTAACATAATATTGACCCACAGAATCCAAATATTGAATCCATTTTTCAAAATTCAAAAAATATAATTTTTAGTAATTAATTTAAAATTAATCCCATTGTTAAGAAAACAGGTTTTTAAAAGTTAAAACATTGTCAAAGATTAAATTGATTTTACCTATGAATTTGATGTAAAATTAATGGTAATGACATAAATTATATTAAATGGTAAAAATATATTCTATCTATACTTTAAAACCATTAAAATTTATCATTTAACGATATAAATTATCTTTATGAAAAAAGTTTTTTTTAAGAAAAAGTTAGCCTATTTTTACTGTTCATCAAAATTTGAAAGTTATCAGAAAAGTATCAAAAATTTATCAAATGTAAATTTTTATATCATGATTCAAAAGAAGAAGTTTATTTTTTAAAATATAACTTATAAACTTTTAAGAAATTATATTTAAAATGGGTACACCATCAAAATGCGGAAAACTACATTTTTCGAAAAATACTCCTTTTATTTGAAAAATTGATTTCATTTTCTTATATCTTTCTAGAAAATGTGTAAGTTTAATTATAATGTTATAAAATTAAAAATTAGGTTAATAATATTCATAACGGCTAGTTCATAATAATATATCATTATTTAGTGAAACTCTGTATTGCGTACAACGCAAGCTATCGAGGAAGGTTGCTCTTGCGTGTAACGCAAGCCAAGCCAGTGTTGTGTGTAGTGAAAGATTACTTTGGTATTGCATATAATAGAAGACATAATATATATATATTTCTCATAAAATCTTAGTGTTTCACGATAGCGGCCAGGTCACTACACTCTTCGGATGACAGCCCGAGATGTGGTTGTTTGTCATCCCACTCGCCGTACTCTCCACTGGACAGCCTACCATCCCAGCAGTCTTCTTCAGTACCATTTCCAGTTCCTAAACCACCTCCAGTTGATGAGTGGGGTAATGAAGGGCCAGACCATGAATCTTATCCCAGGATCCTATTGAATATCCTCTTAGCAGACCCCTTCCCTGAGTTGTTCTTTCCTGTCGTAGTGTCAAATTTCAGTGCGCCGGAATCCCTCACCCCAAAGGATGTTGAGTGTTTCCGTAAAGCCATCTAGGCGACGCACTTTCTCCTTCATCGTCAATGAGTGGTTTATCCTAGGATCCAAGCGCATTTTGAGGACATCGATGAGAAATGATGTCTGGTTGACCTGGCCGCACTCCCTGTGGCCCAGTGACCTAAGTCACTAGGCTAACGTAAGGCCCTCCAACAGAAATGCATTCAGAGTTTCAAGGTACTCTGCGTGATTATCATGGGGGATTCCCCCCACTTGCAAATCTATGGCTGGGGGCAGTATGCTGCCATCTTCTTCAGTCCTATCCAATGGCAGCCTGACTCACAAGGCGATATTGAGGAAATTCCCCTAGGAAGGGTCATGGTCAACATGGATGACATATTGGGAGAGGATAATGATTTGGAGTTTCATGATGGGGACTTACCCCCCGAGGGTGTTCTCCCACTACTAAACCCATCAGGAATAGTTACTCGCTAGTAGAGGAATCTACTAGATCACCCTATTCCCATTGAGGCATTTTCATTTAGTCGTAATCATGGTAAGGGTAAAGGGAACCTCGAAGCTTCCAATCACTCTGACTCATCCGCCTCAGTGTAGAAGATAGAGGAGGACCCTGAGAAGGTCATGTTGTGCCAACAACTTGTCGAACAGAAGAAGTTGGTCGGTGACTTCCTGGCAGAACACGCTGCATATTGACAACCCAAGTATGGAAATCCTAGGCCAGGGAAGTAGGGGAAGGAACAAATTACCCTCAGTGAGCTTCCTCTAGGTGACCCTAACCATCCAACCCCTGCAAACAGGGTTGAGGCTGGAACTTACGGCAAAAGGGCATGATATGTCTCGCCAAACCCACCGGAATGACGCGATAATCCAAGGAACCCAACTTAGGTTCCCCCACCTGCCCTCTAGGTTGGTCCACATGCCGTCGATCCACCTTAATATGTTAAATAACCTTCCAAAACACTTGTGGCTAGGGACCCCCATCAAGAGAGGGACCCCTACCCAGACGATCCAATGACGAAACTCATTTCCTGCCTTGAGGTGGTGGGACTCCCACCGGATGGAAAGCCATATCCAGCATGGGTGGATGATATGTACGCACCTCAGGGTTTCAAGAATCACCCATTTTCCCTCTTCAATGGGATAGGGGACCCACCACATCTTCTATCCCAGTTCACCTCAAGGTATGGGCCCATGTTTGGGACTCCAACGCACTAGGAGCCCGCCAAGCTCTGATGTTTTTTGCAAATAATAGAGGGGCCTACTTTTATCTGGTACAACCATCTCCCCATCGGATCATTGTCCAGCTGGGAGGACCTAAATAGGCAATTCCTCTACCAGTTTAGCTCCACCACACGGAAAACAAGCGTCACAGCCCTCTTCAAGTGCAAACAGAGGCCTGATGAGCGTGTCACGGACTTTATTGCATGTTGGAAAGGGCTTACATACTCACTTGACATTCCACTAACATAGAATAAATTACTCAAGATATGTGTAGGGAATGTTAAAATAGAACGGGTTCCCTCTCTGATCACCTAGAACAACCCTGGAGGATTCGAAGACTTCTCTAATAAGGCCCAACGCCTGGAAAGAACCCAGAAACAGGCCAGCCAGGCACATCCATTGCCCCTGTCATTCCTTCAAAGAGGGATACGAGAGTAAAGCCTACTGTGGTTTCCCAAATAGAGGCCCCCACACAGTTGGAATTTTTACGAGTGGATCTGCGTCTGCAAACTCGCAGAGGCTCGCCACTACTGGCGCAATCTCCATCCCAACAGTGTCTGCCTCAGAATATGAAGGAGCCTCGTGCAACGCGCAGCCACCACCCCGGCAGGATAACTAGGCTCCACCTCCTCGACAGGCTCCTCCAGCTCCCGGTCAAGGCCATACTCCCAGGCCCCCCTTTCCGGATAGAAGAAACATGACCTACTCATTTAATGAGAATCAGGTTTAAGCCTATTTCTGAAGTGCCTTGGAATAGGGGGTTATTCATTTTCCTAAGTGAAGATTTCCAAAAGAGGCAAACCTCACTGATCACCCCACCTACTGCCCCTATCACTAGATCCTGGGACACACTCTCAAGCAGTGCTACGTGTTCAAAGACTGGATTGAAGACCAGGTTGATAACAACATAGTGAGGTTGGGCCCGGCCCCAGCACAAGTGGCATGCATCGTCATAAGGCCAAACAACAGCAGCGACAGCGAGGGAGAGTGGTAGCAAGTTTCTAACCACAGGTCCTAGATGTATGATGTCTAGATGGCTCAAAAAATAGTTATATATTCTCATGGTATCATCTGTGCACTCTTGAATTAGCTAGAGCCTTTAGAAGTTGTGGCCACCACTTCTGCATCGTCATCTCAGCCAGCGTCTTCCAAAAAGAGCAAACACCGGTGGCGCAAGGGAAATCAACGTTCCCCACCAATGCCATCGTCGTCCTATAATCTTTGTGACTTCTTTCCATGAAGATGTGGATTTTTATCAGGATCCTCCTAGTAGTGGATGAATATTCGAGTGACAGTCAAGGGTACGCTTCGGTTAACACCATGGAGCCGGTAAACCCCTACATGACTACCGACGATGGGGAGCACCAGGTGGATCTCCCCAAAATCCCCAGCCGACTCCAACGTCAGTAGAGTCGTGGCCATATGGTTTGTCAGGGAACATCAGTTAGAACTTCTATCTAGGATGTGCACACCGCTAAGACCAGACTGTAGGCCTAGCACAGAGCTCAGTACGCACAACCTTATCATCTGGTGGCATCTGGCTCACCCCCACCACTTTTTGTGCTACTTGATCAGGAAGAGCCAACCCCGACCATGCCATGACCAACCACGCCCTGCTATAGGCCAGTATCAGTCATCCATCCCTCATCTGATAGCCACTCAATAGGCTTCGACTTGTGAGCAATGCGATATTCCCAACACCAGTCAGTCGTCAGTCCATCCAGTAGGGCTCTCCATGCCTCCTGACATAGAGCAACCTCCTGCAAGCCGAATATTACACCTGGCGCGAAAGTACGATGTTCTTAAGCACCTTCCTAGCATCCCGTCAAGGCTTTCCATCCTCGAGTCCCTTCTACTATTTTCAAATATGCGTGAGGCCCTCACTGAGCCTTTAAGAAGCCCCCTTCAGTTTTAGACGAAATTAGTTACCGCAGAAGCCTATCATACAGAAGGAGTCAAGAATGTTGAATGTCCAGACATTATCTCATTCTATGGATAAGATGATGGTTCTCCCATATAGGGGAACATTGGACCACTATACGCCAACAACCAATTCAATGGCGTGGAGGTTCACCGCTATCTTGTTGACATCGACTCTAGGATTAACCATATCCTGACATAGACACTGCAAAAGCTAGGGTTATCTGAAGATGACATAACTCCCTCCGACCTAAAAATCTAGGGATATGACAGGACAGATTAGACCATGGGCATCAAGATCCGTTTGAAGACCCAGTTCAGTGGCCTAGTTTCCAGCACCGATTTTATGGTTGTCTCCCAAGACATCGCATGCAATGCATTGATGGGAAGACCATGGCTCCACCTGCATGTGGAGATTCCCTCATCATATCACCATTGCCTCTAGTAATACCTCAATGATCAAGTGGGCGTGCTCCAAGGTGACACATCTCCTTTTACCTCTTGTGAAGTCTGCTATATGGGTGCTAACTATTACAAGAACAAGGACAAAAAGATTCAGTCTAGTGAGGTTGAACCCACTGCGGTTGCAACTGACCCCTAGGTAGGTCTGGATGATGCCTACTTCTTCCCGATCCACCAGTTAGAGGTTATGACCCCTGATAGGGGGAAATGTTTTGTTGTCTCTATTATAAGGGGAAACCATATTCTCAGGTCCAAGTGACTTCGGGAGATCACTTTGTATTCTTATACAAATCAATCCTCGATGATCCCTAATCCCCCTACTCCCATAAGGTATCGGGATGTCTGCCCCATGGAAATGACAATACATCATAATTTCTTGTTCGGTTGGGCTAGAATTAACTGGCTCAAACCGACACACCACTATTTCTTGGATATAATCAAGCATGGCCCCTTGGGCCGAAGACCATATGGGATCGGGTCGATAGCCTTCATTGTTATGGTTTTGGCCGCACCATAATTTACCGTTGTAGTGACCACTACTGCTCAGGTTGGTACCAACCTACCGTCGGAATCTTCCGACCCAGAGGAATATCCCCCTGCTAAAGATCCCTCCTCCTCAAGAAAATAAGGGGATTTGGAGGACACTCCCCCTTCCTTTGAAGAGGGCGTCTTTTCCATAGTCAATGATTTGGAACAGGTGAACCTCGATAGCGATGCAGATCTGAGACCCACATTGATTAGTGCCACCATGCCTCCCAAGGAGCAGCAGTGGTATGTAGACTTCCTAAAATAATATCATGAAGTATTCCCTTGGATATACGATGAGATTCCAAGACTAGATCCTCAGGTATCCATCCACCGCCTCTATCTCCCTGCAAATCATTGTGGGTTCAAGAACCCTCCTATGAAGATATACCCTTCTCACAGTGCCATGGTGGAGGCAGAAGTTGATAATCTCATCAGAGCCAATTTCGTTAAGGAGGTCCAGTACCCCAAAGTGATAGCGAACATTATGCCAATCTGGATGAAGAACATACAGATCGGAGTCTACATTGACTTTTGGGATCTCAACCATCACTGTTTAAAGGTTTGTTTTTCCCTTTATATGATGGAATTGTTGATCGATGCTACAGCTGGGTTCCAATCCCTCCCCTTCAGGGATGGTTACTCTAGATACAACCAAATCCAAATATCCCTTGAGGACGAGGAGTCTACAACCTTCATGGCACCACAAGGTATGTTTTGTTACTAGGTCACGCCCTTCGCGTTAAATAATGCATGTGCCACCTATCAGCAGGAAATGAATCACATATTCCATCCAATCACTGGGACATTAGTGGAATGTTATGTGGATGATCTGGTGGTCAAATCTTGCCAGCACCAGGACCATCTCAAGGACCTTGAGAAAGTTTTCAGCTTCCTCCGTTCTCACCACCTGAATATGAACCCATTGAAGTGTTCCTTCGGGGTCACCTCTAGGAAGTTCTTCTACTTTTTTGTTAGGTACAGGGGCATCAAGATCGACCCAGAGAAGATCAAGGCCAATTATCCAGATGCATCCCCCAATCAATATTTGGGAGATTTGAGGTTTTCAAGTCCACTTATCATATATACACCGATTCATTGCGAATATTTCTAGAAAGTGTAAGCCCTTTTCTCAGCTCATGACGAAAGCCACCGCATACAAATGGGATGAAGATTTACAGACCGCGTTCATGGAAATCAAGTAGTATCTACTCCAGCCTCCAGTCTTGATGTCACTCTTCTCCAGAAAACCACTGATCCTTTACATGACTACCCTTGAACAATATCATGGTGCCCTTCTCGCCTAGAAGAACAATAAAGGGATGGAGAGTATCCTTTACTACCTCAGCTACATGATCATTAATACAGAAACTAGATACTCCCTTATATTGAGAAGAGATTCCTCACACTTGTATTCACGGTATAGAAATTGAGATATTATTTACATCACCACAAGGTACAGCTGGTGTCTCAGGTAGACCCACTGAAGTACGTTTTCAACTGCCCCATATTGACAGGTCGTCTCACTAGGGGGTAGTGATTCTCCAGTAGATCAATATCAGTTTTTCCCTCAGAAATATATTAAGGGGAAATCATTGGAAAACTTCCTTGCTGCCCATCTGGCTCCCACTAATCAGTCCTTGGATCTCGATTTCCCTGATGAGGCTATCCTCTCAGTGGACCAAGGCATGCCGTGCTGGAAGATGGATTTCAATGGTGGTTCACAGAGCCCCACCGGCAGGTGGCTCAATGAACCCAGGCTCAATAGGGCAGGCTTGGGTATCGTCTTTTTTACCCCGGCACTATCCATTCCGTCATACTCATTACTGTTGTCATAAGGCCGCACCAAAAGTGAGTCATAGTATCATGCTCTTATCACTATCCTCGAGTTGTCCCTTGAGATTGATGTGCCCCATTGGCATGTGAAAGGGGATTCCAAACTAGTCTTCAAGCAGATCAACGATGACTACGTCGTTAGAAAGCCAAAGCTCGTACCATTTTTGGAATGCACTCTCCAACTAATGGCCTACTTTCCATCTTAGCTGGAAGTTACTCATGTCTCTAAAAATTAGAATGGTCGTGAAAATTCCCTAGATGTCCTGGCTACATCACTTGTAGAGCTCGAGAAGGATGACCTGATTATCCAGGTGGCACGTCAGAGAGACATTGCTCCTATCTCCCCAGGTGACGATGATGGCCTACAGGTGAGACATCTAACCACCAAATCATCCACGTTGGGACCCCCAGGTTCCTTATATGTAGTGGTTTAAGTGAATCTCAACTGGAGGGGCACCTTTGTCAAGTATCTCTAAAATGGTTACCTCTCGACTGATCGGGCCGAGCGTGAGAGATTCTGACGCCGCACACTACAGTTTACCCTCCAGAGTGGTCCCAGTCTAGAGTAGATTTTCTACAAGAATGGGTTCGATGGTGTTCTCCTCCATTGCATCCAATGAGTCAAGATTTCTTAGTTCATGAAGGTGGTTCATACCAGTTTCTACGGTACCTACCAGACTAGGACAAAGAAATCTCACTAGATCTAGAGACTTGGGTACTTTTGGCCCTCCCTGATCCGTGATTGCATCGAGTTTTCCAAGAGATGTCATGGGTGTAATATTCATGATAACTTCATGCATCATCCACTAGAGCCTATCCACACTACCAAGTACTCTTGGCCCTTCACAATCTATGGACTGGATGTCGTGGGACCATATCCGCCTGCGACAGCTCGCTAATGTTGGTTCATCCTGACCGCTACATATTTATTTTCCAAGTGGGAAGAGGTAGTTCCACTCAAGGAGGTCAATTCCCATTCCATCATTGACTTCATAAGATTCAATATCATCTACTAATTCAGAGTCCCTCATGTCGTCCTCACTGATAACGACACCAACTTCTGTGCATCTGAGTTGAAGAAGTTGTATGCCAAATACAACATCTGTTTTAACCATACCTCCTGCTATCACGTGCAAGAATATGGATAGATTGAGGTGTTCAACAAGACCCTCTCTAACATTTATCAGAAAATGGTTGGGCAGAACAAGAAGAGTTGGCCAGACAAGCTCCCCAATACGCTCTGGTCTTATCGGATGACGACTTGTAATTCCACATAGGTGGCCTCATTTTCCATGGTATATGGAATATAATCTTTCATTCCTATCGATATTCAGTTTCCTTCATTACACACATTGATCTATGATCAGCACGCACCAAATAAATTAGCTAAAATTCACCTAGCCGAGTTGGAAGAACATGATGAAAATAGGCTTCATGCCCTGCACAATCTAGAAAGGTATCAAAATAAGATAACTAGAGCCTTCAACAAAAAGGTTCTCTCCGCTATTTCTTACAAGGTGATTTGGTTCTGTCCCTCCAGACACCAATGATACTTGGCAGGAAACCATCCAATTTGGAGCCCAAATGGGAAGTACCTTTCATTGTTCACAAGGTTTACCCTAATGGTGCGTACACACTGGTGACCATTGATATTGAGCGTATAACTCCTACCACCAATTCCATGTTCCTCAATCAATACTTTTCTTGAGTTGTAGGGTCCCACATGACCATAAAATTTATGGTCCTACTCGAACTTAAATAGGAAGGTCCCGCATGACCCTAAACTGCATGATGGTCCTACATGACCCTAAACTGCATGGTCCAACATGACCCAAACCTGTCAGGTCCTGCATAACCCTAAAATTCTTCATCCCACAAGACAATAAACCATTTATCATCCTGCAAGACGATAGAATGTATGGAAATTCAAGAAATATGTAAGGCTTGATTCCCATCTGCATGGGATACGTAAGAATGCTCAACCATTTCATCTTGATCCTAGACCCCAAACTCTCGCCTTTGACTATCCCCCCTAGGGGTAAACCTCTTGGAGGATCCTTACACAACATAGTGAAGGCTTCCTTGGCCCCTGCTCGTGTAAAGATTATGATGATCACACCCTGTGCTCCCTCCTTGTTCTTCTAGTCCCCCACATCCTCACCACACGATGTCAAACTACATGGCTTTTAAGAACTATATACGGCTTGATTCCCATCCTCATGGGATACGTAGGAATGCCCGAACATTTCATCTGTTGCCCCATCCCAAACATCAGAATTCCCCCTCAGGTCTGGACACATGGTATGGTATAAGATTTTTCCCTAATTCACGTCGAGATCATCTCGATCACACCATATGTCCCCCTCCCTAGAGATGTTCTTCACATTCACCACGCTGATTGACATTTAAATTCATGGGAACAACTATGCTTCACCCACTCATCTGATTAGGACTCTATAATCTTTCACATCCAAAAGGAACCCTAACTTTCATGCATGATCGTCCTAAGGGATCTCCAACCACTTCAGGCCAATGCCCTCAAGGATGTTGAGAAAAAAATCGATACAAGTCCCACGTTGCGAATATGATCAGCAGTCGATGCTCATTTGTTGTTCCCATTTCAGGTCACACTATAAGGACGTTTTGTTTCAAACATGGTCAGTGGATATCCTTTTTCATTGTCACCACCCCCATAGATCCCAAACATTGAATGTGGTGGTTCATCCTGCCCTCTGTATCAATGTGTTATGACTCCCTTCGGGTGATTCCAGCTATCAAACACTTATATGATAGGGAAAGCTGAATATGGCTCCTTGTTTCCCGCACCAAGCACTGCTCATGTGGGCTTAGGAGATGTGATGAGTTCGTAACCACACAGGAGGTCATATGGCTACATTTGTCCGAGATTCCAAGCCTTAGGTCCTTTGACCCCTTCGGGGCCCTCACTGAATTTCTCATTTAGGATTGTGTGGTGCGGTGCAGACTCATTTCCTCATTCACATCGAGCTATTTCTACATGCCACACATATCCCCTAGAGATATCCCTTCATTAATTTATCATCTGTTCCACGATCATAGGCCCTTCCATGCTCGGCATGACCCACCATATGGGTTTACATCACCCTCTATATCCTTAAGAGCCCCCGAATGGCATGGATGCTCAGCCCAAGGGCTCTCCTACCGTTACAAGATAACACTATTGAGGATTGTGACTGAAAATTTGATACAAGTCTCGTGTTGCGAATACATTCAGTGGTTGAAACTCATTTGTTTTCTCTAAATTCAGGTCACACAAGGGTGGACATTGTATTGTGAACCTAGACAATAGTTGTCCTCAATCATCACTGCTGCTTTGTGTTCTTCCATAATAATGATGATTCTCCCCTTATGCCCCACGCATATGACATTAAACTAGGAACATATAGTCTGAGTTTTATGACCCTAAACTAAGATCACTTATGTCCTCACTACAAGGCATTAAATTGTAAGTTGTACATGACACTCCATCCATGGACCAGCCTCAGGCCCGTCAACCTTTATGATCCCCTGGCCCATGGTCTCACTTAGGATGGTACGGTGTGGTGCTGGATTATGTCCTCATTCAGGTCAGGTTACTCATCCTGCCATACACATCCATGGATGAGATACCTTACCCCTACCTTCGTCCCCATTGCAAGACATTAAACTACAATCTATCCATACATTCTATCTGTGGCCCAATCTCAGGCCCCTGACCCAATTCTTCACTCAAAATTTTACAGTGTGGTATGGTATTATGTCCTCATTCATGTCAAGTTACTTGCCACACCGTACAACTCCTTTGTGTTGGGAATCTTACACATTTTTTTCCTTACTACATTATGGTAAACTGTATGTTACCTTATTTTAAAACTATGTGTGGCTTGATTCCTATCCCCATAGGATACATAGGACATCCCGAATTCCTAGTCGTCAGGTGAAACATCATCTCTTAGAAATATCCCTTTCACATTGGCCCCTTGGCCTGCACTTTCCTAGAGATAGGGGTATGTGGTGTTGTATGGGAATATGTACTCATTCACGTTATCTCTGTAAGAACCATGCCATGTGCCTCTTTCTCCTGACAAGTTCTCTATCCCCTTATTCTATAATTATCTTTTCCAATCAGCCACTCTCAAGTTGAGCCCCTCAACCCTCTTCGGTGATTCACCAATCTGCCCAAGAGTACTCTGGTTTAGCGTTTGGTGTGTCGGATTTTACTTGGAGATGTTTCCACCCACCTTCCAGGCTTCGTGTTCCCCTTCATTTGGGCTTCCATAATATTTCACCCAGAGAGACCCCTAGATGGAATTAATGTTAGGCCTAAGGGCTCTCCTACCATTATGGGACAACATCATCAAGGGTTTTAGGAAAAAAATTGATACATGTCCTATGTTGTGAATATGGTCAGCAGTCGATGCTCATTTCTTTGTCCCCGTTTTAGGATAACGTGATATGGATGATGTGTTTCGAACACGGTCAATAGTTATCCTCCATCATCCTGCCAGCCCCCTCAAGCCTTGAATGTTGGTTACATGATACACATTATTTTCCACCCCATCATGTCCAAATGGAATTTTGAAACTCTTAGAACCATCCCTCAGTGAACATTTGAACAATTAGAGGACAAAAGCCATGGTTAAGGCAACATTTAATGTTCTGCGCCAATTTCCCTTTGGCGTGCATTCCAGATATTTGAAAAAACATCTTCTACCCTTGTTTCCCAAACCGAGTTTGACTCACGTAGGCTTAGGGATTGGGTTGAAGTCTGTACTTACTTGGATAGATTTCTCTCTTCTATGGTCCATGTTTTAAGACCATAAACTAAGATCTATTTTAGAACTATGTACAAATTGATTCACATTTCCATGGGATACGTAGGAACTCTTAGACATCTTGTCTTTGGGTCCAGCTCAAGTTCTACTAATTTATCTTTTCTGTTCTAGCTTCAGGACTTTAATTATTATAGGACTATGTGGCATGGTATGGGATTATGTCCTCATTCACATCGGGTTTTCATTGGTCACACCACGTTTTCCCCTTTGTAGGAGTTATACCCCTTACTTCCTGTCCCACGTGAAATTAAACTGTATGTTGTCTAGAACGACGTTAAAAGGAACCTTCAAGAACTATGTGGGGATTGATCCCAATCCTCATGGGGTACGTAGGAACGTCCGTTCACCTTATCTTGGGCCCAACCTTACTTTTTTTCAGTCCCTCTACCTGAAGCCTCCCCTAAGAAGCGCACGGTGATCCGAACCAGGTCCTCATTCACATCATGTCTTGTAATTGCATCATTATGTGTCTCTTATTTGTTACCATCTATAGTCCAAGCTCTATGACCATAAACTAAGACCAATTTACGTCCTCTCTATAATACGTTAAATTTCATGACATCTTCCAGAACTACATATGGATTGATTCCCATCCTCATGGGATACATAAGAACTCCGAGGCATTTTTGTCTTCAGTCCCAACCCTAGGAATCTACAAATCATGTCCCTTCTTCTTAGTCCCCTTGGCCCAAAATCATTTGGGAACATGTGGTGTGATGAGTAACTCTTATTTTCTCATTAAATTCGGGTTTTCAATAGCAACACCATGTGCTTCCCTTATCTTTTCAAAGCGTGGTATGAGTTCTATGACCCAAAACTAAGATATCCCTATGGGAACGGTGCATCACGTTTGTCTATTTCAAAGCCCTATGCACAGTACATTAAATCAAGCCCCCTAATGGTCCACCCTAGGACCTTAAGTTGAATGTGTGTGACCCCAGTACCCTTTTCCTTGGGAAGGGACTCGACTCCCTCTATCTGATATGTCTTATTGTCGTATTCATATTGGTTTTGACAAAGAGCCTGAAGTATGGAATTTTCACGGTGATATTCCCCTAATTCCATGTTCAAGCTTCGTGATCCCATCATTTGGATCTTCATCGTCTTCCATGTCTAATGGGACCCCTTTTTTGGCCTAGTATCATGACACATTATCTTACCTATTTCCTTAGGCCAACATCTCTGAATATCTCAGATGACATTTGTGACTGGTCTTTGTTTAGAACATGGTCAAGAATCGACACTCATTTTTTCCCCATTTCAGGATAACACATTAAGGATACTGTGTTTCGAACATGATAAATAGTTATCCCCTATCATCATTCCACCATAATTGTGTTCCAGATATCGAGCATCATAATTCACATATTTCCACTTCCTTATGTTCATGTGTAATTCTAACATGCTCAGCTTTACACCTCCATGCATCTAGGTGCGCTATATAGGCGGGTCAACATCAGTGGGATGTCATTCACCTAATGTCCCATCGTCCCTAACTTGTGCCTCCCTATGCTAGGAAAGTCACATCACTACTTCTTGTTTCCTACATCGAGCATGAATCATGTGGGATTAGTAGTTCTGGTAGGACATGTACGGGCACAGCCATGCCACACATACCTTTCATCATCCCACAGGATGTTAAAATGCACTATCCGAACTATGTATGGCTTGATTCCCATCCTCATGGGGTATGTAGAAATACCCAAACACTTTTCTTTGGGCCCAAACTAATATTCACTTTTGGTCCCTTGACCTGAAGAGTTTCCTATGGGGATATGTTGTGTGATCCGAACTCGATGTCCTCATTCACGTTGGGTTTATAGCCACCGCACCACATACTCCCTTCCTGGGATCTTCCCTTTTACTCTAAATCCTATCGTATGATGTTAAACTACACAATTCTATATGTCCTCAATGCATGACACTAAATTATGGTTCTACCTTGAAAAAGTTTGGGATGCCCTATGTTAATCATGGTATGCGTCAATTTCCTCTCTAGAGAGAATTCTCCCTACCAGTGTTTGTCTCTAGCCACACCGTGCCCCAAGAACTATGTTTGGATTTATTCCCATTCCCATAGGATACGTAGGAACCCCCAAAAATCTTTTCTCAAGGTCCAGCCCTAGGAATCAGAATTCCTATTCCCCCCTCTTTTTTCAGTCCCTTGACCTGATCTCTTGGGGGGTACCATGAAATTGCAGCTTTACCTTGAACAATTTCAGGATGCCCCACGATAACATTTGGAGGTGATAGTTTCCTCATCAGAGAGGTCCTGTTTGGAAGAATGTTTGATCCCTGATCAGACCGATGTACCCAACTAATGCATTTCCACCACGGTTGGGTAATTTCATGAGTGTTGGAATCCAAACGAACAAACCCATCACTCCACTCTCCACGCGTTGTGTTCCCTTTATTTGGGTCCTCCCCCTCTTTCACGTTTAGAGGTACCCCCTAATAGTATGGATGCACGTCCTATGGATTTCCTACTATCTTGGGATAACATTCCGGAAGATTAGTGAATTAAATTTCAAGTCAGGCCCCATGTTTCAAAAATGGTCAGTGGTCGGCCCTCATTTGTTATCCCCATTTCAGGCTAATGCAATAATGATATTCTGTTTTAAACATGGTCAAAAATCATTCTTAATTGTCATTCCATCACTAAAGTGCTCCAAATCTTGGGTATTGTGATTCACACATTACATCCCCCCTGTTTGGATTTATTCTAGAACCCATGGCATTACCTCGTTCATGCACAAGAGCACACATGGAAAATGGTAATTCGACTTTTCTGAGAGATTCATTCTCTAGTCAGGTCTCTCCCTTCTCATCCTGGGAATTAGTATTGGTTGTTTGACCCTTAGGTTCCTGGATCTTGGTTGGAACTCCTAAATTCAAACAAAGTAATAAGTGCGAGAATCCCTTGTTTCTCACACTAGGTACGACCCACGTGAGCTTAGGAATGGATTTCTATTTTTTTAGGATTTTGGTTGAATTCATTAAACCAAATGAATAAGTAAATAAGTCTATCCATACATCAAAATATTCATGTAATTAAGAATAAGATGTAGTAAGAAGAAATGAGTTTATGAGTTTGACCAAAACATGGCCCTTAAGGATCAGCATCTTGGATAGATCATTCTAGTGACGCTACCTTTAGGAGTGTGGACTCCAAGATTGCTTCCTGTCCCTTGAGAACCCTCCCTTCATCAGCCACCACAGAGTTCAGTGCACTTACCCAAGCCTATGCTCTCACCTGTTCAGTTTTATGTTCAGTCATTTGGTGGCCCACTTCCACTAGCTGCTCTTGGGCATCCACCAGTTGGGCCCCCAATTCCTCCACAAGCTCGAAACAGTTGTAAATGAATACCTCATTCTCTTTCATATGTTCTTCAAGGCGTCAGACCTCTTCTTCCACCATCAATAACTCTTTGGTACTCCCTGACTCTTTCTGATACTGGGAATCATCTGAGCATTGGCTACTCTGGTGTAACATCTCGACCATGTAGTCACAGAATGTCAAATGAATACGGAGATCATCCACCCCTCCAGCATAGAGAAAGTAAATCTAGGTGTGGAGAAATCCCATCCATTTTAGCCATTCTATCTGAGGCTGACCTAGAAAGCTCTTGATACATTTCCACCCCTTGCACCGCGTCATACGGCTCTCATCGGCCACCTCCAAATCCGATTAATCTATCTCCTCAGGATCAGTAGTCCGATAGTCAGGGAAAGCATCCAAGAGACCATAATCAGGGCCTCCTTCGAGTATTCCTCCCAAAAGGTTAGGCTCTTCAATTCCTGGGAGACCTTCATCTCTTTCCATGGTCTCAGTAGCTCTTTTACCAACTTCCGGCCCCACCCCGATATTAATATCGATGATATCCACACCTCTTTTCTCACTGAGTTCTATGGTAGTCTCGGTATAGGAATTGTGCTCTGAATGCGATGAAAAAAATTCCATTGAATCAATCGTGGATAACCTAGATTCGGCAGCACGACGAGCCTCCAAGGATTTGATCAATGCACAAACAATGAACACCCTGATCAACTAAGATTTCTGACATTAAATACTGGTGTTGAAGTAATAAAATTACAAGAGCCCAAAGCCTCAACCTCTGGTGTTCTAGGTTCTACAAGAGCTGTCAATGTCAGGGATCCCTCAGTGCTCGTTAGGTCAATAATGGGCATCAGTTCCCCATCATGTTCTATTTTTGCCTCCCCCCCCTTTGGATAGAGCCTCTTGGTCGACTCCAATATGCCCCTGAGCATAATAAGAAGATATGATTGAGGGTTACAAAATAACAAAGGGGGGAGGATATATAAGGGCTAAGACATACGTCAAGTAGCTCGGTTATGTCTACATTAGAGCCAATGATCTCGCCACTCTCCCAAATACTCCCTTGGTGGGACATCCCCTTAGACCCTACAACATCAAGATCCTTTTCTCTATCACCCTCTCCTTAACCTTCTCCTTCACCCCCTCCTTTACCTTCTACTTCCACTTCCTCCTCTTTTGTCTCACTTCCCTCATGGTTCTTGTTGCTATCGTCATACTTGGATGGAATCTTTTCCTGGATCATGCACCTAGACGAGCATTACTTTTACCAGGAGGGGTGGTTCCTCACGCAGACCTCACTATCATGCATACGCATCCATGGTCATCAGACACACATTCCTTCGATGTCAGTTTACCCTGTCATCAACCTGGATGAGTCCGACCTCTGGAATCTGGATTCTATATTGTATTATCTTTTTTCATAGGGCTTCGATACCCAGTGACTGCCGTAGGGACAACCAGGGAAACCATAGAGCCGAGGAGATTCCATCATTAGAAGGTTGAAGAAGATATATCATTTTCTTCTTGGGAAGTTCCTTGACCGCTCCATGATCCCCTATCCCCCTGGGCGATGAAGGTGCGACCATGTCGTGCGACGTTCTCACTACTGTAGTCCTGGCCTGTGCGAGCCTAGTTGCCCGACTTGCTTCCGACCTTTCCTCCCCAACAGTGCCTTGTCTTCTCTCTCACCGCCTAGGTTCTACGCTGCTTACCCTGAGCTATTGAACTCTCTTACACAAATGTCCCTTAGGGTATACTACGGCCCAATGTTTGGCATATTCTGTAGAGAGTCCAACATCAACTCTGGTGGGGGAAAGGTAATTCCATCTCCATATCCATGGGTTGTGAACATCAGTCACATTTGGTGAAGGAAACAGGGATACCTCTCCTCCCTTACATCTATATATACCTTATTCGGCATCTACTGGAGGAATCCAAACATCCTGGTGAATCGTGACGGCACGTAGGACTCACAAAAAATCATCCCTTCAACTCGGGTGGCAAGCACCCCACCTCTGATGCTCTGGAAGTATTCTATTTTCTCTAGTGAGCCATGCCTGTTGTCTATCATTTGGACAATCTGAGTGGAGAATGGTCTGAAAATGAATTTGGAATGATTTTTGATTTTGAACCTTACCCCCTTCCTGTTGAGAGTCAATGGCATGACCCATGCAATGTTCAGTAAGCAAGGTCGCTGGCCTTTACCCGGAGGAAGAATGGAATTTGGAAAGGTATATCTACCACAATGAGCCACGATCCAGCCATGGAGGTTCTATAGGGGACCACATATCCTCCTTGGTGAGACCCCTCTCAAAATGTTCCCTAGGAAGGCATACAAATGAGCTAACATGGGGACTCTCTAATTGAACCTCTAATTTGAGACCATGATGCCAGCCATCACTAATGTTGATGGACGAACTCCCATCCTTCCGTCCCTTACTGGTAGGATCCACCAACTCGAGAAGGTTGCTAGAAATCTGGCATACTAAAATTTATGATTCCGACTATCATTTATACTGAATCCCCATGATTAATATTCCCCCGCCTTTGGGATCCTCCCGTACGATTCTCTTTTTCTCCTCTGTTCCCCGGTCGGACACCGCCTTCCTCCCCCTAACATATTGACTTCTATATCTATTTGTAGAAACAAGATAAACCATTTTTTGTATGTGGTTTCCTTCAAAATTCCTTGACTCCCAGCCTCTCCTTAGCTATCTCCAATAGATGCAATGTTAGGATAGGAGTTTGTGGTATTTCTCCCCAGATGTTTTTTGTTGGAAGGAATTCATCATACTGGTGCGCATCCAAAGGGATACCCCCAATGCAATGAATGTCCCAAAGGCTGATACCAACATCTCCATGGTGAAGATGGAAGGTATTGGTATCGAGGGACCGTTGGGTAAACAGCTCAGGCCCAAGTTCATGCAGATGGTAGAAATGGAACTGTGACATCCATACCGCCTCGAAGAACCTCATGTGCCACAGTTCAGAACCAAACTGGTCCCACATCTGGCGTACCCAGTACGCCCATGCGCATTCACTTGTGAAATTTCCCCCAGACCACTGATCCCAATCTTGATGCTATCCTTTAATTTCATTAGTGACACTATGTCAAAAAGTACTTTCATAATGGGTCGGGGAGTCCATTGCGATCGGGTAACTTCCCAAAATGGTTCTGGTTCTAGGATTTAGGACGTAAACATCCATATGTTAGGTTTCTTTGGTAGGATGTCCATTGATGGTGATATTATATCTAGGTAGGTCATCCTTGTGGGTCACCCATAACCACGGTGTGTTAACTTCAAATCAGGGCAGGGGTACCTCCTCCAAAATAGCGAAGTTCTATATCAGCAAATTGTGGGATAGTGCATACTACTTCTGGTCTAAGGTTAACAGGTTGAAGAGAGTTTGGTTGAGGAATAAAATCTTTCAGGCACTATAAACCTCAAGCTTGGCAACCATATCATATTTTCGAGCAGTGAATGCAGCTTCTATATCAGTGTCAGCCATTGGCATCCATCATTTTATGGCAAGGTCTCAAGGAGTTGGAGTGAAAAATGTGGAGTTAGTGCCAAAAACTAGGAGGTGGAATAAAAAATCAGAATTCCGCGTGAAAAAATAGGAGTAGGCGCAAAAAACAGAGGCCACGGTGTGAAAAGCCTCGGGTCTGTGTGTAAAACGACAGATGAACTCAAGAAATTACACGCAACCAAATCAGTTTTTCACGCAAGACAGGGAAAGTTTTTCTCACATGAGATCTCAGAACGTATCACATGGGAAAAATTTGTATGGATTGAAGGACCCGTGAGGGTTTTTATAGGCACAGATCAGGGATTTCGCATGCAGGGGGAAGGTGATTAGCGTACAAATTCCCAGTTTTCTGTGCACCTATTGGTTTTTCATGAGTGGACTCCAGTCAGTTATGTGTTTCTGAATTTCTCTCGAAATTTGATCATTGAATCCCCTCGCCAATCCGATTCCAAGGTAGGGCATTTCTAGATGCCAAAAAATGCTCAAGGGCTGAAGGAGGTTTCGGGACGACAAAGAAAAGACATATTTTGACATGGCGATCCATTCGGGGTGGGGGACAGAAGGGCCGCACAAAAAAATATCAAGTTGGCCTGAAATAATACCTCTCATGTAGAAAACCACGGGTTCAGAGGGTGTTTTCCGCACCTGTATGAAAACTCCAGTGCAGCGCAAAAACTACCGCGCCTGTTTGAAATCTCCCCGCATTGCACAAAAACATTTTCCAGGGATTGAATCTTCCATGCCACCGATCACAGGTGAAAAATTTTGCGCTTTCTACCCTGCGTGGAAGATCTTTTTCACTACCAACACCGGCGAACAAAATTTCACGCGGACCTGTTTACATGTGGATCGGGAGTCCCCAAGCACGTATAAATAAAAGGGTGCCCCTTCAACTTCGGGGGATGAAGAATATGAACCATCTCATCTATGTGAAATCCACCTCTCCTATGCGCAAAATATGGATTTCTGGTACGATATTTTTCGTAATAGGCCACCCAGGGGTTTTCCTTCGCATGAGACCTCTCTAGATTAACCCTCGGCCGAATCCCTTCCCCTACATGAAATCCTTTCCAATTGAGAACAATCCCTTCCAATTGGGTACAATCCATTTTGATTATGCGCAATCCATTCCAATTGCATGCAAACCCTTATTCCTTTCGCGCAATCCCATCCATTGGCACATAAAACCGCATCCCCCTATCCATTCCAAATTCCTCCAATTGCACACTGATCTGTTCTTTTCTTCTTAAATGACCCAATTGTGCGCTGACCCGATCTTTTCCATGCAAATGTCCTAATTTCACGCTAGCTCGGTGTTTTCCGCGCAAGTGACTCAATTTCACATTGACCCTATACTTTCCATGAAAATATTCCATTTTTCACGCAAGCCTTCCTCCTGGTGCGCACATGTCCAATTTATCTCTTCTGGACATCATTTTCGGGTGCCTCCCACACACAAAATATATATGACACACACCATTTTCATGTACTACCTTCTAGGTTTGTACGAAGTAACTTCAAAGTCCATTGGTTGGTGTTTCACATTGTGTTGTTACACCTCATTCTTATTCACATAGGCACAATAAGAGCTATTGCTTCTTCGCATAGTCACGCTAACATGTACCCCCAAATGGTTTTCTCTATAACACTCTCCAACACCACGACACTGTCGGTCCCTTCGCTTCACCAAGGTGTAGAGGGTTCTGGTTATGTAAGACCTAGGGGTGTGGAGTAAAACCACCCTCTTCTGAGCTTCATGATGTTAAACTGCCAAGCACCTTCATCCTTAACACATAATGTTAAAACTGTGACCACAACCCATGCCCCATGTGTTAGACATGGGTTTTCTCCACCTTGGACATTCTGCACACCCACTGGTCTCCACGGGAGTGAGATCATTCCTCACATGAAATGAGATCCTCTTCATTAGAGCGGCGTCTGTCCACGGGGCAAGGGCAACCACCCTGGTGTAAGCTGCTAGCTTTCTTTGTAGGAGGCAACACCCCTTCTCCTCCACTCTTCCTGGGTGCCAAATCCCTATCCTACTGGGCTTTGTAACCACCCAAGCCTCCCTCATAGAGTAAGTCCCAATCTCTATCACCTCGGTCTGCAAACCGCACGTAAGCCCAAGTTTCCTCTTTGGGCCGCCAACCACATGTGATCCCTACTTCACTTCCCACAGAGTACCTTTTGTGACATGATCATCAGGTCTTTGTTGTATCGTGTTTCTCACACCAATCATGACTCTCATGGGCTTAGAGCAAGCATCAACCATTAAATCCTCTCCTGGCAGCCTAGAGTGTAGGACCCAAACCCCACATGAACTATAAGTTCTTTGATCCTTGCCATGGCAGGGTACGTAGGAAGCCTCCATGAGGTTCAAGCCCAACAATTGGTCATTCCAACCCCCTTCATGTCGGTTCACCCCTATCCTACATGACATTAAACTGTGGACCTCAATCAGTAGTAAGTCTTTGTTCCCCGAATCAGCAGTAAGTTGTTGCACCCACCTGAACTACGTGGACTTTGTTCCTTGCCAAGGCGAGGTACGTAGGAAGCTTCCCTGAGGTTCAAGCCCACCACCCATTGGTTCCGACCCCCTTCACATTGGTTCACCAAAATCCACCATGAACTACTAGGTCTTTAATCCTTGTCAAGGCATGATACGTAAAAATTTTCCATGAGGATCAACCCCACCTGGTGGTAAGCTGTTGTGACCCCATTCAACGGTAAATTGTTTCCAACCCCAATTGATGGTAAGCCATCATCTGATGAACTTCGAGGACTTTGATACCATACCACGGGGATATGTATGAATCCTCTTTGAGGCTCAAACCCAAATTCATCATCATCCTCATGGCAGTTCCATCCCATTCACCATCCACTTCATTCCACACTCTATCATCCATCCTGATTCTTAGTCAGGCTGCCACATCCCGATGGGATCATGCCACATCATTCCCCATTCCCCTCAACAAGAAATGGGAATCTAACCAAACGTTGGCCCCAACATCAGTGTTCCCTCTAGAGGCTACACCCATCGATCCACTTTAATCAGTGTTTTGATCAGTCTGATATGTCTTTTTTGGATGTTAAACCTATGGCATACCCTGTGTTAAACATGGGGATCTGAGGAAAACCTCATATACATGCCTATGGAATATGATTTGCTTCATTCAGTGTGGGATTCCTTGGGATTATGCGCCATCGAGAATCCCTATAATATGGGAAAAAACCTAGATGCACCAGTGTCCTAGTGTCCAGACATGCCAGTGATGTCCAACTTGACTACTCCCCTGAACGAAGGTTGCTGACCTGACCGGACCCTTTGGAATGCCCCGACAGAAGTAGTGTATTTTACTAGTGTCCATGATGATATGTCACTAGGAAGAGTTTCATTAACAACATATTAAATCTATAAGGGAGACCTAGACTAGCTGACGAGTTCCAAGGAGGAATCCATGGAAGGAAGAACTGACATCCTATCATCCTGTTTCGGTCAAAGAGAAAATGTGTCTGAATAATCAATGGATTCCACCTGCATTTGGAAATTGGGAATGTGGGGAAACAAAACCTCACCTTTCGTCCTTGAACAAGACGGACGTGAGCACCCCAAAAAAAGCATCAGAAACAATGTAAAACTGTATTGAATAGTCCTATCACGTGAATATAATATGTGGAATCAAATGACAAGATTTTTGATTCCTATCTACTAACTGGTTTTATAGGAAACCTCCAATATTTTCAACCCAAACATCTCAAAAAACTTGGGATACCTCCATAAGGTTCTATCCAAACACCTCCAACACCAAAAAATTTGTATTTCATCCCTATGGTAGACAACAACCCTCAATTATAATCATCTTCCCCAAATGTGGACACACTTTACCAAATATATCATGTGTGATCATATTTCCTCTTGGGATCACACTTAATCGAACTCTAAAGTGTGATCATCTCCCCCCCAATAGAAACACTTAACCAATACCCTCAAGTGTGATCATCTTCCGCCCAAGGGACACACTTAATCAAAACCTCACATGTGACCATATTACCCCTTGGAGATTCAGATAATAAAACCCCTATGTTTGATCATTTACCCCACTAGGGACACACATAATCAAACCCTTTAGTTTGATCATTTTCTCCTCTAGGAAAAAACTTAACCAAACCCTCAAGTGTGATCATCTTCCCCCTTAAGGACAGACAAAATCAAACCCTCAAGTGTGAACATTCCCAACCCCCTAGGGACACACATAATCAAACACTCATGTGTGATCATTTTTTTCAATGAGAACACACTTAATCAAACCCTCATGTGTGATTCTATTCTCCCTAGGAACATAATGACCACCTACATGTCCCCAAAAAGTCATTAAAATTGTGACTGAACTATCCCCAAAAGAAATTAAACATGTGACCATCTTATCCCCACAGAAAATATAACTTATAAACCCAATGAAATATTTATCCCATAAAATAAACAAGGAATTCATGGGGTAAAAATACTTAGATTCCCTACAACCCTAGGGTCAACTACCCCATGGCCGATAGGGGATTATTGGTTTCTATGATTAAGATTACTCTCATATGAGTGATCCCTCAAACCGTAAAATGGATTGAATTTAATGATTTATAATGTACATAAATTCTTATACATGCACAAAATTATCATATACTCCAATTGATGTTTACAGCCCTGTTGATATAGAGGTTGTGTAATTAACTGAAATCCACCAAGAGATAGAACTAGGAACGTGTAACAAAAATATTATTCAAATATATAAGGGAGACTCAGATTAGGTAAAAAATCTCCAAGTATGAATCCATTGATGGAGGTAACCAAATATCATCATATAGTTTGGATCAAGGAACCAATGTCACCGATTATAATGATGGAATATCTCTACCTTTGAAAGTAGGAATATAGTGAAAATATCATGATGTGTGACCCTAATGAGAAATAATATGAATAAAAAGTAGTATACCCAGTGTAAAAATCTTCACCATCAACCATGATGACTAGTAACATTAGGAAACCATAAACTTTTCTTGTCACTGCATCATGATATTTGGCACCAAGTCCCCCTGAATGAGCTGTGGTCCTGGCATGAAACTCTTCAATGGTTTAGGTCGGATAATGTTTCCAATCCTTGGTCTATGATATCAATAATGTGGATATATTCCCTACCTCATAAAGAATGGATGATTTTGGCATATTTTATATCTCTTCCACCAAATCTGTACTACCAGTTTATTCTATATTCCCAATTAGAATCAAGCAATAAGTGATTTATGAAATTAAACTAATATGTATGGGGGAAACAAGAACGTGGGTGTAGAAATTATGCATGATTATGTACCTACCATGATATCCACTACATATATGGATACTATGAACTCATTCCCCATTTCAAAATATATGATCATTTAGAGAAGTAATGATTAATTCCCTCATTTTCTAACATGAACAATAAGTGTAATTCCCACAAGGGATGTGACTCTTCTGGATCATGAAGTGACAACAACTCACTGATACTACTTCCCCCGAGGGTCATGCAGGGGAAAACCACATCATGTTTTAATGGAATACCGCTTTAGTAGTTTCTCCCCTGAGAATTAATATATATCATTACACTATGTCAATAATTTAGGGTATGTTCGAGTTGTACCCATCATTAAAACTTCTCTAGATCTTCCTAAGAAGGGTCCCGCCTAGCTGTGTTAGTGCCAAAACCTATCTATCCTATAGGTCAATGAGCAGTTTGATCCCACACTACATCAGTAGCCCTGATCTAGAACACCCAGAGCTGGTGTCAAGGGATTAACTATAAAACTATCCAAATGGATGCCTCTTCTGCACCTCTAGTATATCCCACCCCAACAACCATATCCTATCACATTCCTGCAATGGTTGAGCATGTATCCAACTTCACCCACTTGGGATTGAGACCTCAACCTCCTTTATGAAATGTTGGTTTAACTCTCCCAATTATGGGTATCAGAGAATGTCATAATGGGACGTCTCATAATTGGGGATCTTACAACAAAGGTCCTCCTTGAACTAATACCAATTGGAATAGAGGCCCTCCCAATGTTGAATACTTTACATGCCCAAAAGATTCATCCCAAGACAAGAGGCTGAATAACCACTATGGGGCCTTGCCCGTAATTTTGGTTTCAATACATGTTGTAAAAATCCCAAAAATCCCAAGAGTCTTACCCTTACTAAAATCACATGTCAACCAAGGTAGAATCAGGGAAAGAACCACATAAATTTTAACTTATAACAGTCTAAGAAAATAGATTATTCAATATTGTAAGTCTCTCCCTCATAACCAACAATAATAATATATGTCTACAAAATTAGGCTTATGTTCCCTAAATCCAAGGTCAACCAAATCCAAAAAAATCCCTCTATAGGTAAGTGTAGTTGTAGGATGTTTTGGCCTCCTTCCATGGACATACAATGAAATTGTCTCTTTTATTCATTAGCATACCTCCTATCCACCTCCACACAAGAAGTGGGAGGGTATTCAAGGTCTATATCTATGCCCTTAGATAATTTTGATAACTATATTTATCCCTAAAGGGGTGTTATCTCCCCTTTTCTGGAAGAATTTGAGAACACCCCTCCCTACTTGAACATAATATTGTTGTTCTTCCAACCTTAAAAATACATTTCAATGATCCGTTAATTATTGGACTATGTGACACCACACCTTCCAAAAAATCAGTTGTACAGGTCTTTTTCAATTGCACCACTAGTTTACTAGATGACACCAATTGGGATTTGGGCCAGTCAGGTGTAGGATAATTTTCTAGTTGATGAGAAAGTTTACTGGTGGGGGATTTTTCCAAAAAAACTAGTTATCAATCATGTTTTGGAAATTAATAGCCCTGAACATTGTCAACTTAGAGTCCCTCACTGAGTAATAAGTAGAATGATTTCACCAAAATATATGAGTTATGTTCATCCACCTTGATAATCATTAGTTGAACTATTCATAAATCCATGAACAATGTGATCCCACCAATAAAAAATGTAATAGAGTTGACATTGTAGTATTCCCAATAGTTTGGTTCCCTGAATTGTATGAATACCACCAAACATTCAAAAAAACCTATGTCTAAAACCTCATTTTGCATTCATGAGTCATGGAAGAGGGATATCATCATATCCAAATCAATGGCGGGGGGATGTACATTTCCCAACATTTTATCTCTATCTAAGGAAAATAATGGGATCACCAGTCTCACACAACCACTGATAGTGAAGGTTCTTCTTTGACAACCACTATAGTGAATGTTATCAATATTTAACCTTATGATGATCAATGATATCAAAACACTGATATAATGAATGATAGGGAGAACCCACCAAAAGGTGAATCACAATTATTGGAAGATCCTAGCATAGGCACTCGCACCCATCGGTAGCGAATGGCATTGGGCCTTGGGAGTCCCCCAAATGAGATATTACAACCTTACACTGATATTTTAAAAAAGTCAACAGGCCAGCTGAGCAAGTTGGTTCATCCAAGATATCAATAGAAACTAAGATAGACTCTAGGATATCTGCTATCTTGTGGGATCTTGAAATCTATATGAGGATTACTACCTTAGCTCTGCATAAGACCAGTGTTGGAAACCTCTCCAAATGCATTAAGAAGCATAATGAGTGAGTTGATAACTTCATTACACAATGGAAGAGACTCATCTATTCACTCAATATGCATATTTCTTGGGAACAACTACTTAATATGTGTGTGGAAAATATTAAAGATGATTTGGTCCCTACAGTCATCTCTTAAAATTATCTTTTCATATTTTGAGAGTTCACTAAAAAAACTCAGAATCTAGAAGAAGCCTTATAGCGGCCTATGAAATGGTTTCACCCATCCCTCCTTCCATCTCCTATGATAAGTCTTGTGAAGGTAAACATGAATTATTCCTTTCCTGAAAAGGTTCTCAAGACAATTCACCTGCACACCCCTTTACTAGATTATCCCCACTAGGGGTAACCACATCAGAAGAAACCTCTCTAAGTAGTTCCCCTCCCAACATATCTTCACCAATAGAACACGCCCCATCAGGGTTAAGCACCTATGGAACATTTCTTATAAAGTAAATACTATACCTACTCCTTCATGGATGCATTGGCCTAAGGTTAATTCATTTTTTCTCTATAAAATGTATCTTGATGCTTTAAAAATGAAAGATACACCAATAGGTTGAACTCACGAACCATGAAAACAACTTCTTATATAATAGGGTCCTCAGAAATAACATCAAACATTGTATTTTATTTAAATATTAGATCCAATACCAAGTGATTTGTGGCATAGTTAAATTGGTAAATGTCTCGAAATAGGTAGTGCATATCTCTATTTACCCTAATAATTACAACAAATAATCAAGTGTGTGATAGTAGGCTCCCATATAATGAATATAAAAGTGCACATACTGGTTAGCTTAAAATAGAGTTTCTCAAACCTGTGGCATTGTTTGTGATTTCTTGAGAAAACCAGAACCTCCTATAGTTACCATGTCTCCTCTGGTTTTTGTATTCACATCTACGTCACATTCTTATAGGTCTTGAAAGAATATCCATTGGTATCTTAAGAGAAATTAGTGTCCCCCATTAGTGTTAAAACCATCCCACACCCTTGGTAACTTCATGCCTCCAGAATTGGGAGATTCCCCCAAATTTCATTCAACCCCAAAATATTCTACCAAAAAGGATCCATAGTACACCACTATGAATTCTATTGAACTTATAGATGACTATAAGATACTCAGTGATGATTAGAACCATGAAACTTACTCAGAAACATATAAATGATGTTGTTGAAGAGGAAAAAGAGGATTAGATGACAGATATAATATTCAATATAGTTTTGCAGACCCTAAGAATGTTCAAGATAGAACGTCAAACAAGGATATTCATGCTAATGAAACTAGACAACATTCCTTGAATAAGGATCAGTAAGCACAATCCTCCAAAGTTACTCCATTGGGCACACCTCCATAGCTAACTATATTAGTTGACCATGAAACCAATTCATGAGCACATCATGATCAAAGACATATATCCAGGTATTGACCCCAGTCATCTAGTTCCCAATCACCAGGTGTTCAGAGAAATCCATCTCCCAAATAGTCGAATATAGCTAGCACTAATCATGACCTATCACTTGAGCCAACAACTCTTACTACCATGTCTACTAAATAACGACCCTCTATAAGAAAAAATATTCCCTTGGCATGGAAGTATGATGTGATGAAGCACATTACTGGAATACCAGCGAGGTTCTAAATCCTCATGGGATATCCACCTATTGAAAGAAAGTTTTGATGTATTTATCGATGCCTTAAGGATCCCGTATTAGTTTGAGGCTGGCGTAGCTGTTACTGAGGCCTTTAATGTAAAAGAAGTAAAATGGAAGGAATGGTAGGAAATTATTTCATTTTTTTAAGAAGATAAAGGTGGTACCATTAAAAGGAACATATGACCATTTTATATCATTGGCTAGTTAAATTTCCTAAAAATCTACCAATTCTTTATGGATACTTTCTTTGAGGTCAATCACATCCCAACTCAAAAACTCAATAAAATGGGGATCATAGAATATGATGTTATTCACTATAACCTAATAATTTTAATGCACTAAAAGAGTTTTTATAAACCACATGAAAAAACTAGGATACAAACCCTATTTGGTGGCATATTGTAAATAACTACATTTATGGTTATCTCACAAGATATAGCTTATAACGCCCTATTTATAAGGATTTGGCTTTTTTCATGTTTTGGCCCCTCCCCATACCACCAATACCTAAAATACTTCCTCAATGATCATGTAGTTGTACTACAAGGTGATTCATCCCCATTTAAATCTTGTGAAGCATGCTATCTAGATGTGGGGTACTACAAAAGGGAGTGAAATCATCCTCTGATTGATGGGGTGGAGCATATCAATTCACCTAATTATCTTATGTCCATTACAATAGATCCTTTGTAATAATTTAAATACACCATCATCCAACCAATCCTTTGGTTAGAACCCACCACACCAAGCTTGTAAGTTATTTCGTAGTTCCAAATGAGACGGAGTGCTCACAGATTACCTCATACTTCAACACTAGGCATGCCAAACCAATATTAGAAGACCCTACCCCTATAGAGAACATGGAGGTTCTCCCTATGTCCAATAATATAGATAATTCTCAAATTTTCCATAAAGCGTGGTGAATCAATAAAATGTTACCTTTCATCATTGCTTTGATTTTAGTATTGGACCTTGCAGTCAGAAACTATGTGGGATTGGCTCATCTTCTTTCATCACTGTAGTCACTACAAAAAAATCCTTATTTAAGACTCTCCTCACATAATAATAGATTCTTGTGGCACCCTAGGATTCAAATGTATAAAATTTTTTCCATCATCCTCTAATCACCCTATATCATATGACAAAGAGGACCTAGATAATACCCATCCTATATTGAATATGGTTTCTCCACCATTGTTGAATATTTGACTCAGGTAAACCGTGGAAGTAAGGAAAATGTGGGGCCGATAGTGATCAGAAAAGTTATGTCACCATAGAAACAAAAATATTATGCAGACTTCTTGAAACTGCACTGTGATGTGTTATTCTAGAACAATAATGAAATTCCGAGTATTAGTCCCAATATTTTAATCAATCGAAGCATTATCCTAGTGGGTCACTATAGGTTCAAAAATTATTCAATAAAAATTAAAAATTCACATAGTTATATGGTTTATGCTAATGTTGGAAAGCTTATTAAATAAAACCACATTAGAGAGGTCTTTTATCCCAAATGGAGAGCCATTGGTATCTCGATCAAGGAGAAGAATTGGAATATCATAGTTTTTATTCAATTACAGAACATCTACCTCTATTATCATAAGTATCAATTTCCCATTCCCATGACAGAGTTGTTGATCAATGTTGTGAATAGTATCAAATCCCGCTCCTTCATGGATAGATATTCCATGTATAATAAAATCTAGATGTTCAATGAGGATGAGGAGGAAACTGCCTTCATGGAATGATAAGGTAATTTTTACTACCGTGTGATTCCTTTAAATTTAAATAATTTGGGGAATAAATACCAATGGGTGAGGCATTTTATCTACAAAAAACTCCTCAAGACATTGGTAGAGTGTTAAATAGAATTTTTTTGGTGAAATCTCACTATTTCTATGACTACCTCAAATATCTTTAGAAAGTGTTTAATTTATTATGTTTTCACTATGTAAAAATGATTTCTTTGAATTGGGAATTTATGGTTACCTTCAAAAAGTTTCTCAGCATAATTGTTAGATATATAGGCATAGAGATAAATCCCTTGAAAATAAATTGTATCATCCAAATGCCTCCTATAGGAATCATTTAATAGTAACAAGGACTCCAAGGCCACTTAACCTATATTTTGTAATTTATTATAAATCTAAATGGAAATTGTATGTAATTATCGAGGCTCTCGAACAAAGTCCATTGTTTACAATGGGATGTAGACTATCAGTCTTCTTTGAGGACATTGAGAAGTAACTACTACAACATCTATCTTTTATTCCACTAATCTTAGTAAATACTCTAGTCCTTTATGTGACCACCATAGAATGGTTTATAGGTTTTATTCTATATCATAAGAAAAATAAGTTAAGAAAAAACTACTTATATTATCTCATCCACATGATCCTTAACACATAGACCAATTAATCCCACGTTAAGGATAGTTTTCTTACATTCGTATTTAAATATATAAGTAAATTAATTGCATAAAAAAAAGAGATAAAACTAGAGACTTGTGTTGACCAACTAAAATATATTCTCAATAACCCCATGACATGTAAATTGGTGATGTTGGTGGTAATACTTCAATAATTAAACATCAGGGTCATCCTATATAATTTTTTTATGGGACAGGCTCTTTCATATTTCTAGATTTTCATCTAAGCGCTTAAAAACATCCCCTATTTTTTAATTTCCTAGATGATTCAATTCACTTAGTATATCAGGTCTTTCAATGTTCGAAGACGAATTTCTATAGTACCTATCAGATTCCAACCAATATAAGTCTCAATAACCCCATGGTAAACATGGTATGGTTGTGGATTTTCTTCATCACTCTTACACTTGTCGTCGTTCCATACTCATTCATGTTGTTATAATGTTTCACTAGAAATGAGGCAGAATATCATGATATTATTACTAGCCTTAGGTTGTCCCTAACGATTGATGTCCCCTATTTAAAAGTTAATGGATACTATTAATTGGTCATAATGAAGTTCAAGGGTGACTACATCATCTTAATGAAATAATCTATGCCTCTACTAGAATGGAATCATCATCTAATGCTCCAATTTCCTTTCCAGCTGAAGGTGACTCAAGTTCCTTAGTCATTAAATAGTTGATATTATTATTTGGAAAACATGGTACCATCCCTTATAGAGCCTGGACATGATGGATTAATCACTCATGTGGCACACTGGAGGGTCATCACAACCACTACTTCATATGATGGAAACAACAACTATATTAGGTAACCACCAGTACTCCTACACCAGTGCCTTCGAATTCTCTGATGGTCGAGTAAATTCTTGATTGGATGACCCCATTTTTTCAGTATCTCTATCATCGAATTCTCCATCTATGTCTAGATGAACATGGGAAAATATGCTAGCATGTAGAAAAATTCACCCTCCATAATGGAACTAACTTCGTGTAAACCCTCTATAAGTACGGATTTGATGTAATCCTCCTATTATTCATCCAATTGAAGGAGATACCTTATTTTATGAAATAAGTCTATACTAGATCCTATGAATACAATTAGGAAAGATTAATTATCTCCTATGAAATTATGAGGCTTGGTTACTTCTACAACATCATGTTTTGTGGCTGTATTGAATTCACTAAGAGGTTTTATGTGTATCAAATCTATTCTAATTTTATGCCCTAACCACCAGAGATTATCAATATCAGAAATATTTATTTCCCTTTAAATTTTAGATATTCAACATTTCGGGTCCCTACCAAAGGAAATGGTGTGATATTGTAGTTTTATTTTTACTACAATGGACTTATTTAAAAAGTGGGAAGAATTTTATCCCATTAAAGAATTAAAAACGTGGTTAATGATTGTTTTTGTGAGATCTCACATAATTCATCACTTTGGGGTTCCAAAAACTATTCTCATGGACAATAGTAGTAAATTTTGGGCCTCCAATATGAAGAAAATTTATACCAATTACAACATCTATTCCTATCACACATCCTACTACCATGCGTAGTCGAATGGGAAAATTAATGCATTCAAAAAACACTCTCTATCACACTATAAGAGTTGGTGGTCTCGAACAGAAATAGTTAACTCATAAACTCCCTATTTCCCTTTGGTCATATCAGACTATAATTCAATTTTTTAACTAGGCGACCCTAGACACCATAGTGTATGAAACAGAGGTGGTTTTATGTATAGAGGTTTAGTTTTCGTCACCTAGAATGGTCTTTTATGAATAGAAAATGCAAGGCTAGGTTGTCGAATTAGATATTTCTGAATTGGAATATCTTGTGTAAAATAGGATTCATTTATTGTATTACATAGAGTGGATCCAAATTAGGGTAGATGAGTGTTCAATAAGAAGTTTCTCATTTGATCCTTCCTTCAAGGTGACATGGTACTAACTCTTAGGATGCCAATGATATCTGGCAAGAAGTCACTAAACATGTGAACCAAGTTGGAAGGAACTTATATTATTGATAGGTTATACTCAAATGGTTCATATTCATTAATCACTATGTATAAGGTGAATATCACACCTTCCAACAATGCTAAGTTTCTCGATAAAAACTATTCATGAACATTTGTTTCCATTAATTATAACCTTAAACTATTATCTACTATGGTTTGAGATCTGGGACCATATACTAGTATCAACCATATTTTGAGCTACATGAATTTCAATAACAAATAATAACATCTTAAACACATGATGTCAAACTATGGCTCTACCCTATGTGATGAACATAGGATTCTTTACATGATAAGCGTGATATGACTTAAAACCAACGTCCACACGACATTAAAATGTATACTTACCCTATGTGATCAATATGAGATTCCTCATATGATAAATATGATATGATCCATTTTCCTCGTTAAATAGGATTCCACCTCTCTAACATCAGTGTCCAAACACTCTGTGTTCCATAACTATGTAAGTCTCGATTCCCATGCATTACAGGATATTTAGTGATGCTCGGATCTAACATTTGGGGCCCATCCAAAACAAAATATTTTGGTGGGTCTTATCATGGTCTATTACGTATTACCCTAATCTATGTTTATCTAGTTTTATGATTACATAATCTGGTGTAGTGGATCCTTGGATCTATCTTCACATCATGTTTCAACTCTTTTTCACCACCCGAACATCCTTAAAGTAACTAAACCACTTAAAGTCAAGTAAGTATGACCTTAAACTTTTTTCTATAATGTTAAAACCTCTATCAACATAAAATTGTGTCAAACATATTCTAAGATATGAAAATTTAATCTATAGGGCCAAACTTCCTTTGTACATGATGTTAAACTATATCCATAACCTAAGTGGTAAACATTAGATGCCTCACATAAAAATTGTGAGATGAAAAAAAAAACATCCTCATCACATCACATTAAACTGTATCCTTAACATAGGTGATAAACATAGGATGCCTCATGTGATAACTGTGAGATGATCCATTTTCATCACCAAAGTTGAATCCACCCTTTTGATGTCAGTCTTCCACTACTTCATGTTAAAAACTATATTTTTTGTCATTTCCATTACTGACAAGAAACATAGGGATCGTTGGATCTAACATCCTAGGACTATCCTAATCACTAACGTTTTTGGGGGCCTCTTACCCCCTAGTCCAAGCCTCATTACCTAAAACTAAATGTAACTGGTTTTAGTATTGATTTGTGTGGTGTGGGGCCTCCTTGTCACCTTCTTCACACCAGGTTATATCTCTTTTGAACCACCTGACCATCTTCAATGTAAATACACCCATTTATTTATAAGAATTATAACATTAATATATATTTATTTATCCCAATATAACCCATTTTTTCATAGTTATATTCACCCCTAGTGTTTGAACATGCTAATTCCCCCTTATGTTTTTCACCAGATCCTCACTCGAGGGCACTTCCCCCTTCATAAAAAGGTCACCCACCACATTTTTTTTCTATAACTATGTGGGGATTTATTTTCCCTATTTTGGGATACACAATGACACTTTTATTTCATATCATGGGCCTAGCCCCACCACAAACTATTTGTTGAGACCCCCCCCAAAACACCATGGTATTGACCAATGTATTGTGTTTCTGGGAGGATATTGTGAAATTGGGTCTCCCTAGCTTATTTTTGACCTCAAGTTATCTCTATGTCATGTTACGCAATCCTCTTTTAGATACCCACCCCCAAGGTCCAAGATCCATGGCCATAAAATTTCATCATCTTTATTCTAAGTTATATGATTTTAAACTAAAAATCACAATTTACATAGAATAGGATGTTAAACTATAGACTTACCAAATGCAATGAACATAGGATTCCTCATAGAAAAAATATGGGATGACCAAATCCAATGTTCTCAGTACATGACATTAAACTATATCCTTACCCGATGTGATAAACATATGATTTCTCATATGATAAATATGTGATGTTGAAGAACAAACTTCATCAACCCACGACATTAAAACTAACCTTACCCTATTAGATGAACATAGGATGACTCAAATGAAAAATATGGGATGACCAAAACCCCTATCCTTAGTACATTAAATTAAACTGTAGACTCACCTCCTATAAACCTAAGATGCCTCATATAATAAATTTGAGATGAAAAAGAACCAACATCATCCACACATATCATTAAACTATATTCTTACCCCATATAGTCCTAGGATTCCTCATATTATAAATATGATATGGGAAAATCCAAATTTCATTTGCATATAAATTTAAACTATAGCCTTACCCTATGTGATGAATGTAGGATTTTCCATGATAATCATAGGATGAATTAACATTATCTCCATAGAGGATTCCACCCTATAATTATTATTCTATTACATTTCAAAATTCTAGAACTATATGTGGTTTGATTTCCAACCCTTGAGATACATAGTGATTTCCAGATCACATATCGTAGTCCCATCCCCATCACCAGCTCATTCTGGGTTCTTCCCCATCCTTTTCAAAATTGATCTTTTCTTGTTGGTATGTTCATATAGTGAATTCTAGAATATGGAAGGATAACTCCCCGGGCACTCAACATCCCCTGGGACATTCCCTACTTCCACTCTCACACTTCATTCTTCCTTTTGTTTTTATCCTCATCATCCTACTAATCTTAATATCCCCACATACAATAATGGTTCTTAGTGAAACGGCCCACCTACAAGCCTAGGAACATTAATCAAAGGATCATTGTTAATATATAATGGTTCCCATTTTTTAAATATGGTAATTTTTTGATTCCAAATTTTTTGACCCGATCTATGACTAGTGAGGTTTTGGAACCTATAATTCAAATTAGGTCAAAAGTTGTTCACCTCCCATTGGTCACCCAATTTCATTATCTAGGTATTAGAAGTGATGATTTAGCTACATTTACACCTCCCCTTGGTCTATTGGGTATGTAAACACCCTTTTTATCATACTTCTATGAAGTCTCATATGTTTACAATATAAGTCTACATCATTGGGAATTCCCCAAGTCAGCTTATATTTTCCCTTATTGTGATGTCCCTTGTGAAAATGATAACTTTGTGAAAACTCCTTATTTCTAACACCATGAAATAATCATGTGATCTTATGAGATAAAAATAAATTTCCATAATAAGAATTATTATGAAAATGTTCCCCTTAAAATGAAATTCCAAACCTTTTGGTCTGAACTACATGAGATTAATCATGGAGCTTCAGTAAAAACATCACCACATTAAACTATGTGTGAGTCGCCCTGAGGATGTTTCATGTCGTAAGGTGCCTCATTGACTATCAATTCATGATGGGTTACCACTATTCAATGCTACAAAAATTCTTTTTTTTTATGTTCATCTCAATATGGTCAATAAATTTTGACTATAAACTACTTATGATTTATTGGTTAGACTAGTATGACCATAAAATACATAATGAAATATGCACTAACATATGATAGCATTAAAATATAAGAGTTAAAGTTGATTAAAAGTAAGAGTTCCACCCACCAATTTTATCACGAGACTTAGAAAAAACGAGTATGTAAATAAATATGAAAAAAATAGTGGGACCCACTAAGAGTTACTGGAAAAACTATACTATTCTTTCTAGACCTGGTTTGTTTAAGAAAAAGATAGATCAAAATATTAGATCCCTTCTCTCCATGATATCATCATCAAGGTGGTTCCTATTATTTCTCATTTTCATTACATCCTACAAACCTGAACTGGAAAGATTTATTCACACCGGTTCACACATCCTCATTACAAGATTCTAAACTGTTCTATGAATGTACAAATCACATGATGTTAAATTGTATGAAGCATCACCCTAATTGTAATATGATAAAACACATGTTTAATTTCCTTAAAATAATAAATTAACTGAACATCCATTTTACTCATTTCATGACATAAAAATATAAAATATATTAGGCCCTCACATGAGAATCCATTTTACCCCTTCGATTTTGGTCACCTACCTCGCCATTTTAATTAGTTTTCTATCACCAAGCATATAGGGGGTTTCTCATAATTGAATATGAGTCTGACCCTCATCTAAAATAATACACCAACCTAATGTTCTGAGAAACACAATGGCCTAATTCTGAGACTGTTGAACTCCATTTTAACATTCCCTTCATTCATCCACACAATTCTCATCTTTGTAGATTTGTATTACCATCATCATTCACATGTGAATGGGAACCCTAATCGAAATGGTGTTAGGAAACATTATATCACCAACCACCAATTTTACATACTCCAAAAGACTTTTTATGACATTTTTATAGGTCTTGTGTTTTGAAAATGTTCATTAGAGAACCCTAGTTTTCCAATCCCCAAACCTAATAGAACATTAGTAAAATATGTGTTCTGAACATGTTCAGTAGTCATCCTCTATCACCATGTCACCCGTTTTGTGTTACCGGTCCTCAATTTTTGGCTTCATTCTCTTCATACTTTTCCTTTGTTGAATTAGAATTGAACACCCCTAGAATTTCCCCATTAGTACACATAAGCATGTTGAGAAAGAAACTCAGTTATGTAGAGAGTCACAATCTCCTAATAAATATTTCCTAATCAGGATACTCCTAGTGGTATATGAATTGTTAAAAGCAAGAGGGTTCACCCCATAATTGACACTCTCATATAGGTTAGAAATATTATGTTTGTCCCTTGTTTCCCGTACAGAGATTTTCTCACATGTGATTAGTGTTTTTCTATCTCATCAATGTGATCAAGGTATAATGAATACAAACATAATCATGAATATATAAAATATAAAGAAAAAACTCCAAAATTCTATGAGGGTCATCCAAACATTGGATTCTATCCTTTATTTCTATCAAACTAGTTGTCCATTGGTCTCTACCTCAACAAACAAGTGCTCTAACCCTATAAATATCTAGTGAGTGGAATCCATATATTTTTTGTATCCTATGAAGTTGTATCACTTCCTCGTTAACCAATAAGAAAACATCATTATCTATAATTCACACCTGACCCTTCTTTTATTAGAACTAAACCATTAGTGATACCTCTCCTAGCCCCATACCCATGGCTTCCACTAACTAGGACCTTAATTGTTACATGATCCCCAATTCAACATTGATAAAAACCATGTTCTGACAAAAATTCTCTTTCAACCATAGATTTTTTTGGATACCTAGAGCTTCTTTGTAACCTCTTATTTTTCATTATATGGATTAACATCAAAATATTGATTTTCCATACACAACCACTCAGTGAGATAATCATGAAACAATGAATGGATGTCACATGTTTCCACCCCTCTTATGCCCATGTTCAAAATCCAATTCCAGAGAGATCCCTTCTAACTCACTAGCTATGGATCTAGAGTGTGGATAATGAAGTTCCACATGTGTCTCCATGCGCTGCATTGGACAATTTTATTCTCTTTGGAAACTTCAAACCTAAAATCATTAAATTCCCCTGTTGTAATTGGATCATATGGTATAAAATATTTGAGAACAGTGGAATCAGGGTCCTCATATAGGATCCTCTTAGATTGACTAAGCTCCATGTTGAGAGAGGGTCCATCTCTATCTGACTCTATATTTGTGGAAACATCTACACTAGCCTCAGGTCCTTCCTCCCTAGAAATATCATCTATCTTTGTAATGGGTTTCACTCTTATGATCGTGTCCAACTATCCCTGAATGGATGGATCCCAGAAGTTTGACTCAATTATTTGTAGAAGTACTCTAACTCACCTAGTCACACATGTATACTAGGATAGCACCCTCTCAAGAACTGTTTCTAATGGAAAAATGTTATTTAGTCTAAAATTTGAAAAACACATGGAAAACATGAATTCTATAAGATAAAATAAAATAAAATATGATATAGTTTTGATTAAATCTATTGATGTGGCCTCGAAGGGAAACTCTATCTCTGGGGACACCTCAACATCATTTAGAACCTCAAAAGTCAGCACTAGTACTATCAGTACAACCCATTTAGAAGCTACATAAAACAAAACAATTATGTAATGGAATAAAAAACACAATAAAAATATTGGATTTATTTATAATTTATATTTATTCTTAATATGTGGTGTCATGATTTCAATAATGGTTATCCCATTATGATTTCCCTCTCTAGGGATAGGATTTTCTTTTAGAATACTGGGGTTTGGTCCCCCATTGTTAACTATAAAGGCTAGGGAATAAAAAATAACCCCTTTTAAAACCTCTTTAGGAACCACTTCCACCATGACTACTAGAGAGAACTCTAAGTTGTGGTCCTCTGACACTACGGAGGCACTCTCATTACCCTCAATGGAGTCCCATTGGCTGTCCATAGCTAATTATTTCATATAAAAAAATCTGGGGTTAAAACCCATAATATAATGAAAGGCTTGAAGATGCATTAAATTTAAACTTACCTCACTTAATAAGAGGCTAGTCAGGTCATCATCCTCGAGAATGACCTGTCCTCTCTCATAATATATTGTTCATCTATTGGGGAATCTCCATGAATTCTCATAATTGGAACCTTGCATATCCATACTAATAAAAAATGCATCATTGGTTGGTGGCTCAAAAGACTTTATCTTCTTAGGATATATAATGAAAATTGTTTATATCAGATCAATGGTAGGCCTAGCCAACTGATGATAGTGTCTGATGGATCCTATCTCTGAGAGGTAGGGAAATAGCTCTTGGAAGCCCATGGGGACAATGATCCTAGAAATCCCAAACTACATAAGCCCAATCCTACCTCAGGTGATCCTCTAATATTGTTTCTCCATCTACAGGGAAGTCCTCGACATTCCCCACATTTTCAGAGCATGGGATAGGTGGCATTAGTGCCCGATTGAACCATATACCACATTTTCATCCCCTAGTCCTCCTTGGTCCAACTCATCCTATTCCAATTGTTCACTACCTGATCTAATGTCCTATTCTGACGGATCCCCTACATCTCTAGGGGAGGGGGTGTATAAAAACACTGAGCATATCCTACAATTTATTATCTTGAGTCATCAATGTTAGTGGGAATTTAGAAGAGAATTATGTCTTCCACCCAACTTCTATAGTGACTTGTCTGATGGTACAACCCTCCTCACTTGATAATATAGGATTACACCTATATATGTTGTTTTCTAATTACTAGAATAATTCAAGGAGAGTATGGCATTGAGACTTATAGGTTGTATCACAATGACTTCCCATGTGCCTTCTTCCATGAACATCCACCATTGTTGATGAAGTATACCTGAATTCCTTTCCTCATGGATATCTATGTAGACTTGTTTCGCTGGATTCTGAATGCATATGAACTTCTGGAATAACCAAGACAAAGTGTAAGGTTCACAATAAGTGTCTTTATCTATCCTAGAATGTAACAATCTTCCTTGGAGGGAATGAATTTACTCTCTCTCCTCTAGTTTCCCCTCCTCATTATCAACCATCTCTCTAGAGCGAGATGTAAATAGATGAAAGTTTATGTTACTAGTGTTTTCAATCCTAACCAAGACCCATTTTTTATAGAGAGTTATCAGTTGAACCCTAAAAATATTAAGGATTGATGGAAACATTATAATAATTTGGGGAGTTATAAAATTAAGAGATTTTTAACCCCAAAAGTGCATTGTGATCCACCCATGCCAAAATTAGATAAGACTAATGATGTTCCTAAGAATGTTTCCACTCCTTACATTCCCCAATTATCTATAGAGTCAGCCCATCATTGGGAATCATAGTTCAATCCAATTAAAAGATTTCATGTTCACCTATATCAATAACATCCCAATATGTAAGCCCATGTAGGAATTCCTAGCATGTAGTAGCCATTTTCTTAGGAAAAGTGTCCTAGAAAACTGTATATCAGATCAATGGTTGAAAAACATTCATGCAATAAACTCCTTATTAGAAGATTCCTTCTTCCAAAATCATCCATTAAGACCTTATAATTATTTAAATACATGGTATTGGGAACTTATTTGACTACCATGGAATCTTTATAGATAGCGCATTAAATAACATGATCATCTTTGTCTTGAATAAAATATACATGTGAAAAGGAGGGTGATGCATCAAAATTCAGGTTATCCCATCCAGAATAATTTGCATTGTGGAAAGGGTTTTATCTCTATTCCCTACGAATTATGATTATAGTCCATAGGGTGTCATTAAATTCTTATGGCGCTATAAAAGTCTATAAATATATAAAAATAATACAACTTAACTATAAAATGGTATATCATGGCTCATCCAAGTGTTGATCCCACAAGGATAGTTCTTATTCCCTAAATTAATTTAAGTAACTGAAATTGTGATTTATTAGAGGTTTTGAGATAGAGAGAAAGTGGAGAAAATACAATTTTTGAAATTAAGAAATGAGGTATGTTTGTTTTACTGTTTTTTATGTTTTTGTTCTTGGTGTTTAATTGATTATCTGTTCATTCATGATTTAGTATTAGAATGATGTCATTATGGATCCTATTTCCGGGTACCCTATACTTATCCTATAATTGTACCATTAAAATTTTCAATTATTAGGTTCAATAATAGAACATGGAGGCCCAAAATCCTATTTAAATATAACTTAACTATACTATATATTGATCATAAAAAATCTTTTGAAATTAATTAATTCAATAAAATAAAAATCCTTAGAAAAACATTAATGGCCATGAAATAAAAAAAAGAATAATAGTAATTCTGAAATATGGTAAAGGAAATAAAAAACATTAAAATAAAATATAAATAATCAATAACAGCACTTTCCATTCGTTCAGATCACTTGGTATATAAATAACTGCATGCTCATGCTAAACATGATGACAAAGAATAACAAGAATAATCTAAAGAGAATGGTAGTGAAGAATAGCAGAAGCATGGCCTTGTAGATGCACACCCTTAATCTAGAAGTTGCACATATATCCCCTCTTAGTTCTTTTTTGTCCCAAATATGTGTTTGTAAGTTAGGATATATAGGATTTCATGTCAAAACCTCAGTACCAATGCATAAAAATCCAGATGTTTCAATGGGTTCACACGTATAGGGTTCTCACAGGGTTAAATGAGTGATGAATACTTCTCCAAATATATGTCTCTCAATAATCTCATGATTTGAATGGTGTAAAAATCAGGAATGGATTCGAATTTAATATTGTGAAAGGGTTACATTAATTTTTTTCACAGCTCAGTCTGATCCAAATGAATGAATCTCACAACATGTAATAATTTCATGATATGAAAACTTCTTACTTTAGGTTCTTAATTATACTTCCAAATCATATGATTTTGGCTTATAGAATCAAAATTTATATGTCTCACTACTCCACATCAAATCATATAAAGACTTTCTTTTTGTTCCTATATTAATCTCCTTTTCACATTTTATTAATTTTGGTATTATCTATCCATAAATCACAATACAAGCTAAACCGTACAAATTTTGGTTAGAATATCGATTAAATTATAGAAATCACTATTTTAAAACACCCTAAAATACATGAATGAAATAAAAATTTCAAAATACACCAAAAAATTGAATTTTTACTTCTTCATAGGGATCGAATCTCAACATACTACAAAGGATGTTCACCTTACCATGATTTATATTAAAAGTAAAATAATAATAAATCAAATTGGAATTAAAATGTTCAAGTATCTCATAAGAAAATTAACCAATTCTTTTATTTCTAGAAAAACAAGTCAGCCAACTATTTTACTTTTTCACTTTGGAAATATCTAATCCTTTTTAATCATCCATTTTAGTTTTCAATTCATTATTAATAACTATGAGATTTGAAATTTATCTCACTTTTAATTTTCCACTCATCATTAAAATTAAAATGTTAAAAGAGAATAGAGAATACCTCAAGAACATGTCACCTTCTATAGGAATCCATGATATCTAATATCTACACCTCATAGAGATATATATAAAAAATAATCATGACGGATTCACCATTTAAGATCAAATGAATTTACAGTTTATGGGAGGTTGTTAAATGACTTAAAAAATTAAAGTTCCAAAATGAGGTTTGACTCTATATGATAACGCATTATGTCAAAATATTAGATCAACAAAAATATACCTCTATAAATTTCATCTCTCTCTTCCCCCCTAAAATCAAAAATTGGTCCCCTGATACAAATAACCACAATAAATGAATCAACCTCCCTTTCATTTTTTTATTTTTTTCCATATTTCTTGAAAAATTGTGTTTGAAAAAATATTACATCAACCACCTAATAAGATATGAAAAATATATCATCAGTTTGGTAATGGTGATTTTTGATCCATTTAAGAGAAAACAAAAACATGTTTATGTTATGATTTTTCTTATTTTTTTATTAAGAGGAGTGGATAATAAAATATAGTGAATTATATCATATACTCTCCCCAAATCAAAATTAAAATCCCCAAAAAAATTTCTTAATGAAATATATCCCCATCCACCATGGAAATTCTCACCCCCACACATATTCTTCTATATATCATTGATTATATTTAGAGGTGGTAGGAATAAATAAAATAGGATTGTCATTGAGCCCATTTCCTAAAAAGTAAATTCATGGATTCTATGAGTTTAAAATGTATTAATTCAAGGAAGGTCCAAGGGAAAAGGGTTGAACAAAATATTACTCATTCATGTTAAAAGTGATATTTTTCATTCGTAGTTTTGATAAGATGACAAGAAAGTTATAGGAGAGAACATATCGGAGTTTCTCCAAAAATAATCATCATGATAAAAAGGGAAATATTAGTCTAAGAGGATGTATTTGGAATGATAATGATGGTTGGGACAATCAATCATGACAAAAAATATGAATAATAAAATCAATTAATGAAAATATTAGAAATTAATTAAAGGCCAAATATTAGAAAAATGTCACTTAACAAAATAATCTTGCTCCCCTAAATCATGATCTTCCAAATCCTAATCCACATGATTATCCCTAAAATTAATTTTAACGAATTTTATTATATATATTTATTGACATAGAAATTTATATTCATGAAATGTTAATTATCCAATGAATTTTATGACTCATAGTTAAGTTGAGTAAAATAGTAATAAAGTGATGGAATGAAATTGTAAGTTAATGCTTTAAATAAATTAAATGTTTTGAATAATATAGAAAAATTAGAAATTGAAATTCTTACTCACCTTTTTAGTGAATATTTGAACACGTTTGTATAGGTTCTGCCTACACCAAGTTTATTACATGAATTCCTCTCTCCACATGGATTGTTTAGTTTTTATGATGTGAATGGGTTTACCTACATGTGGTGATCCTACAGCTTAATTTCATGCCTCATGTTGCTTGATGCCTATCAGGGTCTTCATAGTACTACCAAATTAAATAAAAAAGTGGATGTATAGTCCATATTAATAAATTTTAAAAATATTTTAGGGAGAGTTAATGAACCTATACAATAGAAAAGAATAATAATCAAAAATATAAAAAATAAGATTTTGTCTATGAAGTGATTTTGTTTAGGGTCATTCAACTGAACTAACCTTTATCTGCTACATCTCAAGTGACTATGTATTGAAAAGATTCTACCTAGTAGGGGTCCATGAATGGTCTCAGTTGTGTCTTGTCTGTATAGGTTTTTCCCTAGCATTTTTCTCTAAATAGAATTATTATTTCTAATAGATGCACCAACTTTTTTCCATTAGGCTGTTCTACCATTTCATCACTAATCTAGATGAACAAAAGAGAAGGTCATGTTAAAACAATATATGTTGTCCATTTTCAAACTAGGTTGATTCAATATCTCTTCTGATGTCATTGGTCTAACCTCTCATCTTTTCATCATATCGATGACTTTACTTTGATTATCCTCTTTCATAATAGTTGCTACCAATTATACTTCTTCACCATCCATGATACCATTGACTTTTGGTATGTTGTCTTTGGAAAACCCAATATCCTCTCTTACTTCATAGTTATTCATTTCTAGATGGATATTTAAACTTACTTTTTCATTGCCTACTATGTGACATAGATCACCACTTTTCATGTCGATTAAAACATTTATAGTGGCTAAAAATGGTCTTCACAAAAATGAGAGGTTTTAACTCATATTCTATATCATGCACTATATATTCTATAGGTATATAGAATTTGTAAACTTTGATCAGAATGTCTTTGATATCCCTTCATGGGTACTTCACTATTGAGTTTTCTAATAGAATTATAACTACTATTTGATTCGGGATCTCATTTCTAAGGAACTTAAAGGTGTTTTATGACATTATATTAATGATGTCACCTAAATCACATAAATATTTTCAAAATTTATTATTTTCAATAAATATATGTTTGATAAAGATACCTGGATCTAATTTCCTATTAGGTGGATCCTTTAGTACCACTACTGAGTATTATATTGATAGTGATATTGTTCAAATCTCTTCCATATTTCTTAGGTTTGTCACTAATTATTTCATGAACTTTAGGTAGGTTGGAATATTGGAATGGGCTTCCTTAAAAAATTTACTAATTTTAAAGTTTTTAAATTGTTCAAAAAAATTACCTATTTTCCCATCCATATTATTCTTCTCAATCATATCTAGAAATGGTAAACATGGGTTTTCACAGTGTTTGTTATTCCAGTACTTGTTCTTCTTTATCTTTACCCATGTTCTTATTTTACAGCTCTTCAAATTATTTCTTATTTTTTTTATCATTTTTTTATTTTCCTCAGATTGAGGTTTTTCTCAGGGATTATTCGACTACTTAAAGTGATTTTTACTCACATATTCATATGGTTGTGACTCTATAACTATTGGTAAAAATTTTCATGACCTATACCTAATTTGTTCAATAATTTTGACAACTTGAACCTCTATATTTCTCAATCCAACCTTATGGATCATCAATAATGTATTTATTTTTTTGAGTATATACTTGATAGGAGTCATGAATATTGCCAACATTTCATACAAGGAGTGTATCTTGCATGATGGTGAAGGGCCATATGGTTATTATTGTTGAAATACCTATGGTTTTTGTTGATAACATTGGACTTGTGGTGTTTACATAATGTACCCCTATAACTAAATTTTTCTATTATAATTAGTATTATTTGAATAATCAGTAAACATACCTTTGGGATTGTGAAAATCCATCATAAAATCCATTTTCTTATTTATAGACTTCGTTTGAAAATCCATCTAGTTTTTTTCCACCATGTTCACCTGGTTCACTCATGCTTCTTCTAGCTGTAAATAAAATCTATTTCTAGACATCTCATAAAATAAATAATAACTCTCCTTAAGTTATTGTTTAATAAGTAAACCTCTTACTACAGTATCAAATATCATCTGATTTTCTAATGAAATTTGTTTTTAAAAGGTTTGTATTAGAACCCAAATTTTTATTTCATGATGAATTCATCATCTTATAAAACCCATAAATATGTCCCATAAAATATTTAAATATTATTCAGTAAATTTACCAAAATTTAGAATACTTAACTACATATCCATTTACATTAATGGAAAAAAAATTAGTTAAATTTTTTTTTACAAGATCCTCCCATGTGGTGATTGAATATGGGGGATGGATATGGATCTACTCTCGTTATTTTTTCATTGATGAAAATATTATGAGTAATATACTCACATCATAATTTTTGGAATTTGGAAAATTAACATGTCACAAATTTCTATGAAACTCCAAATGTGTGAGTTGGGGTCTTCATGAGGTATCTCAACAAATTGGAGTGAATTTTTTATAATTTGTACTACCGCCACTTAATCTTGAAATGTTGAGAAATGATAGGTGGTATGAGAATACATGAATTCATCCCCCTGTTTTAGGGTCTTCTATATTTGATCAATAATTTTCCACCTTGATCTCTTTCTTAGAGCTCTGGTTTTACTCTCTATCAAAGATAATGATTAGATCCTTGGTATTGATACCTCCCAACAAAGACATCTTGTTCTTTCTTAGGGTATTTATTTTCATTCCTTTTCTTTTGAATGGTCCCTTCAACATTGGGTAATATTCAAGATAATAAATTTTCTATTTCCTTTCAGTGGAGTAGTCATTAAATGGATATTAACCATAAAAAATAGCACTATAGGACCATGAGTAAAATAGTGAATAAAAAATTTTTATGGATATTACCAATTAATTTAATCATAACAGTGATCATCTCTATCATTAATTCTAATATTTTGATAGACTATAGTGTGTCGTTATATTCCTATGGCTCTATACAAATTTAATGACTAATAAAACAAAAACAAGATAACTTTAAATGTGTATAACATAGAATATCCAAGTATTGAACCCAAAATGATGGTCCATATTCCCTCATTTAATTCAAGGAATTGAATTTGTAGTTGATGGGTTATTTGGAAAGGGGAAGGGATAGAGAAAGTACAACAAATATAAGGATTGAAATCACTGGATGACAAAAACAATTTTCAATGATTTTCATGTTTGTGTGCTAGGGGTTTAATTGATTATAATTTTTATTAATGATTTAGTGTCAGAATTAGGACTTTAGGGATCCTTGTTCTAGGTACCCTATACAAATCCAATAATTTCACCATTGGAAAGGCCATCTACTTGGTTTAATCACATAACTATGTGACCCATTACCTTATTCAAACATAACAAACCTAGAATGAAAAATGGTCATTAACAATATAAAAATTAATTATTTATATAAAATAAAGGTCTTAGAACAAAAAATGGTCAAGAAATAATAATAGAAGAATAATTTTAATTGAGAAATTGGGTTGAAAAAAAACCAAAATAGAAATTAAAAGGGAAAAATTCCCTAAAAACACTCCCCCCTAAAATTACATAACTTAGAACATAAAGAACTACTTGATCATACTAAACATGATTAGGTTGAGAGGCTTAAATATCTATAAAATAATGACATCAAATAACCATAGTATCAAGACCTTACAGTTGGGCATAAATTGTCAGGAAGTTATCCATGTCTGCCCTCTTTGTTCACAAATTTCCTAAACATATTGTAGGAGGTATGAATATAGAGCATTTTTTTTGACAAAACCTAATATCTATCATATAAAAATCTGTTAGTTTTTATGGAGTGAAATTAGAATTGACAAACTCTACAAATATTTTTCTTTTGATTCTCTCATGATGTGAATAGTGTGCACATCCTGAATGGACAAAACTTTAATAGTGTGGAATTACACCATGAATTTCACCATAAATAAGTCTTGAACCCATAAATGAAACTCATTTTGTGAAATGATTTTATGATGTGAGAAAATCATCCTCAAGGTTCATTGGATGGATTCCTCTCCCTATGATTTTAGTTTATGAGTTCAATATTTTGGTGTCATGTCATGTTACTTATCATCACAGAATGATGTTTATTTTATCTCCTTAATTTATTTATTCTTTCTACTTTTTTGAATATTGGAAGTATCCTACATAAATCCAAAAAATATTGAAACATTTTAAATTTTGGAAGGAAAATTAGTTAAATTAAAGAAGTCACAATTTTAAAACACCCTAAAATTCATGCAAGAAAGTCACATATCATATGCACTATAAGGAATTAATAAAATTGAAACCCCATAAATGAGATGTATCCAATATAATGGAGATCCTATAAGATTATTCCCAATTCCCCATGATGGTGGTGGGAGATGTTGATGACCTAGGACCTCTAGATATGAATCTCCAACAAAAGCTGCTTTTGTTGGTAGATGTGGAATTGGAACAACCAAAATGCATTATAAAACCTAATGCAACACATCTTATCCCTATACTTCTAATAAGTGAAGCATGACCAGTATTACCATCCCATGCTGTTGTTATGGATACTTGTTTGGATCATGTCCATCAGCAATCTACCCTAATCCTTCCACTAAATGAGTAGATAGAATCTTCCTTGTGATCCCTAGAAATATTGATGATGGACATCATATTCCTGTGTTTGTGTTCATTATAACATATGAACTATAATCATGGTGTGTTGACTTCCATGGTCGGGATAGCCAAATAATCCATGATTCCAAAATTGTATAGTGAATAAAGATTTTTTAACAAATAATCCATCTATAATTCATTAAAAAATCCAAAATCACTCTATGATTAGGTAAAATCCTTCTATTATAGGTAATTTCAAGATTCTTGACAATATTCTCTCTATAGGTTATAGAGGAAGTAATGGTAAGGGATTGATTAGTATTGTTGTCCATTTCAACATTTTCAGAGGGTTTAAATACCTTATATCACATAAAAGGGTATTGGTTCATGTAAAATATGTTTCTTCCTGAAACTATTTTTTATATCATTCATATTTATTGATTGATTAGGCAAGATCAATTGTGTAAGAGGGATTTTCTTGAATTTCATGAATGAATGCTCCAGAGTTTGTGAAAAGTGTTGAGTTATGCGCAAGAGAGATGGTATATCAAACATGGAAGTTAGGTGACCATATAATCCCCCTCCCAATTTATAAAAAAGGGACATACAAGTTTCACGGTCATAAAAACATGGCTATTTGATACAATTAGAGAGGTGCATGATATAGTATAAATTCACTCAACACATCCATGTTTCCCTAAGAACAGGGGTTTTAGGTTTCTTGTCAACACGAATTCCAAGGGGAGTGGATTGTTTTTTCACCAAAAACATGTATAAATCCCAAAATGGTTAGTTTTACCTAAAATAATAGTTCAGTACATACCAAAATATCATTTTAGAACCATGGAATTTGGTGCATGAAACTATCATGTCTTGCACACAACTTTCATATCACGTGCATAACCCTTTTCATGTAGAAGGAAATGATAAATATCAATATAACACTAGAGTTATAGGATCACTGATAATTTAAAAAAGGTTATTTTGAAAATCATTGGATGTTTTCATGAAATCTCAAAGTTGGGGGGAGAATCACTTTACGTGAGAAAGGTGATTCCAAACTACCAACACGCATGGCTACATCCCAGTGGAAAAGGCTTGGGAAGAATGTAACTTAGTTTCATGAGCTAGATAGAGTGGCACACATACTTCCACACTTTTCATCTATCAATAGAACCACTAACCCCCCCATCCACCACCCACACTCACAAAAAACACACATTAATGAGAGATCTCCATAAGATAAAACATCTTCTCATTCTCACTCGACCTCTTATTTCACTGAATCGCACAAATCCAAAAATTAGGGATTCTGAAAGGTATAAATATTGAGTGACTAAACTCCCATTAGAACTAATGTGATTGGGACTATTTTTTAGATATCCTCATGGAATATCCCTTAAAGATGTTTGGGTTCTTATAAGAGAAACTTCAATCGTACAAACCCAAAATGTGCAAAAAAAATTAATGGTTTCATGAATATATGCCTCCAAAATATATGTAGGGTTCTTATTATAGAACCTATGGTTCAAGAAGCCCCACTTTTACACATATCTCTAGATTTTTTCACAAGAGACTCTGAGTAACTTCTTCTATACATCCTTCCACCAAACATTATTGTGCACAAGTATAGTTTTCAGGTGTCACAAACCAGTTAAGCCCGGTCTTTAAGGGATTAAATCACCAACATAATCACATAACTAAACCTTATGTTAGATCCATTTTATTCAATCACATCATAGGAATTTTTCCTCACCCATTTCTCCTAAAATTTATTACTCTGTGTCCTATTTCTCTTAATAATTGGAACCCTAACATGAGAACCCCTAATTTCCACTCCTCCACAACATTGTTTTACACCATGCCCCACCCAGAGGTGCATAAGAAATAGACACATAATACCCAAAGGTGGAATCATCATGAGAAACTACCAAATATTCATGGTATATTAAACTTATGCTGGATCTTTCTATCCTATATGGAAATGTCCACTCTAGGTATAAGTCCCACCAATGTCTGAGCTGTATGATGTAAAAATTCCAAACCAAACATCCTAAAAATATGACATTAAACTACACGACAATATCCTTAGAAAATGATGTATAAATATAGTCTTACCATTTCTTGTAAACTTAAGATTACCCACATATGATAATGATGGGATGAAAACATCCTTCCACACCAATAGATGATCCCCTTTTTTGAGCAGCATTTATGTGTAATCCTCACACCTTCCCTTGTTGACACTCCTTCTGGGACTTGATAATCCTTACAATAAAATGTTAAACTTCATAGACTAATCATGTAACACAACTATAAACTAAAACATCAAAATATGTGGTTATTAATACCAATATCCTAATATAGTACATAGGACACATTAATGAGGTTCAATCCTAACATCTTAACAACACTAGAATACCTTCCCATGATTAATTCCTGACACACCCAACACAAAACAAAATCTCAATGTTATCCATATGGGAGATAAACCCCATTAAGTTTGATCACCTTTCCCCCTAGGGACACCCATTACCAAAAATATCATGTGTGATCATATCCCCTCTAGGGACACAGTTAATTAATCAAACCATCAAGTGTGATCATCCTCCCCCTAGGGACACATTGGATTAAATCATCATGTGTGATGATGTTTATGAAAACCCAAGTATTTATAAGACATTAATTCCAGACTTATTATATAATAATACACATAATATAACCATTAGATTGATAATTATAGTGTATTTGGTTAATTAGGTACATTACATAACAAATTAAAATAGGGGTACATCGGTATTATTGAAAAATTCTTTAACATGATCAAAATTTTCCATAATTCATAAATTTCACGAGATAACTTGGACACATAGATAATAAAAGGGTGATCTATGAAGCCCAATAAGTGAATAAACAATTAATAACATAAAAAAGTAATAGATTTTATAAAATAATCATTTTAATAGAATATAAAAAGGGTGAGAATGATAAATAGGAACAATGAATCATGATATAACTTGGTGACATAAGGGTAACATGGTAAACGTGGCCATAACATTAAACATGAAAATGTAAAGACCAGTCATGGCTAACCACGAACATGTTATAACATGATCAAAAATTCCTAAAATGGATTAGGTTCACTCCCTAATCCCATACATGAAGTCTCATGAGACTAAAATATTACCCAATTAATTGGAGCAGTATATTATTCTAGGTGCACCCATCGCTTTCACATCATGTACATTGATATTTGTGACACATAGATCATACAACATAAGGATGTATTTCATCAATTCTAAACCCAATATTAAGGATTGTGGGTAACATAAATGGAATTACTGAATCAATGAAGTATAGTTACATCTTGGTGAATATCCTTGAGTAAAAATGGGGTTGTATATTCACAACATAATCGTTTGGCATGAAAAATAAAAAAGATATGTTGGCATCATAATGGTAGTGAAAATGATTCAAAAAATGGTTTAATGAGATTTAAATGGGGTCTATCATCATTTTAACATATAGATGGCCATGTTAGGGGTGTGGAGAAACATATTCTAATTTTAGTAATTTGAAATGAAATGAATAAAATTAACAAAATGCTTGAATGATGGGGAGAAAGAGGTTATCCCTTACTAAATTTTGACAAATTTACGATAGAGGTAAATGAAATAAGGATAGGGGATATATGAACTTTAATTATTAAGGAGTATATTTTATAGTATAAGAATATTTATAATGTCATTAAAACATAAAAAATTGATATTAAAAGGGATAATTGTAAAGAAGGTTATTGAATTGAAAAGAAAAGAGAGAGGTCCGCTACCTAGAGATGGTGATTCAAAAAGATTGGGAGGATATTATTAAGAGATTGTGAAAAAACTTTGGAGGACTATATAGAGGGGAAGAAAGATTAAGGAGAGGATCCTATATTTTTCGTCGAAGTGTAATTAGATACTGGGCAGGTTTATTTTGGAAAATAGAGGGATGTTCTTTATTATTTTCCTAACATAGGCTTTGGACTCTATATAATGAAATAATAAAAACCATAATAATTATCATAGTTTATTCCCATGGTTTCTACAAAATAACAGTTTTTTTATTATTTTATAAGTCCAACTGTTGAACATAATAATATGTTACACTTGGTGATGTGAAAGTGAGTCATGTTTATACAGAAATAATTTTAAAAACTTAAAATATAGTGTAGGCTTTTAAAAGATTCATAAAGGATTTATAAAATTAATAAAGTAACTTAAAAAACACATTATTTTAAAAACTGAAGATATATATGGTCATTAATAACCTTTATAGAATTTATTTCATCATTTTTGTGACATTATGATGTAAAAATACACACCATATATTTATACTGTATATAATTTTTACCTAAAAAATTTACTGTCTAAGAAAATTATGAACAAATAACTTTGAGAAAATATTGATGTTTTGAATCCCAAAATAAAATTAATTTTATTATAATAATTATATAATTAGGTGAACGTTCACTTATAAAAAAATAATTGACATTTATTAAAAAATGATGTGTTTTTTGACAATAATAATTTTTGAACTTTTACAAAAACCACATTTGATTTCATAAAATTTATAATATAATTTAAATATAATTAATATTATTTAATTTTATTATTTTATTAATATCTGATTTATTTTAAAAAAAATTATTGAATTCATAAAAAAGTAATAACATAATTGAAATTGTATATTAAACCAAAATACAATTTCTATTTTATCATATCAAAGTCAAAATCATTTACAAAGTAATGAAAATCAGAATTAAATATATTCATTATTCTATACAATATAAATATCCATATTATTAAAATTTGGATTCATATCCCTTTATTACACTAGAAAATTCCATGAGGGTAAGGTGTTTGATAGTGATATTTTCATGGGGAAGTTTAACACACATAGTTTGGGTCGTGATCTCGACGAGATTAAAAATCTCTCATAAACAGTTTCGATAATTTTTTAGTTGTTAGATATTGGATTATTCTTGGTAAAAGTAAAATTTTAGTGATTCAATCTCATTCATAATATTCAAAAAATTGGATTTATAGGGTATGATTCTATGGGTCTAGGTAATCACATCCTTTTTCTCTATCATTTGGATTTATCCAAACCCAATAATTATACTAATCATATGATTACTTTTCATTAACTATACTATCAATACTTACAATTCTTGATTATATTTAAAACCCACTAGGATAAAATAAAATCAAATAAGATAATGTGTTTTCTATAACCATAATTGGGCATCTAATTCAATCACAAAGGGAATTTTATTTTTAATTGTCCAGGTCATTACATGTTTCCCCCTAAGGAAACACTTAATAAATCCCTCAAGTGGGATCACTCCCCCCTGGTAACACAATTTACCAAACCCTCAAGTGTGATAATCTCCCACTAGGGATAGACTTAATCAAACCCTCAAGTGTGATCATTTTTTCACATGGGGATACACTTAATCAATCCCTCAAGTTTCATCATCCCCCCCTAAGAACACAATTAACCAAAACCTCAAGTGAGATATTATTCCCCACCCTTTAAGAACATACATAACCACCTAACTATCCCAAAACAAACATTAAAATTTTAAACAACATTTCCCCATAAGATATTAAATTGGTGAATAAACTATCCCCACAAGACATTAAACCTTTGACCAACCTGTCCCTACAATATATTAATGTTGTGACCAACCAGTCCCCGTAATACATAAAACATATGTACCACATATAATATCTACTATATTTATTAAAAAATTTATACAATTGTAAAAATCCTTATATTATTCTTCCCTAAAATCAACTACCATGTGGCTAACAAAAGGGACTTGGGTTCCACAGCTATGATGCCTCTCATATGAGTGATTCTTTTGACCTCAAAAGGGGTAGCCTTCATATATTCCCAATACGTTAAACATCTAGAAATAATAAATCATGTGTAATGTTACCATATACTCTAATTAAAGGTTTATTGCTTATAAAGATATAAGCATTCTAATTAACCATGTCCTACCTTGAGATGGAATCAAAAAATAATTTTATGAACATGAGTCAAATATTTGAGGGAGACCTAGAATATGAAATGTGCTCCAAAGAAGAATCCATTAAAGGAGTAACTGACATACCATCATTCAATTTTAAAAATTGATCCAACACCAATGATTATGAGGATTAAATATTACCTCCTTTGAAAAGAGGTAATGTGGGGAAAATAGTTTGATGCATGCACTTAGTGAGAACTCATTGGGAATAGTTATTATATTTTTCTATTTTAATTTTTCTCCATGGATTCTTGTATTTTAACTAATTTTACTACTTTCTATGAAAACAATTATGTTGAACATATTTTATAATATTAATTATAATTATTTAAAATATTTAATCTATTTTATAAAATTCAAATCACATAAATGGAAGAATTCAACTTAAAATTAAACACTCAAAACTTGTTGAAAAATCAGTTTGCAGTAAATGAATTTCTCAAGAAATAAATTATATTATATTAACTATATAACTAGTAGTGATTATTATATGAATTTAAATTCATATAACTATAACTATAATATATAAATTTAATTGAAATATTTGATTATTATGAGTTGATTTAAATAGTTAAAATTTTGAATGAGTTGGATTCCCTAAGGAATGTTGGTACCATGATCTACTAGAATGATGATTTCTAGCATTTTCATCTAAACTTATAATGGTTTAAGGATACCCTACCCTCTTATTAATTTCATCAGTACTACTTTATTTTGTTTTAGTGAAGGATTATTAATCCAGATTCGAACTTCACTGACTATTTTTTTCCTACCCAGTTTTCACTCATCTTCATCAGCTCGCTTCTACTGCCTCTAATGTTAGTCTACTTCAACTTCCTAATTTCATGGTGATGGATTTGGAATCACTATTTGTGTTGCAGATCATTGGGGACTCTTCAAATCCTCACTTGGATAATATCTAATATTCTTCTCTCCAAATATACTTTCTAGATCTAGTCATGTAATTGTTGTGCACTTCAGTGAGGTTGATTCTGGACATTCATTGGTGGAATAGGATTGAACTTGGCTCGGTATGGGGTGTTGGGTTATGGATGTATTTCGATGGGGTTTTAACTATCATATATGTGTGGATCTAGTTACATATTGTTTTTCTATGGTGGTAGTGTTTTGGAGTACATTTCATGTTGGTTCTCTTCAGATGGACGATCGTCTTTGGTCTTTGGTTAATAGTCAAGGACAATTCCTATCAAATTTTGGTGGTGCATAGATAATGGTTGTGAGAATTACTACTGGTAATCCTCTAATTGTAAATGTTCTTTGGTATGTCCTAGTTATTGATTTTTTATGTTTATTAGGTTGAATACTTCTTTTCATACACTAGTTTCCTCATTTTATTTGGATGGTGGTGAAACATTTTTTAGGTTCCACTAGGTGTGAATCCTCGAAAGAGGGATGAGTGTGATGACACTCATCATTCATCCATTATTTATAATTTTGAGGGATGTATGGGAACATTTATTTACCTTTTTTTTAGTATTTTTTGTCTAATTTTTTGTTGCATTTGGTTGACATTGGTTTTATTTTTCACAGGATGTGTTGGGTGGGCAGCTCACAAGAAAGAAAGGTGTGCTGGGACCTTTCATCTGGCTCACCTACACATGTTTGTGTTGGTTGGATAGGTACTCTATCATGTTTTTCTACTAGATCGGTGAAAATATTTGGTAAAGGGAAAAACAAGTATTTTTTGAAAAATTTCACTATTTCATTATCTAGAGAGGGGGAGAAGAGGATTTTTCTTTTTTTAGTCTTTTCATTTTCATCCTTATAACTTTTAGGATCTTGGAATTTTGTGTATTTTTTCATCAAATAATTTTATTATTGATTTTAATGGGTTCCCTCTCATTCTATTTTAAAATAGGTTTACTTTTTTTATACTTAATAAATGGGGCTTGGCCCTCCACCATTTTAAAAAAAAGTTAACAAGGATAAACATTATTCACATACAAACAGTTTTCAAAAAATAATGTTTTGAGGAATATAAAATAATCTTATACCAAATCATGAAAATTAAAGATTAAAATGAAATGAATTAGATTATTATAAATAAAAAAATTAAAATTTCATTTTAATACCAGATTAAAAATATAATGGTATTTTTAAATTACTTTATTTAAATTAATGAAATGAAAGTATTTGAAAAAAACTTATATTTTACTATTAATGAAAAATATACTATTTATGAAAAAAAACACAAAATTACACCCAAATTTTCATTTTTATATTATTATTTGAATAATTATGTTCATTTTATAAAATATATATTTTAAAAATTCAAAAATTTAATTTAAATATTTTCTCTCCAAATGAAATAAAATTTTTTTTTGAAGAAAACATATTATTTTGTATGAAAAGTTGTTTTAATTAAGAAAATATTATTTCTTTCTTTTTAATTTATCAATAAAACTATATCTATTATCAAATTAATATATATTTAATAAACTATATAATAATATTCATACCATATAATTTAATAGTTAGGTTATAACAACAATAAATATTCATGGTTTATTTATGCTCAGTGTTGCATGACATATATGCTATCGATCATAAATTTTTTTACAACATGATGTATTAAATTCAAACATGTTCGAATAATAAAATTATTATCTTATATATATGGAGATGTTATTATGTTAATGGTATTACATATATTCATCTCTCCTTCCAATAAATTGGAAATTAATCCATCAATCCTCCGTGTGGAAGACTACCACCTTGTATACCGATGTAATTTATTTTCCATCATCACCTCTCACTATTGGATATAGTGATGTATTTAACGTAAATATATTATATTTATGAAAAAATTATAATTTTTGAATATTAATATATTATCTACCTTCTTACATTCTAATCTATGGGAAAATAATAATGTTCCTCTTACATATGGTGGACTACAACCTGTAGAAAGTGATATTATTGATTTTTTATTTCTTCCTTACAATGATGGTAATAAGGATAGATATTTTAAATATATATGATATATATTATATAATAATTATTCTATAAGGTTAATTATTATTTATCTTTCTTTAATTCTATCATTCAAAAAATGAAACTAGTGTTCATGCGTACATATGACTTACCGTCTCCATGAATGGTGTAATACATTTTTATATATATAACATTTATGGATGATTATAAATATGTATATATTGAATATATATATATGATATGAATATAATTATTAATATGATTTAGATGATGGAACTATGGTAAAAGTACAAGGAAAAAAAATGTCGAACCAAAACATACATGAAAAAAGGAGTTATCCCATGGAATAGTGATTTTAAAAAATAATTTTCAATACACAGTTAATAAAAGGTTATAAGTAATAATACATGGTATAATATATATAATATTGGTTCCTGAATATATATATATATCTATATCTATATATATGTATATATATATATATAATAAATGTATATTTATTGTATAGGATATTTGAACACGTGTGTTGGAAGTTGAACTTGTGGTAAGGGTTATATGTCACAGTTTCACTATTTATTGCGATTGTTAATGATTATGATAATAATAATGAAATTTTATAATTTATAGATCAATAATATAATTAATTTTCTTTTATTTTTTTTTATTTCTATAGAATACATATTTTTATTTCATTTTCTTCTCTCTAAGTACTCAAGAGTTCGAAATAAATTTTTTAAGAAAATCCAATTTATTTCACTCTTCAATAAAAAAACCGTTCTCTTCCTAATCTAGGTTTGGTAAGAATGATTTTAATACCCTATAATTATTTTTTAAAGTCATTTATACCTATGTGTTACTTTTAAAAAAATTATTTAAATGGAATCTTCTTATCATTTTATGGATGAGGTATTTTTTACTTTTTAACAAAAATGTGAAAGGAGACTTTGTTTTAACATATACGATATGAATGGAATTTATCACTATCATGATAGCACAATGATTTGAATAATACATTAAAAGATTCTTATGTTACTTTAAAATAAACATTTTTCTTTAATATTTGGGAAAGTTTTACATTTTAAATAAGTGATTTCAAATTAAATAGGTAATTTTCCTCAAGAAATGTTCTAGGGGATCTTTTAAAATAATTTTCCATAAAATATGAAATCCTTTAGAATTTTTGAATCTTTATTGTTAATATTATCCAATGAAATAATCTTTATTCTTTCCAGGGATGGTTTATTATTATGATTACGTGATTCTTGTTCAACCTAATTCTTTTCCAAAGGTTATACAATGTTTATGATATATATTTGCTTTTCATGTGATATGATATGATTAATGTTCTATGATCCTGAGGATAATATATTTTTGGATTTCAATATTATAAAGGTGGTCCTATAATTATATATAACTCCAATTCATTAGGTAATGATAGATATCTCATAAAAAAATAGGTCTGAAATGAGGGGTGAACCTAGTTTAATAAGGGACTATGTCCACTATAATGGTCTTGAGACTAGACCTTTACTACTATGATGGTTTGGGGTGTGAACTTAATACGCTATTGTTTTATAATTGGTAATCCATGACTACTAAGGAAATTAATTTCTATATTTATTTATATGCCACAATTCTATGTATTATTCCAACGTTCTTCTTGCATGGCTTATGTTATTTGATTCATTTATGATTCATATCTTATGATCTTCTAATATTTATGTCATGATTCATAATTAGGATCTATGATATACCGGGTATGGGTTTAAAATTTTATTATAATTCTACCATACCCTAATAATCATGTTATTTTTATGTTAACATTGATATATCTCTTTCTTACACTTACTAAGCATCTGAACTCACCCTCTCTAATGTTTCCTGTCCCCAAGTTATGAAAAAAGGTATTAATTATTATATGTATAAGAGGGTATCAAGTTTTGAATAAATTAGTGGGACAGGATGTAATTTACTTATGATCCATTTTTTTTATGTATCCATGTTTCCATTGATACTAGACCTATATTATTTTAGTGTGGATTGTTATGTTATGTAATGAATATTCATCTCCTAAGATGTTATATTTATGTATGAAAATTATGGGTCACTATAATCTCAATATTTGGGTTCTTTTATTATATAATATTGTAAAATTCTATGTAATAATATGATTCAAAGTCTTTGGTTGTTATAGTGTACATCTATTTCCATAAATATATCATGTCCCTACCATAAATATTCTCAATCTTTTTAGATAAAATTTCAATATATATTTACATCTAAAACCAAATTACAAGGTTAAATTTGAATTATTTTCACATCATAATACTTTTAAAATGTGTGAATCCTTTTATTATAGTATTTTTATATATTTTATTGGATTCATATTCATAAATATACCCTCCTCATCCTTTTCATCCAATTTTCACAAAATTGATTCTTTAATTTTAATGATGTAGAGGATTCCAAAGACACTAAAATAACTCAAAATTTTCTACTTTTTATAAAAACAATTATAAATTGTTAGATCTGAATTTTATCTGAGTATACACCTGATCTAAATGTGTACGGTTTTTGACAAAACTTCTTTCTAGACAAAACAAGATAATTCAAACCCAATTAGTATTGTTTTTCCCATTTCAACAGTGCTTATATTTATTCATTCAACAAATCTATTTTAATAAGGTGTTTATGGGGTTATCAATTTATTATTAATATAATACTTATAAAAAAATGATTCAAAATAATTCCTAGTAAATTATTCCCATTATTAGTTATTACATTATTGATGTGAACACTATGTTCTCTCTCAAACTCTTATCTAAAATATTTAAAAATTTCCTATTTTGGTCATTTTTAATAATAATATAGACTTTATTAATCCTTTTATAGTCATTAATTAATGTTATTAAGTACATATCCCCTCTTATGGATTTATATTTCAAGGTTCCACACATAGCTGAGTGAATAAACTCATGTTTTCTAGCTGATTGTATCTTCATCCTTTTATGCCTTTTATGGACTTCTCTCCCCTTATGAAAGGTAATTAAAATAATATATCTATAATTTATAAACATGGTTAGATTTATCATATTATTTTATTTTGAAACATTCATTATACTCATTTTTTAAAATGGATAAGTCTTCTATACAATATGTTATTCAATTCTTTTACACATACAAAGTAGAAATTATTCGAATCTCCAATCTAAAATAAATTCTCACTATTTCATTCTCCTTTTATGATAACCTTTACATATTTAATTATTTAATTTAGTTAAATATTTTTATTGAAAAAATCCTCATTAAAATCATTACATAATAAACTCACAGTTAGGATATTATACTTGATTCTAATGATAAATAAACCTCATGTGAATTCTACCCATGTGGGGAAATTTTAACCAAACCAATTATCATAATATTTAAAGAGATAGCCTTAGAAAAATCACAAAACCACAATCATGTTCTTCAATATTTAATAAGATCATGTTTTCTCCCATGATGCTTGTTTAGAAACCATTTTTAGGTATCTTTGTTTTTATCTTATTAGTGTCTTTAAGTTCAACTTCAAAAAGGATAGATTTTTTTAGATTTTGTATTCAATTGAGTAATATTTTTTATTCTATTTTTCATTTATAAACTAGAATATTTGTTATATGATCTTTTATATACTATTATTTATAATCAAATATTCCACAAATCATCGAAATCTCTTTAAACCACTTTTTTATAGGTATGATATGTAGCCTTTTAATCTCATTTTTTTACTCACTACTTTGTTTTTTCTGTTCTCAGTGTAGATCCCACAAAATTATGTCCTTATTTTTCTTAAGTGATAGATATATTATAGAAAATAATATAGCTTATATTGTCAAAAATTACTCCAACACCAACATTATCCCCTGAAACCAGTTCATCCATGAAATTACCAAGTCTTCCTTTGAAAATATACTTTCTGTCTTGGTGCAACATCAGTAATCTTATTCATAGGTTTAGAGTAAAATTTTTTATTTTCAATATTATCTCCTAAATTATATGTTTTAATCATATTATTACGTTTTTTTATCAATTTATTTTTTCCCAGATTAGAATTTATAATTTTAACTCTTATCAAAAATAGACTTCACATTTTCTAAAATTACATGTGAAGAGTTTACCTAATTAGATAAACAAGTTTTCTAAATACCCTGTGATAACACAACCATTACTTCAAACGATTTATAAAATTCATTATTCGTGTTTTAAGGGTGTTCATTTCCTTAATATGCCTTGAATTGTCATTTTTAATATTTATTTATTTTTTATCTATCTTCTTCTTAGATTTATTCATAATTATTTCTTTCTTATCCAACATCACTTTAAAAATTTTGATCTCTTATATTTGATCATTATCCTTGATATTAAAATAATCGTCACCTTTATTAAGTTTATTATTTTGTTTCCAGATTTATGTTAGATCTTTTTTATGTTTTTTTATTAAGGAACATTGAATATTTACTTTTCATCTTATGCTCCATATAGATTTATTTTCCATCTACTTCTTCACTTCTTCAGTTTTCTTCATTTATATCAACATGTACCATGAAATTGATATATTTTCTAGAATTATTTTTCTATGTATTAATTCTTATGGACGAATAGTCATATTCCTCTATAAATAGAATTATTCTATTATTTATTCTTTGTATTCTCCTTTTTTCTAATCAGACCTCTTATACTATTTGGTTGTTTTTCCTTTAAATATTCTTTATAGATTCTCTTTATATTATTCCTTTTCATACTAATTTTTTTTTCTTCTACAGGGTTTGTTGGCTAAAATGTACTTACGTCCTCTACACTTATTGAATTGTAGTGTTAGTTTTCCCTTATATATTATCTCACATATTTTAAAATTTTAAGAGATAAAATCCATAATCTCTTTTGAGACTTTCATCACTCTCATTGTCTTCTTAAAATTCACTTGAATATTCAACCGCATATTATTTAATGTTCAAATTTCTTGTAGATTTAAAATCCATATCCCCTTTTCTATCATCTTTAAAAAAAATTATTTTCCCATTTCATAATTCAATAGAGTATTTTTATACTCATCCATGTAAAAATATTACCTATCTTCAATAGTTAAAACCATTTGGTCTAATATTTCATGAAATTTCATCATTAAATTTTTTAATCATAGTTGAATATTTTGGTTTATCACCAAATCCTTAGATATTATTGATTATTTATTTCACTTGGGTAAAATAGTCTTAATAAAGTTAATATTTATCACATATTGTATATCAAATTTCTTCTTCAAAATATATATATTTTTTCCTTGATCTTTATATTTATCTTATACAAGTTTTCATGTTTATACAAAATTTTGTTGGAAAAGTTTAGTCCCACAACTATAGTATAAAATTATTCTCATAATAATCATAATATGGAATTTATAACACATTCATCTACCTTTAGATTAATATATTATGAAAAATTAATAGAAGAATCTATTTTAGGAGGAGGAAATACAAAAATAATTATATCACTATACTCTAATATTTATAAGTGAAAATAGGGTAAAACTCTTTCTTCCACCCGTGAATGACTTTCCTATAAATGAATTGAACACCTATGATTTTTAAATAACTCAATTTTTCCATGATATCCTTTAAGAAGATTCAAACATAACTGGGGATTTTTTTGGTTGTATACCACCTATAGAGTCCAAAATAGTAAAGCTTCCACTGGGATTTGGGCATTGAATTAATGGTTTATGATTTTCTTATAAAAATTATTTTTAATTAGACCCATTCAAATAATTAATGTCTTGATCTGCTCCAAATATTATATTACTCAATTGTATGTAAAAATAATTTGATTAAACTAAATAAATGGAATTTTTACAAAGTTTTCCCTCGATGCGAGTGCATACACCTTGTTTTTTCAAACCACCTATTGGTAATAGATTTTATTATCACTATAAAATTTTAGTGATAAAATATATAGTAAAATTTGTTATACAAGGTTCAAGAAGGTACTGTAAAATTATTTTTTTGCAACAACCCAAGCTTCCACGGTACGTTTCCTTTTGAATAATACAATAGTGTGTGTTGTACGCAACATCGAGTTCTAACACACACCACAACCGATCAAACTAGTCGTTATGAATAGTAATACCCAGTTTTTGAAATTTTATAAAATTTATCTCTCAAAATGGATTCATTTTTTGATTTGGAATATCAAAATTATCCTAGGGTAATATTTTGGAACTTTTTGGATAACATTTATATTTTGATGAATAGTGGAAATTACTAAATTTTAATTAGAAACAAATTTTTTAATCGAAATAATTAATAGTGATAAATTATGAATTTGAGTGGTTTTAAAGTATATTTATAATATATTTTTACCATTTAATACAATGTTGGTCATTGGACATAATTTCAAAATTAAATTAGACATGAACAAGTGTCAATCTTTTGATAGTTATTATCTCTTAAAAACACGCTTTTTGTTTTCAAAACAGGAATTAATTTTAAATTAATTTCTACTACTTATGTGTTTTGAATTTAGAAAAATAGATTCCATATTTGGAACCAGGATGTCCAAATTCTGTAAATAGTTAAATTTTATTTTTAGACATTTTGAATAATTACTTCAGTAAATATTTTATTTACCATGGTTAAAGGGTAAATCCGATAAAAAAGGGTAAACAAATATTATAATAATAATAATAAGTTACCCTAAAACATGTCTTAATATTATTTTTTGATAAATATCTGACAATGGAAATCTTTGGGTCGATTTGGGGACCCCATTGAGCCCCTGGTAAGTGATAATGACACTTTATATTAATTAAGTGAAAATAAATACAAAAATTACATGAGCATATATCTTTTAGAAAAACAATTTTTACATAGGGTTATATATTTTGTATTTTCGACTATAAATATTAATTAGAAATATAAAACTATTTCCTACATAATGGTATTTTATTTATAATTTTTAGACATTTAATAATTAATTTTATTTATGACACAATAATGATGCATTATTTTCTTTATTAATTAAAGAATCGAATAATTGATATTATAAATGTTAAAATTAATATATTCTGAATGTTTTGATGAAATACATTAATTTTATTTCTTAATATGACATTATATGATTTCTTAAATGAATTTCGTTCGAATTAATAAAGTTTTTATGACTTTAACAAAAATCAATTATTGAATAGTGTCAAAATTCACACAAAAGAGTTTTTAAAACAAATATTATATTATTAATTGATATTAAATTCCTAAAGATCAAGGTACGGCCAGGAGACTTATATAATGATATTAGTGTCATTAATGGACCACATGGGGGTCTTTTGGATGTATATAGTATGTTTATTAACTATATAATATAAAAATACCAAGTGACATGGTAAGTGTTAAACTAATTAACTAAGAGTTAAAAATAAAAGATAAGGTTAATATAGTGACCCAAACCTGTATAAAACTTATTGGTTGAGTGTTTTTAGACCTATCCCCACCTTAGACTTTTAATAATCCACTTTGGATCCATTAGAAACCGAATATGAATTTATTATAAAATAATATTTCTAGCTTTTCCAAAGGTGCCCCTCACCCCTCTTATAAAAGGGCACTCCCCCTTATCACTAATTCATACATTAAAAGCATTTTTGCTCAGAAAACCCCTGACCAAATACTCTCTCAACTTCCATCACTTTAACCTAGAGGCCTTAGTTTGATCATAAATCCATCCTAAGGATCCCTTTAGATCAAATCAAAAAGAAGAACCCGAAGAAGAGGTAATGTTTTCACCACCCTCTTTCAAGTTCCTTTCTTCTTCAACATATTCTTTCTTTGTTATTGCAATTCTAAAATAATAACTCCAGTATCTTATATATACTGTGATGTTATTATAAATATGGTACAACCATATTCATGATTCTATCCATCCTTTTAATGACATGTCACCATACGTGTGTACGTACGACTTACCGTCTCCACGTCGTGGTGTAATTTCTATTCAATAAATTATTATTTGGATGGGTAAAATAATGATGTGTAATTCATGTAAATAATAAATATAACATGATAATTATTCTTTATATATGATATAATATCCAATTATATATTTTTTTAATATCAAAAGAGTGATATTGTCGCTTGTGCCTACGTACAGACTACCGTCTCCATGAACACGATTAGATTCATTCCCCATCGTATACATTCAAGTATAATTCTCATTTGATAATTACAAATAATGTTTAAGGACTTGATATAATTCTGGATATAAATAAGATACAACCTATCCCTAACAAACATGGCTTATTTAACAAAACATATAAAAGAAAATGAGTAAGTTAACACCCGAAAGGACAATAATACTAAGATATTATTATCAAAGCAATGTTAAAAGATATTATATGATATCATATTAATGTATATGATTATTGTATAATTTAATAACAATTATTTCACCATTATAAAGGAGTTTAACCTACCCCCAACCAAGGAAAAGTACAAGGTAAGGGTTTATTTTTCAATCTCTTCATTATCTGAGGTTGTTTATATGTAATAATCTACTAGGACTTCTTTATCATCCACGTCCACGTTTCTTAAAAATGTATTTCAAAACATTTTTTATATTTACTAGAATATGGTTTAAAGTCATTTATACCCTTGTTTGAATTTTTATAAGAGGTTTATAAAGGAATCTTTTTGTCTTTTTCCAAATAAGGTCCTTTTTAACTTTTTCGATAGAATTAAGGCAAGAATGTCTTTTTTTAACTTATACGGTAGGTGCGGTTATTTTACGCCGTTATAAAATCATCGAAGATTACCTTACAAGCTTATAAGGATATTTTAAAAGTAAATTTTTTATTAAGTAACTTTTAAATGATTTCAAAAAAAGAGATATTTCTATCAAATAGTTTTGATTTCATCTATGCCAACATCCTTTGATGGATTTTAATCTTATTTTATGTTTATTTATTATGATACACAACTTCCATATTGTATTGAAATTTTTTTGATATGTTTGACTATGGATGTGTTATTTTTATACCATTCATGGTTTATGGATAAAGTATTGAATTTTTGTGTGCTAGTTTTAATATGAATGTTTATGTTATGTTTAAACCTATTCATATGAGGAATGCATTGGACATAACATGTGATGGGTGGTGCCCTTTATAGCACCTCAATTATCGATAGATCCCATGAGACAAACTAGTGTCTTGGCATAAGGCCTTGAAAAAATATTATTTGTATTCTTGGAATGAGTCCTTGACTATGTGGTTATGCTAGTCTGTCATTTTTCATTCCATCATTATGAAAATAGTTATTGATATTGCATGTGATTATTCGACTAGTGGAATATCTATGTCAATAAGTATATGAAATTATTTCATTTTATTTCTTCAATATTATTCTGAAGTTCAAGTTTTAAAAGGATTTTGTTTTAGTTATACATTTCCTTAAATGTTTATGGTTATTTATGAAATTTTCCACTATATTACTATCCTTACTCGGCATTTGAGCTCACCCCTTTCTATGTTTTATTTTTCTTAGGATGTGAAGAAGTATTTTATGAATGACCTGTAGGGATAGTTTGAGGGGATAAGAGTGTAGACTATGGAGAATATATTGTTTTGTTTTCATTTTATGATGTAATGTAAACTTTATAAATGTATCTAGTTATTCCAAGGCTACTAAACTAATCAGTCTTTCAAGACTTGATCTTTCTTTTGATCATGCCAATGTTATGTAATAAGGCACCGACTCTGGGTAACTAGTGTCGGGGCGTTACATTTTTAGGTTCATGTATCATTCACTTCCCCTTGTAATGTATAGAATTATTTATATTAGAACCAATGATACTTTAAGATTATTCCTTCACTCTTATGTTTGAATCATATCTCCAAGTCAGAACTAGATGATTTAAAATAAACAAATGGTTCTTCTTTGAGAAGTAAATTGACTTCTTGAATAATGTAATTTAAACGACACTTACATGCCTTACCTCATTGTTTGCTAGGATGAACTTATAATGAATAAGGGAATGCATACATGAATATTATTTCTTTACTACCTAGATGGATAAACCTAGTTCAATGACAAGAGAATTATCCTTCCTCAACCTATTTTAAAATCTCAAATAGAGTTCTTGTTCTATTAATTAGATTTATCTCTCTTTGGTACAACCCATATTAAATATAAAAGGTATTTAGGATCAATATTTACTCAATTATTTAAAATAAATTTATTGATGCTCGGTTACTAAAACTCCCCAAGAAAATTGTAACATGATCTAGGAAGAATAATTTTAAAGATTCCAATTTTATTATCTTGAAATGAATTGGGATTTGGATTCAAAATTTCTTAATATATTTGAATACTATTCTCTACCATTTAAATATAAAAACTCCATGAATGTATTCTTCAATCATGGTTGTTAACCATGAAATTTTTTTAACATTTTAATCAAAAATAATAATTATAATATTTTGTTTCACGCACTATTGGTGATTTTTTAAGACCATTATAAAAATTTACCCAAGATAATTCATACATTGTCCTAGTATCTTATAATAACATGATATCTTACACAACTCCTATATATTACATGTTTTCCTTAATACAAGGATTCTATCTTACATGATAAGATATATATTGAAATCATGTATCATATAAATACTATCGATCATAAGAAACACACATTACTTATGAATTCAACTTATGAGATGGATTCATACATTGATTACCATTATTAATGATGTTGTGTCTTATGAAATTATATAATATCTTATGTTATAATAAATCATATGAAATCTTTGTAATGAATCATATGAATTCTAATGACTTATAATCAGGTGTTCTATGAATGAATCGTATGCAATAAATATTCCAGATTCCACTCAATTAATTATATAATTTTTTTCATCAACTTTTTTCCATCTTGAATTAACTTAAGAAAAATTCAATCATATTCTCAAACATTCTTTGAAGTATCTAAAAAATGGGTGAAAAAAATACAAAATGCATCATTAATTCCAATAGGAACTTCAATGGGTGAATTAATTGTTTCTATATAAATATACATACGTGTAAAAGATATATAACTAAACATCAATAACAAGGGTGATTTGACTATCTCCACGATTAAAAATATAGTTAGGGATGAATGAATTATCTCTGTTAGTAATATAATAAACAATAATAAATGAAATATAATCAATATAACCATGGTTAAAGGGTTATCTGGTTATGAATTATTATAAACTAATATTAAGGCATTCACTAGTCTATCTTTTCCATTGAAATTTCCCACCTTGGACACATGCTTCAAACTCATCCTTCTTCACTATAGTTTGGTACATATAAAATAATTTTTTTATGGGGTTCTTGTTATAATGGAATCCTATCATAAAAATGTATAACTACTGAGGATAGTTCACTACTTTATGTAATCATTATGTGAGTTCCCATTACCGAGGTATAATCAATTTCACTATATAGTACTCATGAACATAGCATAATGACATATATACTATTCATGGTTACACTCCTTATCTATCACTCTACCACTTTTAGGTGATGTTCCTTTCATGACCATGTGTTCAAAAATAAAATTTAAAGTGAATATCATAGACTATATAGTATATAATCATCACTAAATATGTAAGGATTTCCTATTTGTTTCTATTCTAGATATTTCTCAAATTCCCAACATTGACCATACATAAAACAACTAATATCATTAAATTCATTTGGATAACCCCTAGATAATGATCAAGGTGAGTGTCACATACCTAAAAAATAACTCCCTTAACCGATAGAGCCATAACATAGTGATATATTTCCCTCAAAATTAAAATTATACTAGATTAAACCCTTTCACATAGGTATAATAACCATCAATGAAAATTTAATGAACTTATAACTCTTAATGACTTAGTAAGAGTCTAACAATACTCACTAACTATTAGTCACATTAGTGAACTCAGCTATAGATTCATACTGTGTTACTTACACCTTCTTACCTACTCTTACAACCCACACAATATATGAAATACTTTATAAAGAGATAATATTAGGGACCACCTATCCCAAATATATAGATACTCCTATTATAACTCAATTCCCAGTTCACTATTTACTATACAATCATCTGACCAAGACTCTCTCTTACTATGAGTCTCTTCAAAGTGCCAAAATTGAAATCAAGGACACCAAATAATTAATTATAGTAGTGCTAAAATTTATTTTTATAACTAATGTATAGCAATATAATAAGTCATATTTGAAATAAGAAACATTGATTTCCCACTCCTATATAGAACCATGGGTAATGGGTGATGGACATTTTTCAACAATACTCAGATCCCACTATTGAAAAGAGTCATAATTTCCATCACAAATTCATCAGTTTATACATTTTGTATTTGATAGAAATAAAAAACAATAAAATTTTCACCTTAATGATAATATAATTATGCATAATCAAAAATATTATCCTCTCCTAAGACTTATATACACATTATGAGTATGATCCCCATCGTGTTAAAGCAATTCCACTATAATCTAGCAGAATGAGCATTAAATCCATGATTACAAAAAATTTAAATTAGATTAAAAGTAGAGTAAGAGAAGAAGAGGAATAAAAGTGGAGGAACCAACCTTAGTCCACCATGTAATTTCCTCCCAATTTACCATTATTAGGGAAGAATAGGGAAGGGAAAAGATAAAAGAAAGGGTTAAGATGACCCTTTTTATATCAACATTTTGTAGGGAACCCCAATGGGGGTATAACATAATAGGTGATGAAATGAAAATTCTTCACTCATTGAAAAAAATTAAACTACGTGGTACACATTACCAATTCCACCCAAACTGGCCACCTAGTGCCTTGCTAGGAACCCAATTCATGGAAATAGTAACCCAAAATCCCAAACTAGAGGAAACTCCCCAATGTATCTCCAATAAGAACCCAATTTCACTAAACAAGGTACCCGATTTCCTACTACAACCACCTTACTCCACATTTCAGTATTTCATAACTCTAAAATTAATTCCTAGAACATCCCCCCTGTACAATCACCATGTAAGAAACATCTTAATATTTAAAAATTCATATAATATTACCAACTCCATATCAAAATTGAAAAATTAAAAACAATCATGGTGCATATCCCATTATAACCCACCATTTTCTATTTCCACCAACACATATAAGATCAAGTCATTTTATAACTAGATAAAGGTAACATGGTGGTGTAAGTAGTATGCAATTTCTCTAGACTAGACCATATATTATGGCATAGTTGTTTAACCCAACCAGGTTTAATGTTTTTGAGGTGATACTAGACTATAGATAAGAGGATTTAAAATGGGTGGATTATGGATGATGAACTGAATCAAATTTTATTATTTGGCACAATTTATATAACTCACACCCAAATCAACTCATTCCCCCCATCATGTTTTATTTCTATAAACCCAATTTTTTTTTAAAATGTATACATTTTCAAGATAATTTTTAGTTTCTTAAAAATAAATATTTTTTTATTTTTCTCCCAATGATATTGGGATATTGAGGTTTTAGAGGCCATTAGTGATTTTTTAAATGGTGTTTTGGCATTTAAAAAAATTGACACGAAATGTGATAGGTAATCACCCAAATATAACATTAAGGGTAAAAAAAATTTCTATAGAATAATATAGTATCTATCTCCTTTGAATCATTTTAATCTTGATGGAAAAAGTTAAATTAAAATTGACATTGAATTTAGATGTTTATGGACACATTCATTAAAATATTTCATCTATGATAGGTTATGATGTGCTCTAGGTGGGATCTAGATCCTTGGGAATGACTATGATTATTATTTTACCTTAAATATTCAACATGACCTGATATTTTTCAGACATTATTTTTTATGAATGATTATGATGAACCCATTTTCATTAGACAAACAAATAAAAATTTAGATATTACTAAGCTATTTTAAATGATTATGTTGAGGTAAAATGATATTAGAGATATTAGTTGATATTATAATACTTAGATCATTCACATATGGTTAATTTTGACATATCTTGGTGATGAAATGGATTTTTCATATAAAGGAAGTGGAAAATATCTGGTGATGAATTGGACTATATCATATTGATTATATGATACTTTTATATTATGATGTTTGAGGTGGACTCTGGGTTGATTATAATGATACATTATTAAAGTAGAAATTATGTTACTCATATAAAGATATATATTAATATTTAATTTTTATATGTGCTCAATCCACACATGCATGATAAAGGTGTTCAAATTCATCCTGTAAGTTATGAAATTAGTTGAAATATTGTCATAAATTTGTATAAAATTCCCCATTACAAAATGGATTTACTAAAAGATTTCTTTTAATACATATAAAATATTCTCCTTCCCACGTTATTAGTTATTTGGTAGCATGGTCATTGAAGCACTCAAATTTTTTGGTTTATAAAACCTAGTTTAATTGGGTAGTCGAAAGATGGGTTGAACGAAAGGGTAGCTAAAATTATGCAGTCCAAAACAAGAAAAAAACAATACCAAAAGATTAATCAAACCAATATTATAAAAATAAACTAAACATTTAATAATTTATAGAATGAATGTATGGAAATGAAGAACAGGTTCAAGGTGAAAGGGATGAAAATTATAATTTAACAAAAATGTATCACGAACAAGAGAAATGTGAATAGATTTTGAACTAGGGAAAAACAAACTGATTTTAGATTATATATATTATTAATTAACTTTCTTCAATGTTGAAAATAATTATGAATAATTAATGAAATAATTAAGTTGAATTACCACATTATCACTCGATTATAAAAAATTTCATTAACTCACTCTAAGAAATTATTTGTCAACCAATACTCAGATAAAGAGTGATTATCTCTTGTAAAAGATAAGAAAATACCTTTCCAAAATTATATACTTTGTTTATTACATTAATGTAAATTAATCCAATGTCGTTACATGTAATTGCTTATAACATTGTAGAAAGAATTCTCAAGAATAATAATATTAAGAAAATAGAGTTAAATATTCATTGTTACTCTCTACCTAATAAACCACATTTCCTATTATATATTTTATTATTGTTTAAGAGATTGATTTTTTATAGTAAAAAACATATATATCTCTCATTTTTCTATTGATATTTTATTATCGAATAAGAACAAAGGTAATTACATAAAATCTCTGAAGAGAAGGTGACAACAATGTGACACTTGAGAATTAACAAAAAAATAAAAAATAAACTCATTTAAATTTAGCATTACTAACCAATTTAAATTCACATGTTTGAAGAAGAAATAAAAATTAATAAATAAATCATATAAAATAAAATAAAAGTAAAATGGGATAAAGAAGTAGGTAGATTCTATGTCAAGATCACCCCTTTCTCTAACTCCAACTCCTTTGTATCCCTACTCTCATATGCTTCCATGTGACTCTAGTAAATAAAAATAAATATCTCATTTATTTTCCTTAAACATTATCTATCATCAACAAGTTATCATCCATTTTTAGAATTTTGAATCTTGAGTTCTGGTCTAGAAGTTACAGAAAAATTGGACTTCTTCTACGGTGAAGCTCAAGTGTCTTTCTTTAACTGGGTGACCAGTTTTGTGAAAACCCAGTTCTTCATTTACGGTACGAATAATCTCTTTTTAATTTTTTCTTAAATCAGTGGAGGAAAAATAGGGTTAAATGATGTTTAACCTAGGTTCAATCTATGTAATTGGGGTTACATGCCACGTAATCTCGATACATGTCATGTAGTGGTCTAGCCAGGAACCACATGAAAATAGGAACTACACAAGGTATGGTTTAAAGTACACCCTGTGTACTTTTATTTTTTGTGTTAAATTGAGTATTAGAAACATTTTTTTTATAAAAACAAGAAACTCACCCCTTCATTCGATGAAAATGACACCCATGAAATCTGAGGTTAGGGTAGCCTCCTGTTTCATCATATGATCTCCAATTTAGACACTTTTAGATGTGTTGGATTCCCCTCAGTGAGCTCTTGATTCGTCTTGATCCATTATTCCTGATTTGTTCTCTCAAACTAGTTATAAAAACTTGAGTGTTTGTGATAATTTTTTAGATATACTCAATTCTTGGTCATATTATAGGTCGATGCTGAATGAGGAGAGCCATACTAGCATAAGGTAGGTGGTCTCGTGCCTTTCGGTAATTGTCAAGTTGAATATATGTTTCAGAATTCCAAACACCCATTATTATGGTGTTTCCTTGAATTTTTTTTTCTATTTCTATTGACTGTTGTTTTTAGGTAATTAATTAAAAGTTTAAATAATTTTTAGGTCTTTTTAACTTGATTAAGGTCCACTCATGGGTGTTTTTTTGGTGAATTACCATTTATGGACATTTGTCTTGGGATGCTTATAAGGCATGCCATAAATTCCCTTATTGGGTTGTTCAAAATGATTTTGATTAAATTCTAAGACATGAAATAGTTTAATTTACAAGTTTTTCTTTTGAGATGAATTTCCCCTGTGGTTTATTGATGTTATATCCATGTAATAGTTTAATTTACATGTGTTTCTTCTTATATAAAATGATAAATCGGGTAAATTGAAACAGGCGGGATATAACCGAAGGTTAAAATTCATGGTTAGGATCAAATGAATATTACACCTTATAACTTGGGTGAACCATGAACTTAGTCTAAACACCATAGAAGATCTCTAGATGTCATCATTATGTTAAGTCGTAAGTGAGCCATATATAGAGTGGTCGGGCTTATGGAGACTTTTTTTTTAAATTCTAAGTGAACCTTGAATCCAATGATGGATACAAAGGATGGGAACTATTTTAAGCTATTTATATGTCATGATTTGGAATTTTCTTATAATTGAATATTTAAATTGAATGACTTGTGATTCATTTTCCAAGAAAAATCACAATCTTGGATCCAGTTTTCACTTACACTTATTTAGATGGTCTTTTGAGACATCTGATGTGCTAACTTTTATACAAGGATCGTCATGCATAGAATGGATCTCAAAACTTATATAATTCAATTTAATTGAATGGTAAATGAATGTGAAATAAGTATAAATGAGTAACTATTTTGGTATGATTGTTTACTTTTCAGTACTTCTTAGTTTACCGCTTTCATTATAACACACTTCATGTTATATATAGTCACTGAAAGATTGGCACATACCTTGGGTGGTTTCCTACTAGGATTTAGTCTTACACCATATTTGTTCCATGTGTTGGTCCCAATAATATTATACAACTGTAGATGTCGATAAGGTCATGTTCCCATCTCCATGTACTTCATTTGATGCTTAGGAGTATGAGATCATGGGACCAAGATGAGGCTTGCGATGCTTTTGAGTTTCTTTTTTTATTTTATTTTTACATTTGGTACATGTATTATATTTTACTATAGTGTGAATTGTATTATTTGTTTTCATGTAACATGTGACATGTATCATCATCCTTTGTATGCTATGACATCAGGTTGTTATATGGTTAGTCTTCCGGTGTTCAATTTTGTTTCATGGTATTACTGCTTCCACTATGGTTATATTATTTTATTCTATTGTGTTATACTCTTCCAATGAGGGAAGAGTGTCCCCACTATCACATTTAGGCCCTCACTACATGTCATCAGGCTCTAGAGTTTGGGGAAATTCACTTGAGGCCATATGGCCAACCGGGTACGGGGCATCTTTGGGTGGCATTCTAATCCAGGAGATTACAAAGTGGTATCAGAGGATATTATTTGAAAGTGTGCCTTACTGTTTAGAAACATTAGGTAGGGATAAGAAAGAAATGGAGTTTTCTAGTAAACTATTTGAGAGAGTAGCTACCCTGTGTATAAGGAAAAGCCAAATTGTCTTGAGTTGAAATATTATTTTTGGATTTTGAGTTATTATAGTTGATTCAATTTCACTATTGGGTGAAACACTTGTACTGTGATTTTATTATTGATATAATTTTGTTTCTATTTTTTTTATACCTAATAAGGTGAGGGTATTCCATCTTATGCATCATATAGGCACTTGTTAGAAATCACATGCCATGCGTTCCTACTATTCCATTTAGAGAACATTACATATATCATGTTGTTGTGATAGATATCATGATATATATTCCTACTATTGTGATAGGTGTATTGGTATGTGATATGGTTCAAATTTTATGGATTCCAAACATTGGTCCCTAAGGTGTATGGGCCCTCATGAATTGGAATTTGGTGGATCATGTTCCTGTCCAAAATTAAAATTTTTTAATATGATATTATATATATATATATATATGGATGAAAAAATTGTTTGGTAGGGAATAAAGTTCCCCATGGATATGAATTTGGCATAAATTTGCTTTACTTTTCAAAAAATGGGGTTCTAAGAATGCTTCAAAAGTTTACTATCTTGAAACCCAGGCAGCATAGTGTGTGGTTCTATGAACACACGTTGTGTGTTCTTCTATTCAGGAAGAAAAAAATTTCTTAAGAACATGCCATGTACTATGTGTACACAATGTGTGGTGAATGACCTTGTATCCTACAGTGTGAGAAGAAACACAGAATGTTAATGCTTTTGGATAGTGCACATCATGTACTTTAGTTACACACTATGTAGTTTTATATAGGCAGACCTAATGTGGCTCTGGCCATGTAGATATACATGGTTAAGAGGAAATTCTTGAGTACATGTCCTGTCGTAGTCTTACACATCATGTACCTAGGATGGTTACATGCCCAGGCTGGTGGATGAACACATATGGGTAGGATCTTGAGGCTACATGTCATGTACACCTCTTTTGGTTACCTTTGACAGTTTTGTTCTCCTATTTAGTTAATGCACTCTTGAACTGCGAACCTTGATAATGATCTTGAATTGAGGTGTGTGCTTGAACTTGGAGAGTAATGACTCTATGAATACCACCAGGTATATGCTAGAAGAGTGACAATGACCATATTATGGATGTGGTAGGTCATGGGATACAAGGGGATCCTCTAGTCCTGACAATTGTAGCACCAGTTGTCATACCAGATGCAGGTTCTGATGCAATTTTTCATGAAGTCTTTATGAGGTTCATGAAAACATTTAAAAGAGCACAACACCAAGCCACATCTATGGAAGAGCAGAGACGAGTGTTCCAATAGCATCATCCTCCGACATTTTTAGGGTATGGTGGACCACAAGTTTCAGAGTCATGGCTAGGGTCCATGTTATCAATTTTTGATCTTCTAGAGATGCCTCATGAGTAGAGGGTCAAGCTCTCTACATTTATGTTTTGTGATTCCTCCATGAGATGTTGGGATGTTATAAATGAGATGGAACGTCATCAAGATATGTCTTAGTGATATTTTCATATAGTTTTCTATGATTACGTCTATCCCGAGACACTGAGGGCCAACAAATCATAAGAGTTTGTGCATATGGAGCATGGGAATTTATTAGTCATGGATTACTCGGCCCGTTATAATGACATTCAGTTCTTCACACCTATTCTGATGAGTGATGATATGTTAATGGGTAGGTTTTTTGAGGATGGTATTAGGTATGACATCTTATCATAAGTAAATATCATTCAGTGAACTACTGTATCTGCTATAGTGAATCAGGATCTAATTACCGAGTGTAATCTGAGGGAATATTGAGGTGAAAGACAGGGTGGTTTAGCATTGAGATCTAGTATTATTTTGACTTGTAGTAGGAAGCATCGTTTGGAGGTTTATCACAGTGATGCAAGTATTCATGATGTATCATTTGTCAGCCAATTGAGGTGATACCAGTGTAGTAGAATGGGGAACACAAGACCACATTGTTCGACAGACCATGTAAAGTACCTATATTGTGCTAATATGGGTTATCTATAGAATGTTTTTAAGATATTTCCACTAGTAACTGGTGAGAGAGGGTCTGCACTGACTCTACATTTAAGAGCAGGGTCAGTAGCTTCTCACCAATCAGGGAACTAGAATACGTCAGGCCACTTTGGCTTAGGTGGTGGTCATGGACATGGTAGCCAGACTCCAGGTTCTCAGTGACAGCAGGGTGGATCAACTCATGGTAGCTAGGTAATGTCATTGGATCATGGTAGTGGTCATACTTATGTAGTATAAAATACCCAGTAGGAATAGTATATTGAACCATGTACTGTTGGAGGTAATATTCTTGTTTCCTCCAATTTAGATTCTGCACTTTTTGATAGAGGTGATTCACATAGTTTTATATTTTTTCCCATTGTAGGGAGCCTTCGGCTCTGTGTTTTTTACTTCGAATGATGTTATGATGCTTGAAACTTCATTGGGAGTTAGAATGTAAGGTGTGTTTCAGTGCATGGGGTTATCCCATTAAGTTTTCTGGGTGTCACATCCTAGGGAATATCTATATCATAGATATGACAAGTGTTGATGTCATTCTCAAAATGGACAGGCTGGTATCCTTTTAAGACTTTGTCTATTGTTCACACCATAGGTTGATTTTTACATCACCATAGGATGGATTGTTTCAACACAATGTTGAAGGGGATTTCGAGGAGATTCGATCTAGGACCAAGTATTGTGGGTTGGGTGGGATGAAATCCCAAATCATGAGCTTATATCTAGATGACCAGGGGACACATCAGGTATATTTTACTCTATTGGTTGATCATTTTAGTGATGTCTTCCTTGAAGACTTTTCAGTTTTACATCCAGTGAGATAGGTAGAGTTTTCTATTGATCTAGTTCCAAAAGTTGCACCAGTATCCATTAATCTTTATAGGATGGCTAAGATAGATTTATCTAAGATCAAGAAGAAACTATTGGATTTGGAAGCTAAGGGTTTCATTTGAACTAGTACTTTTTTTTGGTGTTCACTGGTCCTTTTGCAAAAAAGGAGGATGGTACTCTCAATCTATCTGTGGATTATTGGAAATTGAACTAGTTTGAGGTAAAGAATATATATCTTCTACCAAGGATAGATGATCTCTTTAACCATCTTCTAAGAGATCAGGTTTTCTAAAAGATTGATTTAAGATCTATTTATCATCATCTTCTTGTTAGACCAACAGACATACCCTGCAATGCCTTTCAGAGAAGGTATGGTATGTATGAGTACATAGTAATGTAGTTCCATCTCATGAATGTGATGAAGTTCTTATGGAACTGTTGAACCAAGTGTTCCATCCTTATCGTTATTTGATTATTGTGGTTTTTTGTGGATGATATCTTGGTGTATTCTCATAATCGACTGGACTATGCCACACATCTTGAAATTGTTTTGAGTACATTGAGAGAGAATCAGTTATATGTTATGATCACAACGTCCCACTTCGGGATGGGTCAGATTCACTTCCTGGGTCACATCATCTCAGAGACATGAGTATTAGAGGACATAGAGAAGGCAACAGTTGTAGCTTCCTAGAATAATCCCATGAACATCTTTGAGGTGTAGAGTTTCATTGGGTTGGATGGTTACTACAAGCATTTCATACAGGATTTATCATGTTTATCAGCACCGTTGATAGGCCTGAATAAAAAGTGTGCAGAGTATGTATTGATATATTCCTGTGAGATGACCTATCAGGAGTTGAAAGGGAGATTGAATTTGGCATCAATACTGTTTCTTCAAGAGCTGAGAAGGTGTTACACTTTTTACTTCAACACATGAGTTATAAGGCTAGGATCAGTGCTTATGAAAGGGGAATGCATCATTGTGTATGGGTATCGGCAGTTAAGGCTGCATGAGACAAATTACCCAATGCGCAATCTTGAGTTAGCTGAAGTTGTTCATGATTTACGTTGTTAGAGACATTACTTATTGGGATAGAGTTCTTTATTTTACATGGACCACAAAAGTCTCATGTACATATTTATGTTATGGGATCTAAATATGAGGTAGCAATGGTGGGTGGAATACCTTTTTTTCTTTTCACATTGAGCTTCCCAAAACACCTGGTAAAGTAAATGAAGTGGATGATGCATTAAGTAATAGTGTTCAGATACAGGAAGTGTAGTAGGACAATAGTGAGTGCAATCTTATTGCTCTATTATATGAGATGTATTTGGAGGTGCACAATAGTAAGGGGAAGACTTTTCTTTAATATTTATGTTTTACCTCAAACCTGTTGGATAGAGTAAGGATGAGGAAGCTATCAAATTATAAGGCCTAGTTCTATGAGAGAGTTTGTCAGGTGAGGACCCTCCTCCTAGTTGAACCATATATGAGGATGCAGTTCTACATTTACATGGTTGTGTATGGGTTTCAACTGACAAACGTGAGGAGATGATGTGGGAATTTCATGCCTCTATATGGGTAGTACATTATGGTGTCACCAAGATGTATTTGGATTTACATATTTACTATTGATGGCTAGGTATGAAAAGGGATATAGCTGGTTTTGTCCTGAGATGTTCCACCTATTAGTAGGTGAATGCGGAAAACCAGTAACCAAAAAAACTTTTATAGAAGATACCCATTCCTATGTGGAAATGGAATGATTTCATGATGGATTTCATGATGGGGATACCAAGTTCAGCTTGAGGTAATGATGTCATATGGGTTTTTACAGGCTCATGAACGTTCCAAATTTCCATCTAATCAAGGAAACCTTCAGCGTTGATCAGATTGGGAGGTTGTACATCCAAGAGATTGTATGACAATATGGGGTTACACATTCTATAATTTTAGATAGGGATGCCCAATTTAATTCTAATTTTTGTTAAGAGATAGATAAGGTGTGGAGTACATAGGTGCTTCTGAGCACAGTACACCACCCTTAGACAGACGGCCAGTCAGAGCACACGATTCAGGTGCTGGAGAACATGCTTTGGGCATGTGTTCTGGATTTCTAGGGTTCCTGGGAGATACACATAACCATAACTGAGTTCACCTATGATAATATATTTCTATATACTTTTAAGATATACCCATATGAGGTTTTGTATGGTAGGCCATGTTGATCACCCCTATGTTGGATAGGGGCAGAAGAGATAGCTATGATGGGACCCCATCTTGACCAGAAGACAAGTGAATAGGTGTAGGTTATTCAGAAGTGGATGAGTACTATGAAGTCTCTTCATGAATCAGATCACAATAACCGAAGATGAACACTATAGTTCTATGTTGGGTATTGGGTTTCCTACATGTTTCACAGAGGTTGGGACAAAATAGGATCAGAAGACAGGGTAACCTTTTTCTAAGATACGTCGGTCCATTCAAGAGTATAGAGTGAGTCTGGTCGGTTGCCTATCATTTTTAGTTTCCATACAACTACCAAGCCATGCATGCTTTCTTCCACATATCTAAACTATTCCATTATTACCAAAAATCTTCTCGCGTTTTTCATCCCGAGGAGGTTGAACTCCGTGTTGATTCATCCTTTGAGGATCATTTGATAATTATATTTTATAGGAGCATGAAGGTTTTCAAAGGCTAGTCAGTTTTTCTAGTATAGGTGATATGGAAGAATATACATTCATAAAATGAGACCTTGGATTGGGAGGCCAACATACATACTCAGTGGCCAGAGTTATTCTCAGTTTCTTCACCGCCCTAAGAAGGGAAGTCTAGGGATTAATTATTTTAAAAGGGAAGTTTGTAAGAACCTGGTTCTTCATTTAAGGTACGAATCTTATCTTTTTTAGTTTTCAATTAAGTAAATGGATGAAAAATACTATTACATACCCTATAATTGGGGTTACATGCCATATAATTATGATACATACTATGCAGTGGTCTGACCAGGAATCGTAGAGAAACCGGCACTTCATAGTGTGTAGTTTCAAGTACACATCATGTACTTTTTTTGTATTAAATCGTTAAGTAGAATCATTTTTCATTGATATATAGAAAGACACCCCTTTATTCAATGAACATGATACCTATCCAATCTGAGGATATGGTGGCCTCTTGTTTCATCGTTCGACCTCCGACTCGAACATCGTTGGATGTGTTGGATTCCCCTCGATGATCCCTTAATTCCTCTTGATCTGTTCTTCATAATTTCTTCTCTCGACCTATTTATAGAACCTTGAGCCTTTATGGTCATTTTTAGATCTATTATATCCTAGTTAGAATTAAAGGTTGATGTTGGACAATGATATTCATACAAGAATGAGGTAGGTGGTCCATTTCTTTTCACTAGTCATCAAGTTTAATATATGTTTTGGAGTGTCATGCACCAATTTTGGGTATCTCCTTGAATGAATTTTTTCTATTTATTTGGCCTATTTTTTGAGGTAATTGATTAAGGGTTTTGAAGCATGTTTAGGTTTATTTACCTTGATTAAGGTCCACCCATGGGTGGTTTTTCCAAGAATGACTATTTATAGCCCTTTGACCTAGCATACAAATGATGCATGCCTTAAATTCGTTTATTGGGTTGTTTAAAATGAAGTTTATTAAATTCTAAGCCATGATATAGTTTAATTTGCATGTGTTTCTTGTGAGATGAATTTCCCACGTGAGTTATTGATGTTCAATATATATAATAGTTTAATTTACATGTGTTAATTTTTATACAAAATAATAAATGGGTAAATAGAAACTAGCGAGCCATAGCCTCAGGTTAAAAGGTAAGGTTGGTCTCATATGACTATTACACCTTATACCATGGGTGAACCATGGCCTCATAAAAAGAAAATAGATGATATATAGAAGGTATAATCATGATAAGTCGTGACCGAGCCATAAATTTAGTGGTCAGGCTCATGGAGACTTTTAATTAAATGTCGAGGGAACCTTGGATCTAATGAGGGATGCCAAGGATGTGATCTATTGTCTGTTATCTATATTCCATGAGTTGATATTTACTTCTAATTGAATATTTAAATGGAATGAGTTGTGATTTATATTCCAAGCCGAAGCACAAGCTTGGATTCAGTCTTCACTTACACTTTTTTAGATGGTCTTTTGAGACATCTGTTGTGCTTACTTTTATACAGTGATCAATAGGATTAGGCTGAATCTTGACACTTATGTAATTAAATGCAATTAAATGGTAAATAAACGTTTCATGAATATAAATGACAACCAGTTCTTGTAAGACTATATAATTTTTGAGTACATCCTAGTTTACTTATTTCATTATTGTTCATTGACTATTATATATATTCACTCACATATTGTCACAAACACTAAGGGGTTTCCTATTGGGATTTAGTATCACACCCTTTTGGGCCATGCTTTGGGCCCAAGAAGATTATATTATTGTAAGTGTAGATAAGGGAAGCTCCCTTCTCCAGGTACTTTATTTACTACTAAGAAGCATGAAAACATGGGACCAAGTCGAGGTTTTTAATGCTTCTGAGTTTCATTTGCATTTTTTCTATTTGTTATACTTGTATTATGTATTACCACAATGTGACCTTTTTTGGATATTTTACTAGAACATGTGATATACAACATTATCTTTTGTATGCTATGAAATATGGTGGTTATATTATCATTCTTTAGCTATTTACTTCTATTTCCAAGAATTATTCCTTCTGATATTGTTATATTATTGTATTCTATTGTGTTATACTCTTCCAATGATTTCATAGTTTCCCCACTATCACCCCCAATCCCTCACTGCTAGTCGGAAACCTTGGGAGTTTGGGGAATTCACCTGAGGGCATATGGATAATCAGGTATGGGGCACCTTTGGGTGGAATCTGGATCCTAGTCATTATAAGCTTTTTTTCATTTTCCCATCTCCAGATCATCAACTGAGCTCGGATGAATCTGTCAATTTGATTTGGGTTTGGATCAATCAATAATATAACACTTGCATGTTATCCCACATTTTTCTAATACACATCAATTCTTCCACGTCCTCATCTTCTTATTAAATTGTACCTCAGTTCAAATATCCTTATTGAATGTCGAAGCCCAGGTTTTATTTAGATCATATTATTTTGGAAATGGGGATATGAGGTTATAAATCTACATATAAGATATATTTTTACAAATAATGTTTGACATAGAATTTAAATTGAAAATTTATTTAGATAAATTTATATCAAAATTAAAAAGGTACTTTTTAATATATTAAATGAAAAAATATACTATAATAAAAAAACTAGTTTGATAAAAACATTATCTCTTAAAAAAGGATTTTGAAATATAATATTTCAAAAACAGGTTATCCACATGACTAATTCTTACTAATTTTTGTCTTTTTTTGAATAAAAACATAATTTCTTCAAAAAATATATTTCATTAAAAAAATCATAGAACACTAAATAGAATAATTTCAATAATTTCCCCCCATAAAAATGAAAAAAAAAATATTTCAATGAATATTTCACTAATCAAAACTAAAATATTAGTCTCTAAAGTGTACCATAAATGAAATTTGATTGATTAATTTCCTAAAATTTAAATTTCATCTAAAAAATAAATGAAATATATTTTTATAGAAAATTAAAAATGATAAAAATATTATAAATTAATTTTCATTTTTCCTCAAAATTTAAATAATTACCTATATAGATGTGAAAAAAAGTATCAACTCAATGTGACTATAAATTCACCCACACTTAAGTAATTTATCATCCTCTAGAATTTAATTACCCAAATCTAGTTAAAGAATTTATCTTAATGCTGAAAACTTATAATTCCAAAAAATGAGTGGTTTTAAAAGGTTTTTTCCCGATGGAACCTCCCATGTAAATTTAATGATTTATCACATTAAAAGAAAATTATTTGGACACAATTTGGTTTCCCATTTAAAAAAATAGTTTCATTTTTACATTTTAAATTAAATTAAATAATCTTAACCTTATATTCCACTTTTCATTAAATATTTCTTTTTTACATTGGTGAAAAAAACATAAATTTTTCATAGAATAATTAGATGCGACTAAATGGATGATTGAATTTAATAATTAACCAAGAAGCATAATTAACCAATTTAAAAATTATTACATAAAAAATAAAATGCCTAACACATCATTATGAGTTCATTTTAAAATAACTTTAACGCAAGAATTGTTAGTTTAATTTAAAACAATTAGTCTAAATACAATAAATATTATAAAACATATTCCAAACATTTAATTAGATGATGATTTTCTAAGAGACTAATGAAAAGGAATTATATAATTGAATGCTTGATTGAATGGATAATATTAACCACCAAAGATAATAAAAATTACCAGAAACATTAAGAAAAAGTTTAACCAAATTAATTTTCTAAATGAATTTTAAAAAAAGAAATTTTGGGAAAATTTTGGGCTATTTAGAATGTGAACTTCCACAAAATAAATTTATCACAAAAAAGACCCATACCCCTCATTAAAAGTCAAAATTACCTCCAATGTTGAATCTCAAAATAAAATTTACCTTTTAAATAGTTTAGTTCAAAATTATTTTCATTCAATAAATTAAAAATGAATTTTTAGGGTCATAAGAAAGCTCAAAATCATGTTTCTATAATTTCAACTGGTTCATCAAAACATTTTTTTAAATGGACTTGAATTTTTAAAATGTTAAGATAAACATATTTTCATTTTATCTCAAAATTAAGAATGTTTATCAATGATTAAAACTGAAATAGTGTAACTTTTAAACAATTAAAACAAATCAAAGAAGTTTAATATTTATAAGAAAAGATTTAAAAAATTATTAAAAATGATTTTCAATATCTTTAATTAATTAAAGCATAACACGCAATAGTTCAAACATAATCCAATATATATAATTAATATAGTAATAATTTTTCCCCTAAACACTTAAATACCATCCATAAAGAGGTTTCCCATCTATCTTCACAAAATATTTTAATTAAAATTATCTAGGAAGTGTGCATCTATTTATACTATCTTGGAGATTTAAAATTATAATAATAGAATTCAAAAAGTTACACCCTTTATAGTTAATTTTATTATTAATTAAAAAGCCTAAATTCACTCTCCCTATAACATTTTTAACTTTACTAATTATCTTCCGAGAGATTTCTGTATAAATCATATAGATCAACATTAGTTTACAGTCATTTATAATTAAAATTTAAAATAAGAAAAAATAGAGTGTGATATAATAAAACATCAAGTAATTATAATTCAAAATGAATTAATATAAGGTATGAGAATAAAAAATGGTAAGGGTGATGCAAATATAATATTATGACATTTATCTTAAAATAAAATTGAAAAAATTGAAAAATAACAGGATTCCACTCATGCAGTTCTATATTTTGAGGCATCGGGATGAATTTATCCATAAATATTTAAACATGATAATTTTGAGGGTTTGAGTTATTGATGGTTTTCACTTTACTATTTTTTAGTTAAATTTCATTTTGATCTCTTATAATTTCAAGAACAACAACATCTATCAATAGTCTCCTAAATTCATTGAATTCAATGAGACTAATTTTGTATTACACTACAATTTTGATGCCCAAAATCTAAAAAATATGACAAAAAATTAATAAAAATAGACTATAAAAATTACCAAAATGGATAGTATGACGCTAAAAAGATTCCACCACACTTAAGGAATCCAAACATTCACAAATAGGTATAATAGATTCTACAACCAGATCATTATCTCCCAAAGAAAAAAATTCACTTTCAAATTTGATTCTTCTTATCAGATGTAGTAGAAGAATCCTAAAACACTCCCAATAATTCAATAATCTCATAGACTAAAAAAATATGCTCTGAAAAATACTTCATTGTTCAGGAAAAAAAATTCGCCTTAAGTTTTCATATTTTTCATGATATAATAAGGTTCCAAGGTGTTTGAGTTTTAAAGGTAACGATTTTTTAGGACAAGAATAAATTCTTCAATCATTATTATGTTGGTAGTCTATTAAAAATATATTATTTTTCTAAAATCTTTTTATGAAATTGTACATTATATGAGATTTTTTGAAAGTCTAAACAAGGGAAATGTTTACATTAATGATCTTAAACAGCTCAAGGAATGTTTAGTAGTCATCTTCATCAATATTTGTATTGACTATTTGAGCCAACAAGTTTACACCAAAGTGAAAATTTTCCAGGCTTGGTATCCAAAAGACCCAGGAAAGAATCCAGGAATCCCCCCTGGGAGATTTATGATGTGGAAATGACACACAGATCTAAGGTAAGTGGTGACACAGGAATCCTACAGGAAGGGGTGAAGTCCCTAAACATGCTTATGTAGTAGGTTCTTTGGTCCATCATAGTATTTTTGGGCCATTGGGCCTCTGAGATAAAGGAATGAGATCCACACACATGGGAGTAGGACCCATATGAGGAGTTAGATATGTATTATCCACCATTATATCTTACCAGATTAATGGAATAATAGGTTATGACAACCACAATTGGTACCAAGCATCGTGCATCTCTGCTTGAGGAAATTCTACCCGATTAGCCATGTGAGGTGGGGAGATAGGTGCCATCAATTATGTCGATTCTAGGTCGGGTGGTTCTAGTGTGTCGAGTCTTTGGGCCTTTTGGAAATGTATTTGAAATTGTGCCACTAGGCCTACAGGCCATGGAAGTGTTCCTTCTCAACCTAATTAGAAAGGGAATTATCTATAAATAAGTACATATTTAAAGTCTTTTAGGTCATTCGGTATTGGATATTTGAGTAAAAGGAATAAAAGGGAAATAATGAAATAAAACACATTGGTTTTATCCTTATCATTAATCCCAAATATATTTTTTCCTAATTTAATTAATTCCTACTTCATTTTACTTTGTTCATTGTCTTTTTCAAGTGAATAATCTTCATTAAATATTGTTTTTACCATGCTATCCACTTTCTAAGAATTTTTGTTTTATAATTTTAGATTTAGAATCACATATGAGATCTGACACATGATATCATGGATGGACCATATCATTTTTATGTTTTTATCCCATGTATGTGTTGACAACCATCACATTTTTTGGATTCATTTCAGTTTCTCTATATAGAAAGACCATATTTATACCACCCATATTTCTTACCATTTGGATCATTTAAGTATATAGAATGTGAATGAAATGTTAATGATAATATACAATAGAGATCAACTAGATAATCAAATCCTCAAAATAATTTTTAGAATTTTGAGGTATAATAGTGTTTCGAAATTGATTTCTTGGATAATTTGACTACCTAGGAGAAGAATGTCTTTCATCACCACATGGTCTCTCCACGGAAGGTTTTAGAAATTCTTTATATGCTTGATCAATGTTTTTTGAGAATGGTTCAATGGGACCATTCCTTATAGAACTAAATTAAAACAATTATGCACTTTCATATTATTTAATGGGTAGATAAACATTAGTACTACATTTTTTTGTATTAAAGAACATTCCAAAATGGTTTAATAATTATCATAGGGAATTATCAATAAAAATTCCACCACCTTGAAAATTTGAATCACTAATATAGCTAATTTTTTCAATAACATTTTAGCCGAGATTTTTAAGAATGTTTTTAAAATATTTTCTTAAGATATGCATCTATCACATCATTGAAATTATGACCTCATTATTGATTGAATAGGTTTCAATAAAAATGGGTATGACTATTACTAAAGGAATCCATTTTGAAGTGTGGAGTGAGATTATGGTTGGGAAATTTCAAAAAAAAGCACTCAAAATATTTTCCATGATTTATTGAAAATATAATCCTTATCCAAAAAAATTAATTAATTTCTTAACACACCTCAGTGGATATATTTTTAGAATAATATTTCATGAAAATTGTAATGAATACAAGCCCCCTGTGTCAAAATTTTATCCATCAAAATGATGGAAAAAACTCCTAGATTTACATTATTTAAAAATCATAATAAAACAACAACCTAAGATCCCATTTATTAATCCCATGAAATAATATTTTATAAACATTAATATAAATTTATTTCATAACCTCAAGAGAATTTTTATTGTGTTATCCATTAAAATAAGGAAGAATATTGTGCTGATATTTTTTGTTTTAAAATTACCAAATGTTAGGGGAAAAATAAACATGATGTATTAATTAAAACAAGGAGAAGTTCTAAATACTTAAATATATCCCTCATAAAATTATGATTCTTAGGATGAGGTGAAATATGATTTTCATTTAATTTTCTCAAATTTTGTGCTTTCCCATTATAATTTTCTTTTTATTCCTTGGGGAAGAACATTATTGTCTAATTTAATGTTTCAATGGTTCAATATCAACTTAAGTGGATTCCCTTGTGTGAGTGATATTTTAAGTGAAAACATTATGTAAACATCACATAGATAAGAGAAAAGGAAAAAATTTATAGAAAATTTTTAAACATTTTAGTTTTAAACAAATATTTTCTTGTGTTATTTTTCTGTTTATTCTCACAAGCCTTCTTTAAAAAATGACAAAAATTTGTATCGTGGTCATTAAAATCGACAGATTTATTTATTTAAAAATACTACTTAACAAAGATTTTGTCAAATATTCTCAACCCTATAGTAAGGTATTATTGTGGATTTATAAAAAATAAAAACAAATTATCAAAATTGAAATAATATTAAAAAACTAAATAGAATCCAGTATATTCATAAAAATAGTGGAATGAATGTAAATAATTAAATGAGAGAAACATGATTAAAGGGTTGTAATGTAAAAATTATTAAAAGAAGTCAATATTGGGAAGATAAAGGGAATGAAATTTTGTACATTATTAAACTGGACTGATCTGAGTCGATAGAATTGACTTCCTATCTAGTATCAAATTTGAAATGAATTTTAAAAAATCAATGAATGAATAAACTTGAACCACACCACTATTATTCATTGATCGCCTTTTTTACATTAACTAACTCTAAGAACTGATTTATTTAACCAATACATAGACAAATAAATTGATTAAATCTAGTAGAATTTATGGAACAACCATTTTCAAATTACGTAGTTCAATTTACACATTAAGGGAATTGGGTATACTATATTCACCCATCAGAACACAGAACATTCTATAAATAGTGCTAAAATGGAATAAAATTGGACAAACATAATTAAACGATCACATTTCCTCTCTTTCTAATAAATCTCTCTTCAATGTTTCAATTTATTAGAGAGGTGAGGAACCCTAGACCCACACTCTGAATTACAGTTCTAAAAACATATACTTTTAATGTATTATCTAGCACCAATTTATATGAACAAATCTAAAAATATCTTTATTTTACATCATTTTTATAATTTTAAAAATTCATTTAATAAATAATCACATGATCCCGTGAACCAAAATTTTAGAGACATTAAATATTTTCTATATAAGCCACCTATTTTATAATAATTATGAATATTTATTCATAATACAACCATCCTATATGCCCTTTTAGTATTCTCATAAGTTATATTAATCATCATTACTACGGGGAATAGATAAAAAAAAGTAATGAGTGAGCTTAAACACTAATTAAAGAAAAAAATGTACCAATGTGTCACCAAGGGTTATATCATAATACTGTGTGAATTAATGATCATTTGAAAAATATATTAATAACATAACATATGACAATATGAGTTAATTATATGGAAAAATATTATGGAATATAATCTCAAATTGTCAATCATATACAATGAAATAATATTACATAATTGGGAGACAATAAACATGATCTATGGAGAAAAAAAACATATAACATAGAAAAGTGGCACAAAAATAAAATTAGAAATCATGAAAATGTAGATAAAGAATTAATTATTATTTCCCATAGTGAATCAGGAATCAAAACAAATTTCTTGTACTATTTTATACATCACAACATATTTCCTATAGTGTATCAAGCATCACTACTATTTTTTAAATATTATCAAATGGGATCTATATTAGTACCTATTGAATTGGGTGGTCATATAAGACCCACCCATCACATAATAATCGTCCATACATATCTATCCTATATGAAATCAACCATTCATCATATCAATAAGAACCCATGGAATTAAAATGATTTTCGTATAATTTACAAATGGTAACACATAAAATGAATTTAAAACTCATATCTGATGACAAAAAATGTCTAATCACCCTAAAAGAGTATTTATTAAAGGAATTTATAGATAAATTCATAAAATAAAACTACATAGGGGAAATTTAAATTGTAAATACATAGGAATGTTATGGTAAAAGTTTAAAAAAAATATTTGGAAAAAATTTCTTAACAACATCCCAATGAGAAAAAGTTATGGGAGACTTCTAAAAAGTAAATTTTTGGGAAGTTATAATGAAAAAATTCTAAAAAATATTTTATAATAAATATAAAAAATTAATCCTTTAGAAATAAATTAAGTATTTCTAAAGAAAATTTGGATTGGAAGATAAAATATTTGATATTGAATGGAAAATTATTTTCAATATTACAAATACCATTATTAAAACTCAGATCATAAAAAGAGTGATAAATATTCCATTTTAAAATGGGTAAATATATGTTTAAAAATAAATATAAATAATAAATATTTTTATTTCAAAATAAGAAAAAATTTAATTTAACGAAATATTGAATATAGATATAGACGAAAAAAATCCATTTAGAGAGGATTGGAATTATTTATAACCTGAACAAATTTTATGAAGAAAGATATCCATCAAAGATGATATATTTGATGTGAAAATGTAATTCCCAAAAAAATGTGTAGGAAAATAAATATAATATCATGATATGATTTAATAAAAAAAATTAAATCCATATCTATGTAGGAATCATTATTATTTAAGAAAATATGTTTAATAAATAAAACCATTACAAATTTAGAATACTTTAATAGAGAACCTCTTGAAAAATAGAAAATTTTCATTATTTTTTAATCACATGACTTTAATGAATGTTATGATAAAAATAATACATGGTATAATATATACACCCCAAAAAACAAGTGTTGAATATGACATATAACTTAGAGAGAAAACAATGTGAAGAGAAAAAACTCTTACCACAACTCTAAACTTCCATGAAAGTGGTATAAAATATTTTATAATACACCATAAATTTTTAATAATATAGTTAAAAACCATATTAATTTATATTACCCAATGTATGATTCAGTTATAATATCATATTATAAATTTTTTACTTGGTTATAGTTTATTTTCATCATCAAATTTTCGTGATTTTGATTGTTTTGCGCATGATTTAAAATATTGATGTTGATCCCCATTTAATGAAACAAAGTTAATAATTCATATATAAACCATATTACTAGAATAAATTCTTTATAATTTCATTCTATGATATTTTTTGTCCATATTTATGAAGATAAAAATCAGGGATGATATTATTTTTTCAATTATAGAGAATAAATGGCAGTGTACTAATAGAAAGTTCAAATATTAATATTTCCTACACAGAAAAAATCATCTATTAATATATAATCTAATAATTATTGAATATTTCGTAGTCCTCAATGATTTAAATTTATATCATTTTTCATTTAGGCAGTAAAACTAACCCAAATAAGAAGGTGTTGAATTTATTGGATATGTATGATTATGAATTGATTTAGTTATAATATCATTATTACTGAAGTATAATGACATTATTTAGGTTTTATTAATGTTATAAATCCTAATTTTTATGGTTTATAAGAATAAATTTATTTATATAAATATATTTACTTAGAATGAAGATAATGTCTTTTCGATTTGTATACTTTTTATAGGCGGTTATATTTATAACAATTACTTAATTTTAATATTAGTAATATGAGACCAAATTTAACCTTCCATAATATAAATAATTTTTTAAATATCATATTTTTATATTATATTTTTATAATTATTTATATATGGTGGCGAAAAAAGACAAAATACATCATTTCATGGAGGTGGTAGTCTTTATGTATGCATAAACGATGATTATGTTTTCCATAGAATGGTAGAAAAGTAGAAAATGGATTATCAATTAACAATAATTAAAATTTTATAAATATAATATTTATTCATTAAATATCATTTTATAAACATCCATGTAATGAGTTTATAAAAAATAAATTATGAATCTTTTTAGAGGTGGTTGTAAACATATACACATGACCAATATTCTTAATTTTTTTGAGGAAGAAGGAAGGGTAGATAATGGTTATACCATTGAAAAATAACATTTTAGTGTAACAATAATATTTATTTAATTATATTATAAGGGGTAAAAATATTTTGTCATGAAATATAAATAATAGAAAAGGATAAGAAGTGATTTGTACTCACATTGATAATTTAAACCTCCCCATGACAAACCTCTTGGAAATTGAGGATTAGAGGATTTTATTTGGATAAAGGGGATTAAAAATTTAAGAGAGGTATCTATTGATTGTAAAATGAGTTGAATTTCAATATGAATTTTAATTTTCTATTTTATGTAAATGGGTGGGGGAAATATACTTTTATAAATGAGGGGAGTGACATTTTTTAAATAATATAAAAACAATAATTTAGTATTCAAGGAATATGAATCCAAGATTTGATAATAATAAATATTTTATTAGAAATGGGTTGATAAATTGACTAAACCCACACTTTAAGAAACGTTTTTCATAATTTTATGCATCTTCTCCTTAGTTTTAGATTTTTCCATAATTTGCAATTACCATGGTAACTAATTTTTAACCATAGTTATTTATTTTAATGATTAAAATTAAAAATAATATTATTTTCTAGTTTAATCATTCTAATATAAAATATAAAAAAATTATCAAATTAATTTTCATTAGTGAGAAAATGTAATTTTATTATTAGTTCACATAACGTGGAATTCGTTTTTAGAAAAAGTGAATTATTAAGCATAAAAATATGTTTAAGATAAAAGTATCAATATTGATGTTTTTAATAACATTAAAATTTTTTTATTAAAAAGAGATAATTTTTAGGTGGATTTAAAATCAATCAAAAAACTAAACTGGTTGAAAATTGAATTAAAATAAATGAATAAAATTTATTTCAATAAGCATTACATGAATTCTAAAATGTTAGACATTGGTATTAAAAATTCAACATAGAATATTTAAATGAATAATTTTACTCCATCAATAAATTTTTGATTAATTATATTTTTTATATATTTTTATGTCATTATTATATCATGATGAAGTCATAAACTCTATAGTATTGGTGACAACTATATTTTTCAATATTTTCTAAAAAATCAACAATTTTTAAAAATTCCCAATAATTAATCATAATATAAATTTTTCATGATGAATCTGAATATTAAATTTAGTTTTTTAAATTATAATTCAAAAATTTAAGAGTTTAAGTTTTAATTTGAAACATAAAATAATAAAAAAAAATATAGAAATATGTCGTTTTTATATATTTAATGTTCTTAATCCTTTTTCTTATTAATTAATAATTAATTCAGTTTCAGTCAATGATTCTAATCATCATTTTACTTTATCTTAATTCACCTATAATATATTTATTTTCATAAAATGAAAATACATAATAGATACCAATAGAATATTTATTAAATTACATTTTTAATAATTAAAAGATATTATTAATTATTCAAATAATCATATGGAATTTTAGTACTGAATTTGTATAAAATTTATCTTTATTTATTAATAAAATTATTAATGTAAAATTTATAAAATATATATGAGATATATATATATAATGTATTACATTAATAATTACATGTTTATATCATCATACCATCTACTTACATAACCACTGAAGATCTCCACATAAGCCCTAAGAACAAGATAGGCTCTTATTTTAGTCACAGTTAGAAGTTCAAATAGAATGGATTTTGTGGGAATTTCAGTGATCTAGAACATCTCTCAAAAATTATTTCTATCAAACCATAATTATCATATCTTGGCTTGGTATTAGTCTTGGAAAAAGCCTAGTGCAACTACCTCCCTTCAATTTTCGGATAAATGAGCTCCATATGGAAGACTTATACTACCAAATTCCTATTTTTTATTTTCATATATTTCATAATGGTTATAAATATATTTTTAAAAGCTAGTTTAATTTTTATATTATAATATAAAAATTTATTAATATTATTATAAATTAAAAATGTTTCTTCTTAGTTCGGTTATATGTGTCAAATGTGTCATTAAACGTAGTATTTATTTAAAGGTAAATTGATACTAAAATATCGAGGTGTTATATTCTCTCACTTTGAAAAAACATATACTAGAAATATTAATTAACACTTGATACTTAAATTTATAAGGGTATTTCTAAGATAAACAAGATTAAATATATATTATATAAAGTGGTATTAACCTCACAATATTTTGAAAGACTAAAAAACTAAACTTTTCTTTCTAAACATGAATACATTGATATCTTAATTATTATCAACCGTTTGTTCACATATTCCACCAAAATTATCATTAAGACATTCATATTTCTGGAGAATTACCTTAAATAGTTTCATTATTATGATCCTATTTCCAACCTAACACAAAATCAAAAATTTTATCAATATAATATATAATCAAATTAAACCATAATAATATTAATTTATCATTATATTCCCTATACTATGAGAAATGTTTATTAAACTATAGTAATTTTAGTTCAATTTTATTTTCATTATGTTTGGTTACCTTATACTCTAAACATAATGCCAAAAATAAATATCCCAAAATTATCATAAACTTTTTAACAAAATTATAAAAAAAAATCGAAATCAATGATCTCAAAATTCAACTTAAACATTATCCCAAATTTTCTATATCAACTAATATATACCATAAATCATGAATCTCTATGTTTTAATCATAGTTATCTATAGTCATTTACTATTAGGTTTTCTAACAAAAATATTTTTAAATCCCTCAAAATGGTTCAAATATAGAGTGTGAATTAACTAAATCATATCACCAAGGAGTTTAAAACTAGGTGTCTAGTAAGCCCTCTTTTTTAAGAACCAAGGTATGATATAGATAATGACAAAACATCATTTTATGGTTCTATAAAGAAAAATAGAGGGGATTTTTTATTAATTTCCAAACATAGTTTTTGGACTCTATACAATAAAATACTCAAAACCACAAACCTTCCCATGATTTTTCCCATGGTTTTTAAATACATGGATTGGATTTATCTATTTTATAAGGAGAAGGTCCAAAATCAAAAATATATTACCATTGGTGGTGTTGAATTGGTTGATGTATATATAGAAATGATTTTAAAAACACAAAATATAGTATTTGTTTTTAAGGATTCATAAATGATTTATTAAATAATCAAATATCCTCAAAATCACATTATTTTAAATGAGAATAATATATTTGATAATGGAAACCATTTTTAGAATTTATTACATTACTTTTGGGTTATTATTATGTCATAATACACATCCTTTATTTATAATATATTTAATTTTCTCCTGAATATTTGACTCTCTCAGAAAATTATGAAAAAATTAACTATTGGATAATTTTTATGTTTTGATTCCAAAACTATTATTTATTTGATCAAAATAATTTTTTAATAATTTGATTTTTTACTTATCAAATTAGAAGCCATATTTATTAGGAAATGTTATGTTTTTTGACAATAACTATTTCCAAACCATTAAAAATACTATATTTGACTATATAAAATTTACATTATCATTCATATTTAATAAATACAAATTAATTTTAATAATTTATTAAAATATCATTTATTTTTTAAAAAATTCATTAATTAATAAAAATTTAATATCTTAATAGAAATTACAATTTACACAAAATGAAAATTTTTGTTTTGTCATTCAGAATCTTAATCATTTATAGAGTAATGAATATATGAAGTAAATATATTAATTATTATATACAAAACAAATAATCATATTATTAGGGCCTTGATGTACATATCTTTATTTCACTGAAAAAATCCCTAAGGGTAAGGTGTAAGATTGTGATATTTTCATTTGGTGGTTTGGAAAACATGGTTTGGTTCATGATCTTGATAATGTTGAACATCTCCTATAAACAGTTTTGGTCATTATTTAGTTATTGGATATCAGATTGGGATTGGTCAAGGAAAACTCCTAGTGATGCTATCTCTATCTAAATCTTAAATAAATGGGATTTACAGGGTATGATCCTACTGGTTGAGGTCATTGCATTCTTTTTTCTATGTCAATTATATTTATCAATACCCTATATTTATAATAATCATACGATCACTTTTCAAAAAACATATTATAAATGTGTATGATTCTTAAGGATACTTTAAATATGATGGTATAAAATAATACTAATTAATTGAATGTTTTTTCTATAACAACAATTGGCCATTTAGGTTAATCGAAAAGATAATTTTATTTATAATGGTTTCATTTGTTATAATATTCCCTGCTAAAGAGACAGTTAATCAAACCCTCAAGTGTGGTCATTTCACCCATTAGGGATACACTTAACCAAACCATCAAGTTTAATAATCTTCCCCATTCGGGGAAAAAATAATCAAATACCAAATTATAATCATTTCCCCCCATGGAGACACACTTAATCAAACCCTCAAGTATAATCATTTCCCCCATGGGAACACACTTATCCAAAACCTCAAGTATAATAATTTCTCCCCCTATTGGGACACATATAACCACTTACCTATCCCCATAATAAATTAAATTTGTGACCACAAATTACACATATTACAATAAATATATGACCAAACAATCCCCACAAGTCATTAATCCTATGACCAATATATGCCCACAATACAATAAACATGTGACCAACATGTCCCTAGAATACATAAAACTAGTGAACCACATGAAATATATACCACATAAAATAAACATGGTATACATAGGTTAAAAATACAAAGATTAATTATTATCCTAGAGTCAACTACCATGTGGAAAACATAGTATGACTTGGGTTCGATGCCTTAGATTCCTCTCATATGAGTGATGACTTTAACATCAAAAGGGGATGAATTTACAGATTCCCAACATGACAAACATCAAGAAATTATCAAACATTCCCAATGTTACCATCTAATCTAATTAAAGGTTTATAACCTATTAAGATATAAGTAGTGTAATTAATTATTGTCCCCTGGATATAGAATAAGATTTGAGTTTCAAAAACATTATTCAAATATATGAGGGAGACCCAAACATGAAAACAATCTCCAAGGAGGAGTACATGGAAGAAGGAATCGTTATCCCATTATCCCATTTGAATCAATGATCCAACATCAACAATTTAGATGAGGGAAAATTCTCTCCTTTTGAAAGTGGGAATGTGGGGGGGAAATAATGTCATGTTTGAACCCATGGAAAAAAATTGAAATAGTTACCAGCTTTTACAAGTTTAATTTTAAACCATTGTTGCTAGTTTTTTTTACTATTTTTATTATTTTTTATGAACATAATTATGTTGAAATTATTACCTAATATTAATTTTATTGATTTAAAATATGGAATCCATTTTATCAAATTCAAATCACATAAGTGGAATAATTCAATTAAAAACTAAACTCTCAAAACAAGTCGAAAAATGAATTTTTAAGAAATGAATTTCTCAAGAAATAGATTATCTTATATTAACTAAATAACTAGTAATAATTATTATATAAATTTAAATTAATATAAATAGGTAATATATATATATATATATATATATATATATAAATATTTAATTTAAAACATTCTTTATTAGGAGTTATTTTAATTAGTTAAAATTTTGAAAGAGGTGGATTCCGGGAAGAAGGATGGTGTCACACTCTCCTAGAAAAGAGATTTTTAGGGTTCTATTTTGAGCTTATCATGGTAGAAGGATCTAACAAAATCCTTTTTATTTATTTTTTAGTGCCTGATTGGGTTTTTGGTGAAAAAAAATTAGCGTAATTCCAACCTCGTTGGTTGTTTCCTTTTCCTATCTAGTATTTCTCCATCGTCATCAGCCCTATTCGGTTTGCTCCGGCGTGGGTCTGCTTGGGATTCCTAATCTCATGGTGATGGAACTATCATCACCATTTGTAGCATAGGTCCATGTGGAATATTTATATCTATCCTAGTTCCAGATCCACAATTATTTTCTCTCGATCATCTTTCCATATTTGTTCTTGTCATCACTACATGCTTTTGTTGAGTTTAATGTTGGAAGTTCATCGATGGATTGGTATTTTCCTTGCATCAGTTTATGGGGTGGGTTATATATAGTAGTGTATGGTGTTTTGATAGATAATTTAAGCATATATATGGTTTTTTATTAGATATCATGGTAGTCTTGATGTGGAGTACATTTCATGTTGGTGTTCCTTAGATGAATGATCAACCTTCATTCTTTAGTCAGAATTCATGAATAATGCTTGTTGAATGTTGTTGTTGTGTGGATAATGGTTGTGGACATTACTGATGATAATAAAATTATCAATAATTGTTTGTGGAAGGTCCCAATTCTTGTTTCTAGTTGTTTATTTGGTTGGAGACTTCTTTGCATGCACTAGTTTCTTCATTCCATTTAGATAGAAGTTTATTATTATTTTTCGGTGTCACTCAGTGGGAGGGCTAAATTGAGGTATGGGTGTGATAACAATCATCATTCATCCAAACATTATAATTTTTATTTATGGATATTTACCTTTTTGTGATTTTTTATAAGTTTTTTCAATATAATTTTCTATTTCATTTCGTTGATATTGTTGTGACTTTTGGCATGTTTTGTCAGGTGAGCTGCTCAAATAATAGAAATTTATTCTCTCCCCATTCATATGGATCTCTTTCACACATTTGGGTTGGTTTTATAAGTACTCTCCATATTGTGATACCATCATAGTGAAACTTCTTGGACGGGGGGGCAGATGATTCTTTTTGGATGATTTCACTATTACGCTATCTGGAAACAGGGAGAATATGATTTTTCTTTTTATTTTCTTATAGTTTTATACCTTTTTTGTTATAGGCTCTTCAAAAAATTTTATTATTTAATTAAATAATATTTCCCTTATTTATAATGGGTTCCCTCATTTCATTGTTTCAAAAGATATTTAATTTAATAAGTTTAATAAAGAGGGCTTGGCCCTCTACCTTTTATAACAATCCAAATAGAAAAAAATTAGGCACTTAGAAATAGTTTTTAGAAGAAAAAAATTAAGTATAAAAGAAATATTATAACAAAAGCATGAAAATTTTTGATTAAAAATATATTAATTAGATTATTATAATTAAATTAGTTCATACTTCATTTTAATACCTAATTGAAACATATAATGTTACTTTTAAAATACTTTATTGAATGAAATCAAGTGGTAGTATTTTAAAAATTGGTAATTTTCACTATTCAATGAAAAATCAACCATTTCATAAAAATAACACTAATTTAATTTTGATATGATGTTTTGAAAAATTATATTAATTTCATAAAATAATATTTCTATAAATTTAATAAGTTAATTGTAAAATTTTCTCTTGAAAAGAAATAAAAATCATTTTTGGAGTGAACATATTATTTTGTAGAATAAATTATCTTCATTAAGAAGTGACTTATTATTTCTGTTTATTTTATCAACAAATTTATATCAATTAATAAATTTATATTTATTTCATATATAATTTAATACTTTAAATACACATTAATGAAACAGTTAGGTTATAATAGTTTTAAATAATCACAGTTCATTTAGGCTTGGTGGATTATGTCGTATATGCTGTCGATCATACTTTTTTAGAAAACATGGTGTGTTACATTCTACCAGGTTGAAATAAAAAGATGAATATATTATATATACATATATTTTATTAGTTTAGTTGAATAGTATTTATCAATCAACTCTTCCAGTAAAGGGGAAATATAATCTTCAATCCAATGTGTGACGGACAACCACCTTGTGATCTGATGTAATTTGTTTTCCAAATGCACCTCTCATGACTACATATAATTATTTATTTAATTTAAATATATAATATTTATGAAAAAATTATAATATCATGTATACCTTCTTACCTTCAAATCTATTGTAAAACATTAATGTTTTTCATGCAAACATGTGGACTACCACCTCTATGAACTGATTTGAATCATGTTTCATTTCCTCTTTATAGTAATGGTAATAAGGATATATTTTTTTAAATATATATGATATATGATATATAATAATTATTATGGAATGTTTAATTATTTTTTATCTTTCTTTTGTTCCATCTGTTGAAAAATTAATACAACATTCATGGTTACATACAACTTATTATCTCTATGAATGGTATAATTCATATTTCTATCTATAAAGTTTATTAATAGCTATAAATATGTATATATTAAATATATATTATTTTAATATCATGAATAACATTTGTTGGATGATGTAACCATGATAAATTTAAAAAGACCAAAATGGTCGAACCAAAACATACATGAAAAAAGAAGCAGTTATCTCCTGGAACACTAATTTTACGAAAAAAATTAATAAAAGTGTGAGAAGAGGTTATGAGTAATAATATATGGTATGATATATATGATTATTTTTCTTTAATATATTATTGATAAATAGATATTTATTAAATAGGATTTTTGAACATGTAAGAAGAAAGTTGGACCTGAGGTAAGTGTTTTATGTTACAATCTTACAATTTATTAGGATTATTAATGATTATACTTGTAATGATGAAATTAAATGAACTACCTATCAAGAATATCATGAATTTTTTAATGGGGATAATTATATATAATCCATGTTTTCATTACATTTTTTTACTCTCTACATACTCAAGATGTTGAAAGAATGTTTTTTAAAAAAATATACATTATTTCTCTATTCAGTCGAAAATAATTTCTCTTCCTTATCTAGGTTTTATAAAAAAGTTTTAAATGATGTTTTTAATATCCTAAAAATATATTTTTAAATTCCTTTTTACCCTTTATCTACTTTCTAAAAAAGGTTTTATATGAAATCTTCTTGTCATTTTCTGAATGATGTTATTTTAAATTTTTACCAAAAATGTGAATGGACTATTTGTTTTAACATATACAAAATGAATGGAATTTCAAACTTTCATTACCAATCAATAACTTTATGATTCATTTACATGTTTCTTATTTTATTTTAAATGAAAAAAAATCCTTAATCTTTGGGAAAATTTATGAATTTAAATAAGTGATTAGAAAGAAAAGAGGATAGTTTCCTCAAGAAATGTTCTAAGTGATCTTTTATAAGAATTTTCAATCAAATAGGGAATGATTTTATGTTTATAGATAATTTATGTGGATATTATACATTTATACTATCCTTATTATTTATATTGATGGTATATGATTATGATGACATGATTTTTGTTAAACCAGATTATTTTCTATAGGTCATGTTATGTATATGAAACATGTTTCCTTTTAGTGGTTTATGATATGATAAATGTTTTGTGATCTTGAGGAACATATATGTATGATTTTATTTTTTTTATAGGTGGTTCTATAATTTTATACCCCTCTAAATCAATGGGTTATGATGAATATCCTATAAGATAAATAAGAATAAAATGAGGATTAAACCCAGTTCAGCAAGGGACATTGTCCACTTTGATAGTATTGGCAGTAAACCCTGACTACTACAATGGTTTGGGGAGTAAACCTAACAAATTATGATATTATCATAAGTAGTCCATGAAAAATAAAGAAATGGTTTTATGTAATTATTCATTTTCCACAATGATATATCTTATACCAATGTTATTCTCTAATGCCTTGTGTTATTGGATTCATTTATGATTCATATCTTATGAACTTCTAATCTTTAAAAAATGAATCAAAATTATGATCTATGAATTGAAGGGTATGGTTTTAAAATAATATTAGCATCTTATCATATAATTATACTCATGTTATTTTTATGTTATCATATATAACTCCATTTATTACCCTTAATAAGAATTTGATCTCACTCTTTCTTCTGTTTCCTTTCCCCATGTTATGAAAAAACCTATTAAATTTGATTTTTCTAAGTGGGTTTCTAGTTATAAAGTACTTACTGGGAGATGATGTTGTTCACTTTTGAACTAGATTCTATGTATCCATGTATCCAATGATACTTTATCTCTGTGATTTTGGTGAGGATCATTATGTTATGTAATGAATATTCATCTAATATGACTTGATATATATGTCTAAAAACTATGTATATCTATACTCAAAATATTTGGGTTTTTTTATATATTCATGTAAAAAACATGTAATAATTAGTTTAAATGTTTTGTGTTGTTGTTATATACATCTATTTTAGTCTTTATATCACGGTCATTTAAAAAAATATTTTCAGTCTTTTTAAGAGAAATTTCAAAATCAAATACATCTGAAACCTAATTACTTGGTTATTTTTCAATGATTTTCACATCATAACAGTATAGAACTTTGTGAAGTCTTTTATTCCAATATTTGAACCACATTTTACTAGATAAGTAACTATATATATATCCTCATAAATTTTTTCATACAATTTTTACAGAATTAAGCCTCTGATCTCAATGATGCATTGGAATCCAAAGACTCTGAAATAACTAAAAAATTTCTACATTTTATAAAAAAATTATATGTTTTTATTTTTTATTTCAATCTGTGTATATGAATATTCTAAAGGTTTACAATTGTTCACACAACTTCTCTCTATAGAAAATTTGATAATTCAAAATCAATTAGTATTGTTCTTCCCATTTGAATTATAATTATATTTATTCATTCAATAACAACTTTTTACTAAGGTATACAGGGGTTTCTATATTGATTCTTAATCTCATAATTAGAAATATATGATTCAAAATAATTCCCAATTAATTAATTCCTATTAATAGTTCTTATCTTATTAATGTGAACTATATGTTCTCTCTCAAACTCTCCTTAAAAAGTCATTAGCATTCACACTTATAGTGATTTTTTTATTCATAATATACACTTTATAGATCCATGTATAGTAACCAATAAATGTTATTTAATACATATCCCCTCTTATGGATTTATATTTCAGGCGTACACCCAAATCTAAATGACTAAACTCAAGTGTTCTGGCTAATTGTATCGTCACTCTTTTATTCCTTCTATGGACCACTTTTCGATTATAAAAGGTTTTATAAATATGGTATCTATATTTTATCAACTCTATTATATCTCTCATAACATTTTATTTTGAAACGTTTCTTAGTTTCATTTTTTCCAATTGATAATTATTCTATATAAGAGGTTATTCTCTTCTTTAGTACATAGATAATAGTAATTACTGGGATATACCATCTAAAATAAGTTCAGATATGTTAATTAACCAATTATAATGAACTTTTTATTTTTAATTATTTAAATTATTTAGGTTTTTTATCTTGAAAAAAAAACTAATTACCTTATTCATATATTAAACTCACACTTGAGAGATTATTCTTGAGTCCATCTATAAATAAACCTTATTTGATTTAAACCCATGTGAAAAAACTTCATATAATCCAATTATCATAATATATAAGGAGATATCATTAAGAAATTCAAAAAACCACCATCTTGTTCTTCAATATTTTCTAATATCTTGGTATCTCTTATCTTATATATTGATAAATCATTTTCATGTATCTCTTTTTATCTTCTGAGTGTATTTGATTATAGATTCTATAATAACAATTTTTTTAGCTTTGGTTTTAAACTAAGTATTATCTATTTTAATAAATTATTTTAAAATTTTAATTTTATTTATATATTATTTGGTATAGTGAGATTTTATCACATATTCTGAAAATCTCTTCTAGTCCTTCGAAATTCATTCGTATAGGTACTATAAGTGGACTTTTATTCTCATTTTTTTACTCACTACTTTTTTGATTATGTTCTCAGTGTAGATCGCCCTTAAGTGAATCCTTATTTTTTCCAAGTTAGAAATATATTATACCAAATAATATTTTATATATTCTCAAAATCACCCCAACTCTAATAGTATCCCCCAAAACCAGTTCTATCATGAAATTACTAAGTATGCATTTGAAAATATCATTATTGTGTTAGTTTAACATAATTCATATTAGTAATAGGTTTATAGTAACATTTATTCTTTTAAATATTATCTCATACCTTATATGTTTTATTCATATTATAAGGGGTTCTATTAATTTATTTTTACCGAGATTTTCATTTATAATCTGTATTATTATCTGAAATAGAACCAAATTTTTCTTAAACTAAAATTGAATATTTTATCTCCGTATAAGAACATGTTTTCTCTAAAAACTATGATAACACAACCATAACTTCAACATATTTATCAAATTAAATATTCATTTTCAATGTTTTTCATATCTTTAATACACATTGATTCATCTTGGTTAATTATTCATTCTTTTTTTCAATCTTTTTCTCAGATTAATTTATAATTATTTATTACTTAACCAACTTTATTAAAATAATTTTGATATCAAAATTTTTATCATTCTCCCTACTATGAATATTATCATCACCTTAATTCAATTTATTATTTTCTTTCTTGATTTATATTATTTCTTTCTAATGATTATTTTTTCGTGGACCAATTCATATTAAGTTTTAAAAAAAAGCTCCATATATGTTTATTCTCATTCTTCATAGGTTGTGTTACCATCATTGATTTTAACATGTTCCTTGAAATTGAATTATTTTCTATAATTACTATCCCATGAATTATTTCTTGAGAAATAATAGTTCTCTTCCTCTTTACAATGCATGTTATCTTATGTATTCTATATATTCAATTTTTTCTTTCCTCAGACTACTTATACTCTTTGGATGTTTTTCCTTTAAATATTCACAATGGATTCTATTCATCTTCTTCCTCATAATACTCAAAATTTTCATTATACATGATTTTTGGGATACAAATTACATAACTTCATTATAATTAATTAATTTGAGAGGTAGTTTTCCATTATATTTTCCCTCACCACTTTTTATATTTTTTTAGATAAAATCCATAACCTTTTTTATACTTTCATCACTCTCATTATATTATCTAGATTCCCTTGTAGATTTAACCACTTATTCATTAATGTTAAACCTACTCATGGATTTAAAATCCACAACCGATTTTTTTATCATCTTGAAAAATTTTACTTTTTGAATTCATGATTCAAATGAGTTTTGTGAAACAAATACAAGCATAGATCTTACCTATCTTTAATAGTTGAAACATTTGGGCCTAATATTTCTTGAAATTCCAACATTAGTTTTTTAACCATAGTTTTATCATCCCTTTTATCTCCAAATCCTCTGATATGATTGATTGTTTAATTCATCTACATCAAATAACCATCAACATTATCATCTTGATCAATCACTATATCATCAAATTTAGCCTCCAAAATATGTATATTTTATTCCATGACTATTACATTTCCCTCATACATGTTTCCATGTTTGTACCACATTTCTTGGGCTTTATTCATTCCCAAAAAAGTATTATAAAATTACTATCACAAGGATTATAATATTGAATTTATAACCTTACCATATACCTTTAGATTACTCTTGTTATAAAATATAATAGGAGAATATATTTAAAAATGAGGAAATACCATAATAATAACATCACTATCCTCCAATCCTTATTAGAAAAAATAGAGTAAAATTAGTTCTTCCTCCCATGAATGCCTTTCAAATCACAAAAATGAACACCTCTACTTTTTAAAGAACTCAGATTGTCTATAGTATCCTTCAATAAGTGTCAAATATGAGGGGGAGTTTGTTTGGTTGGATACCATTTATAGAGTCCTGATTAGTGAGTATGCTAGTTTGATGGGGTCATTGAATCAATGGTATATATTTTTTCAAAATCATTGTATTAAATTAGACACATGTTACTAGTTAAAGTATTAATCTATTCTACACATTTTATTCTACACTTGTATTCCCATATAATATGATCAAACTGAACACATATAATTTTTACATGGTTTACCTTGATGTGAAATGATATTAATGGTTGTGTACAACCTCATATTGGGAAATAGGTTTATTATCACTATAAAATATTAGTGATAATAAATGAAATAAAGGTTTTTAAAAATGTTTAGGAAGGTATTATCCTCATTTATTTGAGGTATGTGTATCATCAAAATCCTTTTATAATTTATTGAATTATTTAGATTAGAATCACTGATACTTTATGATTATTTATTCACTATTTTTTTGAATTTCATATCAAACTCAGCACCAGAAAAATTAAAATTAATGAATTTATCTTCTACAATAAATACATTGACAATTTTAACAATGGTAGTGAAACAATAGTTTCATTCATTCTCTCATAGTTCTTTAGGAAGATCATGTCATGAATCAGAGCCTAAATATTTGAAAATAATTTCATTCCTCCATAGCTAGATTCACCTAGATCATCTACAATATAGTTATCCTTCCTTAACCTATTTTAAAATCGCTAGCAGTGTTAAGGGTGTGTTATTTGAGTTTATATATCTTTTATTTAATATGTATTTAACACAACAAGTATTTATTATTGATATTTTCTCAATTATTTTAAGGAAATTTATTAATGAATATTCACAACAACTCCTTCAAAAAAAGAGGTTTGAACCAAGAGGAATAATTTTAAAGATTTGAATTTATTTGATTGAAATGAATTTTTATTTGGATTCATGAATTCTAAAAAAATTAATATAATATTATCCTACATTAATAACCCAAATAAGCTACATGAAAATTGTCTTGAATCATGGTTGATAAATAAAAAAATTATTTTTTTCAAATTTCCATGACAACAAAAAATCATCAGATCATATTTTCCAAAGTGTCAATGATTTGGTATGTCCTTAAGAAAACCCTTACACAAGTGACTTCATACATGATTCATATATCTTATGAGAACATGCTATCTTACATAAATCCAATATCTTACACCCTAGCCTTCTTACATGGATCTTGTCTTACATGACATAATATCTTATAAAATCATGTATTATATGAAGACTATAGATAATAGGAAAAAAATCATACCATATGAATTAAAATTATTAGATGGAGTATTACATTGATTATTCTTATTTAAGAAGTTTAGTATTATGAAATTCCCTAATATCTTATGATATGGTAAATCATATAGAATATATACAATGACTCATATGAAGTGTAATGAATCATACTCATATTTTCTTTCAATTACTCTTACGTAAGAAATATTCTAGATTCCAATCAATTAATTATTCATATTTTACCTCAATTTTATACCATTTTGAATTACCATAAAAACCCCTCAAACAAACTATCAACCATTCATTGTAATCTCTAAAAATGGTTAGAAAAAACACAACATGCATCATTAATTACCTTTGGAACATCAATGGGATAATTAATTGTCTCTATATAAATAAATATAGTTGTTAATGATATGTAACAAAAAATCAATAATAAGGGTGACTTAACTATCCCCATAAGTAATAATACAGTGAAGGTTGAATGAATTTTATCTATCTGTATTATAATAAAAAATGATGAATTAAATATCACTAGGAATATAAACATTATCAAAACAAAAATATAACCTTGGTGAATGGGGTTTCTAGTTAGGATTGGATAAACATAATCTTATGGTATTCACCAGACTATCCATTCCCATGAAATTGTACACCTAGGACACATGCTTCAAACTCATCCTTCCTGGCCATAGTTTTGTACCTAAATAACTAACTCCTTCATGAGGGTCACGTTATAATGGGAATTCATCATACTAATGTCCCAATACAAATTATATTTCATTACATGACATAATAATTATGTGATTTACCACTATCAAGGTGTACTCAAGGTTACTATAGAAGTATCATGAACTTAGGCTAGAGAAATATATTCCCTTCATGGTTCCACCACTTATGTATCACTCTACCTTTCTAATGTGAAATTCCATCCATGACCATGTGTTCACATATATGATTTAAATTGAATATGATTATATATATATTCTATAATCATCACTCAGTATTAAAGGATTCTATATTTTGTTCAATTCTACCTAATCATCACATGCCCACCAATTCTCATTAATCATACATCTATTCTCATGAAATTCATTCAGATCACCTATAGATATCAATAAAGGGGTGCATAACATACCTGAAAAATACCTCCCTATGTCGATAGAGATATAACACTGTGATATATATCTGTCAAAATTCAAATACAACTTGTATTAACCATTTCATAAGGGTATAATATCCATCAATTACAATATAAGTAACTCATAACACTCGAAGACTCATTAAAATTCTAACATTACCCACTAACCACACATCACATTAGTAAACTAAACCATGGTTTCATCCTTGGTTATATAAAGAAATTTACCCACTCTTATAACCCACACAATATATGAAAAACTATATAATGAAATAATATTAGGGACTACATAACTAAAATATATAGTTACCCCCTTTATAACGCAATACCCAGTTCATTTTATATAAGACAATCATCTGAACATGGCTCAATCTTATAATTGGTCTCTTCCATGAGTTGAAATCGTAATCAAGGACCCCAAATAGTTAATTATAGTAGTCTTAAAATTAATAATTATAACTAATATATAATTATAAAATAAGTCATATTTTAAATAAAAAACATCGAGTTCCCTATAATGCGTGAACCATGGGTAACAGGTGGTAGACTATTCTCATAAATCCTAAGATCCCACATTTGAAAAAATCCCTAATTTACAACACCAATTACTCAATTTATACATTTTTATTTTATATAAGTAGAGAAAAATAATCATTTTTTAACCTTAATGTAAATATAATGATGCATAATCTTGAACGTGGTTCTCTACAAGGACTCCTCTAAAAACACTGAGCAAGATCCCCATCATTCAAACCTAATTACACCATGATACAATATTATCAACACTAAATACATAATTATGAACAATTTAAATTAGTTTAATATGAGATTAATAGAAGAATAAGAATAAAATAGAAACAACCAACCATAAAACAGCATGGAAAATCCTCCCAAATGATCTTGATTAGGGAAGAATATGCACGGGAAAAGATGGAAGAATGGGTATGAATTACCATTTTCAGTAAAACTCTAGTAGGGAACCCCAATGATGGAATTAAATATTGTTGGATAAATTAAACATTATTCACCCATGGAAAAAAATAAACAAGGGGGAACTACGTACCTATTCCACCACCACTGGCCACCTAGTGCCTTATTAGGAGCCCAATTCATGGCACCATCAATTTAACAGCCCTAACTAGAGTAAACTCCCCCTAGTACCTCCAGTAAAAACCCAATTTCATTAAACCAGGTACAAATTGGCCTACTACAACCACCTTCCTTAACATTTTAGTCTTGCATGCCTCTAAAATTAATTCCAAGCCCATTCCACATACACAATCACCTTAGAAGAAACATCTTAATATATTAAATTTTTTATTATAATTCCAAATTCATATCATAATTCAAAATTTTGAAACTATAACGGTTATAATCCCATTAAAACCCACCATTTTTTTATTTCACCAACAAATATTATGTAACACCCTACGATTTTGTAAAATATATATTTTTTGAATTAATTTATCTTTTTGTTACTTTGTATTCCACATGACACATGAAGTGTATGTATATATATATATATATATATTAAAACACCAATTCAAAAATTTATTTCCCACAAAACAAAATTGGATTGTTTTACACGCAACACTGACATGGCTTATACTACATTCAAAACTGACATGACATGCACTACACATAACATCGAATTGGCATACGTCACATGAAATACCGAGTCTCTAAAAAACATTATTTTATTATTATAATCATTTCAAAAATTTAGTTATAAGGTAGACATTAAAACATTGTAATATAAATAGTAATAACTATTTAAAAATATTTTATTGAAATATTTATATAAATAAATCATATTGATGATGAAAAATATATAATTTTAAAGCCATTATATGTTTAAAAATAATATTTTCTCGAATGAACTACTTTTCAGGTCCTTCTGTAAAGAATAAAAAATAAATTTTAGAGACATAGAAATTTAATTTGATAAAATAACCTTATTTTTTGAATTTATAATTCTAGAATTATTTTTGTGTTAATTTTTTGGATTTTTCTGAGAAACATCAAATTTTTATGAATAGTGAAAAATACTGCATTTTAGTTAAAAACTTCCTTTTCATTTAAATATTTATGAATGTAGAATTATACATAAAATTTTCTTTAAGGCCGCATTATATCAATAATAAATATATTAATACAAATTAGTTCATTATAATCAATTTAACTTTGATATTGAATATAAACCTTAACAAACATTTGAACATTCTTCTACTTTAAAAACCAATTATTTCATCCCATCAATAGGATTTGCATTTATCTCAATTTTTCCATTTATGTGAATTGAATTTAAAATGAATTTAAATATAGAATATTAATCAATATAATATTTTTATTCAAATAATATTATGTTATTTTTGACAAAAACATTTAGTAAAAATGATTAAAATTCTTCACAATGATAAAGGTCAAATTAAACTTAATTACAAACAAAACCTTAATATTAGGGACCCAAATGAACTATAATCTTTTCTAAAACCCATTTTATGGCCATTTATCAGCCATTAAGATTAAATTATTTATTTTGGTTTATTTTATATGAATTTTCTAATGTAATAACCTGTGTATACCTAACTTGTTTTCCAAAAATCCAAGAAAGTCGGTTTCCTTCCTAATAAAAGGCCACCACCTCTCCCACATCCTAAAACCTCAAACAAACACAAAGATCTGGACACTCTCTTCACAATACACTTCTCATAATCACTCCATTACTATTATAATATTCTCCTTGTCCAAAAATAAATCCAAATAATTCTTTTTGGCACAAACCAAAAGGAGTTACCTGATTAAGAGGTAACATATTCTCTCAAACTACTTTCTTTTGTTTTCCTTATTCGCCCCTTAAAATATCTTTGTTACACGATTGTGTAACAAAACCTATATATTAAATAAACTATTATGCTTTTATTATAACGTTATGACTTACACTCACTCGCGCATCCATCTAATGGGTGATGAACAAAATGATTATATGTACAGAAAACTACAACCTCACTAAATGATAATTGTTCATTTTTACTATACCACCTCTCATGGTGGAAATTATAATGGAAAATATTTTTATATATGTTAAATATTATATTTATATTGTCTTTAACCTTACATATTCCTTTTATAAAAAATATTTATTTTACTTTCCACTTGTTTTAAATATGATTATTTCAGTTGAGGAAGTGTGGACAATCACCCCTCAAAGCGATGTGATTCATTCGCACACTACATAGAATGTATTAGGGATGGGTTTAGTGAAACTGTATGACATATATAATATATTAATTCTACTTGAAAACCCATATATATAAATATTTATATACTCATATTTCATTTTCCTTATTTATTTCAATATAACAATAAAAACAGAAACATCATTAATGCGTACGCACAGCTTACTGTCTCCATGAACAGTGTATTCTATTTCATACATCTATATTATATTGAATATTATAATAAAAATATACTTAATATGCATGATATTTATATCATGTTTTAAATTTTTTAATCCTCATATAAGTATAAGGACGAATGATATCCCAAATTTATGTCACGACCCATCCCCCGGGGCCTATGCTGTGACTACCCCAAGCCTGCCTTCTATAGGCAGGGGGTTGGTGACTAGTACCGGAAAGGCATTTCCCTAAAACTGAGAAGGCATTGCCTCTAAACCTGTAAACGCACCCAAACCATGCAGACAACAATATACAATCACAAGATAAACTATAAAATAGACATGGTATGTACAGTAAGTAAAGGGTCCGGAATACAAGCCCAAATGCAAAGTACAAGAAAAACTGAAAAAAATCAACTCCTATGAACACACACCAAGGAACCTACCTAAAGGGTAGGTACATCTCTCAAACGGTCATCCCTATGGATCATCTGGTCAATTTTCCACCTTATATCTGCCTACAATCTGGTACCCTTGACCTTCATCATTGTTGTATGTCATCTACACAAGACGCAGCAAGGTGTGGGAATATCACATGCAGGGGTGAGTATAACGATACACAGTAGGGACCCTGAGACCCTTGTAGGTATCCTAGAGTTCCACAAAGGAAAAAACCACAAAGAACGAAGAAATAGTCATCAACACTACTTAGGTATATGCCCATACATGTACCTAAGTTAACAAGATATACAAAGGTAACACCATGAAGATAAAAGAACCACACAGGTGACATCACGAAGGTAGAAGTCCCAGATCACATAGGTATAAGTGAAGTATAAAGTAAACATGATTAGACACGAAGATATATCATCTTATTCTGTAAACAGGCACTACTGATGACCATACAGAGTCTGAAACACACAAGATCGATAGGTAACTAACCCCTTTAGTGACCCACACATGATCTGATCTGCCTAGGATCGATTGGTATGTAACCCCCACAATGACCCACATAGGATCTGACCCATACAGGATCGATATGCGCTGACCCACACAGGATTGTTGAGTGCTGGTCCACAAAAGATCTGACCCACACAGTATCAGTATGCGCTGACCCACACAGGATAGATGAGTGTTGACCCCCATAGGATCTGACCCACACAGGATTGGTGTTGACCCACACTAGATCACTCGGTACTAACCTTTGTATGATCTGTCTCCAACCTCTGCCTCACTGCTATCCACTGTGTTCTCGCTCATAGATTGTTTAGGAGAACTACCCCTCAATCCATCAGTCTTATCTCAACTACCATGAATTTTCATGAAGATGTATAACAGAGGTCTGTCACGTCAAAATGGACCCAATTCAATAGAAAATGCATCAATCAGACACATGTTCTGTAAGTTATTAGAGTTTCCGCTCCGAGGGCCCGGTGGGATTCGGGGATCAATCCAACCCTGACGTACTCCGACATTACCCAAAACTTAATTGTAACATACCAAAAGGACCATCTTGATCCAAGGATTCTAGTGTTGTATATGATTTGTCAAACGGACACCTAGTTCTCAATATCTGGCCACAAAGGCATTTCAGGGTCCAGATGGGATGAAGTCCACTCCGACCCAGTTGAACTGACCCGGCCCGACCCAGACTAGGCTGAGCTGACCCGCTTCAGGTTGACCCAACACGGTTTGGGTCTGACCGGTTGGCATGAGCCATAGTGGGCCCGGCCCACTGGGCCATGGTCTGACCCACCCCGCGAAGGGGTGGCCCGGCTCACTGGGTCGTTCGTGGTGTGCCCCGTAGTTAGGTGGCCCATCGTGTTGGGGTCCACCCTAACAGAAACCCGGGGGGAGGCATCCCTCGGTATTCCGAACTGTTCTTTGGACCGTTTGGCTCGGCCTACCCGGTGGCGCGATGTGGTGCCACTTGCTGAAGTGCGGGACCTATCAGAGTGGGTCCTGCTCGAGGCGATGCGGCCAGGAAAAATGGCCAGCTGGTTCTCCTCCCGGCGGTGCGGTCATACGTCGTTGTTCCACATGTATCCAGCTGGGTGTCAGCTACCCTCTGGCCTCCTTTGTGGCCTCCTTCTTCGGCTGCGCGGACGCGTTCTGCTACTCCTCCATGCGGTCAACTGGATGTCAGCTGCCACCCTAACTTGTTTTCTTGTTTGCGACGGTGCGAGAAAAGGGATGAATATTATGAAGTCACCGAATTTCATTTCTCCCACAACACATTTTCGTTTCAGGCTCGTGCTTCATCCTTCTTCTTGATCTGTAGAGAATTATTCATTAGAGAGGTTCTTCATTTGGGGGATGTTTCTCCAAAGGCCATTTTTTCCAATCCTTTTCTCTATGAGAGGTGTGGTTCCAGATTAATAAGTTACGTTTTAATGTTGGCACATCAATTCAAGATTCAAATAGTTAAAGTTTATTCATTAATTCATAATTAATGAATCCTATTAATTAAAGAGGAATGTGGTTACACATTTTGTGTAACTGAGCATTTAATGCCCAGCATTAAATGCCCGACCACCCTCATGTGGTCCCCACATTCATGTTTCAAATGGGATGTTTTAATTTCAAAAATTAAATAAATCATGTTTATTTTATTCTCTCCCATGAAATGTACAAAAAAAATATCCACCCTCGACCTACTACTGTCGAGGTGAAGGTCTTCTTAAGCGAATTTCGGTGCTGCGAGTTCAACAGTGTTCTCAAATTTCAATTCTAAGAACTGGTTCAATAGTTAAAAAATTTCGCTTGTGTGTTTAATAAACATACATGAAAAAAAGTTCAAAAATTCATTTCAGGCACACCGGGCCTCGGAATCATGCGTCGTCAATTTTCACAGACTCGTATTATTTCCATATATTTAAAAAATCATGGAAAATCTCGAGTCATTATATTCTCCTCACATTTGGGCTTTACATCCCCAAAATCCATAACACAAACTAGGGGAAAAAGTGGGGGTACTGAGCACGAATTTGAGTCTCGCACTCCCATGTGCTCTCCTGGAGGTTCACGTGTTGCCAACGAATGCGCACTAGAGGTATCGACTACCTACGAAGGAACCGGTCCTGTCGATCCTCAATATCCACTAGAACCTCCGAAAAATTCACCCCATCATGGATTTCCAACTCGCCCGAGTCAATGATGTGTGAAGGGTCATGTACATATCTCCTCTGTTGGGATATGTGCAAAACGCCATGCACCCGATGCATCTGAGGTGGAAGATCTAAGCAGTAAGTCACCTTGCAAACTATACAGAGGATGTGAAAGGGTCCGATGAACCTTGGAGATAACTTTTTACCCCGGCCAAATATCAGTAAACCTCATCCAGGTGAGAACCGTAAAAATACGTGGTCACCATCCTCACACTCAAGAGGTCTACATCTCTTATCAGTATAGGACTTCTGCCTGCTCTGTGAAGTCTTCATCCACTCCTGGATGATCTTCACATTCTACCTGGTATTCCATACCATCTCTAGTCCCACGAGTGCTAACTCCCCTGGGTTAGTCTAGAATAGAGGTGATCTACAAGGTCGACCATACAATGCCTCTAATGGTTCTATTCTGATAGTGTAATGATAGCTATTGTTATACATGAATTACACCAAAGTCAAGTGAACCTTCTAGCTATGGCCAAAATCTTGGACATAAGCACACAAAATGTCCTCAAGGGCCTAAATGGTCTACTTTGTCTAACCATCCATCTAAGGATAGAAGGTGGTGCTCAAATAAAGTTTTGTCCCGAATGCTTCTTTCAACCCCTTCCATATCCGAAAAGTAAAATGTTCATCATGATCAGAGACAATCATAGATGGAACTACATGAATCTATAAAATCTCCTTCGCAAAGAGGCATTTCAAGACCTCTATTGAACCCTGCTCTCTGATGGGTAGAAAGTGGGCTGACATTGTGAGTCGGTCAAAGATCACCCAGATAGAATTATGTCCCTTGAATGTGCATGGAAGTCCTATCCTGAAGTCCATGTAAATTCCATCCCACTTCTACTCTGGAACCTCTAGTGGAAGAACTAAGCATGCTGGAACCTGGTGTTCTTCCTACACTTGCTAACAAGTGAGGCACCGTGAGACAAACTCTGTTACTACTTATTACATTTTCAGCCACCAGTGCTGAAACCAAAGGTCATGGTACATCTTCGCCACTCCTAGATGTACCTCTAGAGGGGACATATAGAACTACCTCATAACTTCCTCCCTAAGTTCCACGGGTACCATAGTATGTCCTCTAAAGAGGATCAGGTGCTCCCCACCTTCAGAAAATCCATCAGGTGCCTATCCTATGGATATCTGAGCACATCGAACCTCGCAGTCAGTGTCCCCAAGCTACACCTCCTTGACTCACTGAAGGAGTGAGGGAGTGACTGTCAGAAAATGAAGATAAGCTTCTCCATCTTGATCCACATTTGATATCCACAAATAGGAAGGCTGTTATGTTCCCTGACTTAGCAATTGTATACCATATCTCTTGATGAGTGCATCTAATACTACATTTCCCTTCCCAAAAGTATAGACTATCTCAAATTCATAGTCATGGAGGAACTCATGCCAACACCACTGTCTTAGGTTCAGGTCCTTCTAAGAAAAGATATAACTAAGACTCTTGTGATTAGAGTAGACAGTAAATCGTTCTCCCATCAAGTAATGTCACCACATTTTCATGGTGAATACCACTACTGCAAGCTCCAGGTCATGGGTAGCATATTTATGATCATGATATCTCATCTGTCGAGAACCATACGTGATCAGTGCTCACTCCTACATCAGGACACATCCATGCCTGGTCCCCGATGTGCCATAGTAGACTATGTACCCAACACCCTCCTTCGGTAGCCTAAAGATAGGAGCACTCTTAAGTCTCTACATAAGCTCCTGGAAACTTTGATGGTATCTCTCTGACCACATGAAGGGCTTACCCATATTGGTCAATGCTAATAAGGGTTCCACAACTCTAGAAAAGTATGGAACAAACCCCTAGTAATAACCAGCCAAACCCAGGAAACTCTGCACTTCCTTCACACTCTTGGGTGTCTCCCAAGAAAGAACATCCTCATTCTTCTCTAGATACACCGAAAATCTTGCCTCCAAGATGACGTGTACCATGAAGTGAACCTCTCAGATCCATAACTGGAACTACAAGAGCTTACCATAAAGCAGGTGCTCTCAGAGTATGTCCAGAACTATCTACAGATGATAGGCATGATCCTCCTCCATCATTGAGTATATTAGGATGTCAACGATAAAGACTACTAGAAAGCGATCAAGGTATGGATGGAAGATCCTATTTATGAGTCCCATGAACACTTCTTGGGAGTTGGTCACACCAAATTGTACAACCAAGAACTCATAGTGGTCATATCGACATATGAAGGTCGTCTTCTGCACATCCTCATCTCATACCCTGACTTGGTGATAGACTGATCTGATGTCTATCTTCAAAAACCATCGTGATACCTTCATCTGATCAAAGAGATCATCCAGACTTGGTAGTGGGTACTTGTTTGTTATGGTCACTTGGTTCAGGAATCGATAGTCCACAAAAAGTCTCAAACTCCCATCCGCCTTCTTGTCAAACAAAATCAGGGCTACCCAAGGAGAAACATTGGGCCTAATGAACCCCTTGCTCTGCAACTCCTCTATCGGTACCTACAACTCTCGAAGCTCCATGAGATCCATTTTATAAGCTATAGTAGATATCAGTGTGGTCTCATGGTACATGTCGATGTAAAATTCCACCTCTCTATGAGGAGGTAGATTAAGAATATCATCAGATAAAACATCAACGCACTAGTCCACCACTACAGGATAGCTCAAACTCTCAAAATCAATCGCTCCAAGGGTAAGGATAGAAAAATTATGTGTGATAGACTGCACCCTCCTCCAGGTAAGTCCTTCCTGTGCTACAATGTTTCTCTTCTCACCGGTGAAGGATAACATGTTCCCAACCAGGCGGACACATCACACTTTTCCCCTAATATAGTCAATCTGAGCATGGAATGTGGATAACTAGTTCATCCGTCAGATGACATCATAAGGCCTCGACGCCACTACTAGAAGATCAGAACCAAAGCTATCACCTACTAGATTAATCTCAAACTACCGGAACCAGTGCGTAATCATTGAATATGCTCTTGTAAGAGTCTCTAGCCATAAGGTTCGATCCAACGTCTCCACCGGTATCTACGAGCTCTGAACGAGGGTCATGGTAATAAAAAAGTAACCAAAACCTATGTCTATAAGTACTGCAGCTAAATAGGAGTAGACATATAATGTACCTCGTATCATCTTTGGAGCGCCATGGTCGTAGGCCTCAAATGCCTGGAGCTGAACTCGTCCTTGTCCACCTGCTCCATGTGGTCGGGGTGGACCTCTTGGTGGTGGTGGTGGTAAAACCTTGAATCAAAACCCATCGCCTATTTTATGGCATGCTTCTCTACCACATCTTCCTTTTATATATGGACCTCCTTGATCAAATCGTCGCCTATACCCAGGTGGTCCTTCGACCGTCTGCTAGTCGTCTGTACGGCGGGTCAAGAAGTTGTGAGCTATGTGACCCTGCCCGCCGCACGTGTAACACTGTCTGATCCTCACTTGTACTAATCAGTCTCAATATCCCCACACCACTAACCATGTATCCTACAGTCTTCCATCTGTAGGTCTAGTCCTCTTGGACCTTTGCGTCATCTATCTGCTGCCAGCTGCCGATGACTCCGCTACATGTCGTCTAATGGTCGGTATCACTTTCAGTGACTGCTCAGCAAGGAATATCTCCACTTAGAGTGCTCTCTATAACACCCCCACGTATGTCAGGATGGTGAGAGAAACCATTGAAACTCCAATATTCCTTATAAGCCCCTAGTCGAAGGTATGGGCCCTGATGAAAGGGACCTGCACCATGTTAGTGGAGTAGCACAAGAGGTTGGTGAACCTCGCTGAATACATAGCCCCAATCATTCTACTCTTATGTAAGTGGAGAATCTCCTGTATACACACTGAGAGTAGGGTCGCTAGGACAAGTTATTCCCTGAAAAGACTTTTGATCTCCGCCCAGACGAGAGTCACCTTGTCATCAACCTAGAGCATCAAGCTCCACCATCTGACCAATGCTGCCTGAATAAGACTAGAGGCAAGGATCTCCATGAGATCAGATGGTGTTCCTAACAGTTGAAATACTCTAAAAATTTCCTCTATCCAATCCTCAGTTGCCTGTGGATCCGTCTCACACCAGAACCTCAATGGTCTCTAGCTCTGGAACTCATGCAAAGCGCTCAAGCAGGGTGCACCCTCTGCTATGGGGGCTGGTGGCATCGGCTGCCCAATAGGTAGTGGTGCTTCTGGTAAACCACCCGATAGTAAAACTGTGGTAAGGGGTCTCTACAACAAAGCCTCTTCGCTTGGTGGTCTATCATCGTGTACTATACCAGGAACCCTAGCTGGTTGTCTCGGTAGAGGCATCCTGAAAATAAACAAGTGTGCCATAGTCATTAAGTTATACCTTGTGAGAGGACTCAACGAGATCACAAAGAAACATTTCAAAAACACATATGCAATCACTGTTTTCATTTACTGAGTTGGAAATCAGAGGTCAGGGTCATGGTGTTTGGATACTTCAGCCACTGCACCAACACAGGACTCCCCGAACTAGAAACCACACTCAAAACACTTAACACTTTTTCTCCACACAGAAAAGATCAGTGTCTTAGTTCTTCAGTAGAACTGAACTCCTCTGATACCAATTTGTAAATACCTATCCCCCAGGGCCCATGTTATGACTACCCCAAGCCTGCCTTCTATAGTCTTGGGGTTGGCAACTAGCACTGGCAAGGAATTTCCCTAAAACTAGGAAGGAATTGCCTCTAAACCTGTAAACTCACCCAAACCAAGCACATAGCAAGATACAAGCACAAGGTAAACTATAAAGTAAACAGGGTGTATACAGTAAGTAAAGGGGCTAAAATACAAGCCCAACTGGAAACTACAAGTTAAACCGAAAAGAATATTCTCATATGAACACCTGCCAAGTAACCTACCTGAAGGGTAGGTATAGCTCTCGAATGGTCATCCATGTAGATTGTCTCATCAATTGTACACCTTATATTAGCCTCCATTATGATACCCATGACCTCGATCAGTGTTTTCTATTTTCTGCACAAGACATAGCAAGGTGTGGGAATATCCCATACAGGGTTGAGTATAACGATACTCAGCAGGGACCCTGAGACCCTTGTAGGTCTCTTAGAGTTCCACAAAATAAAAAACCACAAAGAACGAAGCAATAGTCATCAACACTAGTTAGGTATATGCTCATACATATACCTATGTTATTAAGATAAAAAACGTAACATAATGAAAGTAAAATTACAACACAGGTAATGCCATGAAGTTATAAGACTCATCTCACACAGGTATAAGTGATGTATAGAAGTACAGATGATCAGTCGCAAAGCTATATTATCTTATTCTATCAAGAGGCACTACTACTGACCATACAGAGTCTGACCCACACAGGATCAATAGGTAACTAATCTCTGAAGTGACCCACACAGGTTCTAATCTACTCAGGATTGATAGGTAACTAACTCCCGCAAGAACCCGCACAGGATCTGACCCACACAAGATCATTATGTGTTGACCCACACAAGATCACAGAGAGCTGACCCACATAGGATCTGACCCACAAAAAATCGGTATTCCTTTTCCCACACTAAATCATTGAGAGCTAACCCACACAAGATCTAACCCACATAGGATCAGTGCTAACCCACATAGGATCGCTCGGTATTAACATCCGTATGATCTGTCCCAAACCTCTGCCTCACTACCAGCCACTAGGTTCCTGTTTATAGCACATTTGGGAGAACTGCACTTCAATCCATTGGTCATATCTGAACTTCTAATAAGTTCCATGAAGAATTATCCCAAAGGTCTGTCACCTCTAAAGGGACTGAACACAACAGATGACACATCAATCGGATGCCCGGTCTTTATATTATTAGCATTTCTGCTCTGAGGGCCTGGTTGGATTCGGGGTTCAATCGAACCCAGTCGTACTCCTACTTTACCTAAAACTCAAGGGTAGTATACTAAAAGGACCATCTCTATCCAAGGATTCTAGTGATACAGACGGTTCATCAAACAGACTCATGGTTCACAATATATTCTACAATGGTATTTTTTGGTCAACATGAGTCCGGGTCCGGTCCGACCCTGTTTGGGTCTGCCCAGAGCGCCTGAGCTGCAGCGGGCCCATCCCACTAGGTCGTGGTCTAAATAGTCCTGCAAAGGTGTATCTCAGCTGGCTGGGCGGCCAGTGGTGTTGCCCATGGTTGGGTGGCCCACCGTGGCAGGGTATACCCTAGCCGCAACCTGGGGGGAGGCTCCCCCAGGTATTTTAAACGGTTCGTTGGACCGTTCGGCTCGGCCTACCCGGCGGTGCCATGTGGCGCCACCAGTCGCAGTGTAGGACCCACTAGAGCAGGTACTGCTAGTTACAACGTGGATATCTGAAATGGCAGGATGATTCTCCTCATAGTGGTGTGGTCTCGTGTCGCTTCTCCAGCCACAGCTGACCGGGTCTTGGATACCCTCCACCGTCCGCTGTGGCCTAGCGGTGACGACCTCTTACTCCAGCGGTGCAGACGCACACTACCACTCCACCACGTGGCCGACCGGATGTCGGCCGCCACCCTGCTATGCCGTGTCCAATGGGTCGTGGCCTCTTGCTCAACCGGTGGCACGGATGCATGCCACCCTCCTTCCTCATGGTCGTCTGTGTTCCGGTCGCCGCCTTCTTCTGCGAGCCATCGCAGATTAATTCCATGTCCGAAGAACGCATGATGAATAATAGAAAAAGGGGTAAGTTATATGTGTAGGATAATGGCCATGTTTTTTTCCATCATCATTGTGATTCCAAAATATGAAGAATCAAAAAAAATATATTTAATAATAATTCAATTTAAAAAACACTACCTTGTTTGATCTTTGGAGACGACGCGAGGAAGGAGATGAAGATGATGAAGTCGCAGACGTTCGTTGCTCCCCCAACACGTTTCCATTCTATGCTCATGTGTCATCCTTGTTCTTGATCTAGAGAGTATTCTTCATTGGAGAGGTTCATCATTTGGAGGATGTTTCTCCAAAGCCTCTCCTTTTCCAGTCCTTTTCCTCGCGAGAGGTGCGGTGCCAAATTAATAAGTTAAGATTTCATGTTGGCATGTCAATGGGGGATTCCAAGAGTTAAAGTTGATTCAATAATTCAGAATTAATGAGTCCAATTAATTAATGAGGAATGTCGTTACACATTTTCTGTAACCGGGCATTTAATTCCCAACATTAAATGCCCAAACACCCCCATGTGGTCCCCACCATCATGTTTCAAATGGGATGCTTCAATTTCAAAAATAAAATAAATCATGTTTATTTTATTTTCTCCCATGAAAAGTAAAAAATATAATTTCCACCCCAACCTAATATGGTCGTGGTGAAGGTCTCATTAAGCGAATATCGGTGTTGCAAGTTCAACAGTGTCCTCATATTTAAATTCTGAGTAGTAGTTTAAAAGTTACAAAACGTCGCTCGTGTGTTTACTAAATGTACCTGAAACAAATTTCTTAAATTAATTCTGAGCACATAGATCCTCTGAATCATGTGCCATCAATTTTTTTGAACTTTTATTATCTCCATATATTTAAAAAATATATATGTAAAATCCTGGGTCTTTACAATTTAAGATACATGAAAAGAACAAAGCAGATATTACCCGAAATGAAACATTGACATAAGATTGTTTACAGGAGAGTAATATAAGGTCGTGATCAAACCATATATGGTATTATATATAATAATATATTTCTTTTAAAAAATTTATAATATAGTTATATTTATTATACATGATTATTGAATGAGTACGACAAGAGTAAATAAAAAAGGTAAGGGAATTCCATCTCACTTTTTATTTCCGTGAGATACATACTACATTCACCACCCATTACTTTAGTGTTGTGTGTACACTGACCATGGATGTATTATATGATTATTATAAATAAAATTATTGGTATTTACATATCAATTTTATGATATTTATTTAATGGGTTCAATGCTTCAAAAGTTTCCAAATCGGTATAATAGATTTGTCTCAAATTTCCTTTTTTGAGACACTGGTTTTGTTATGCACCTATGTTTTTTAATAATTTTTATATGATTCAAATTGAAATGGATTATAATGAATATCATTATTTTAATTTTATTTTATTCATCATTTAATTTAATTTTCTTACATGAATATTATGATCCCAAGAAACCATGTGGCAAGTGTTTATTGAAACAATCGCATTACTTTTAGAGATTGTTAATGATTGTTCTTATTTTGATAAAATAATATGATACATATCTCAAGAACACACATGAATTTTATTCTATTATTTTTATTTATGATGTATTAATGTATTGGTACCATTTTTCTGATATTTACTACATAATATAGTTTTTAATTTGTTTTTAAGAAAGCCTGGCTTTACCCTCTCTTTGGTCAGAAATCTTTGTCACTTAAATTTTTTTTCTAAATAGGTTTCCCAAGAATATTCTACTATTATACTAAAATATTTAAATGAAAATTTTACACTTTTTCCTTTTTACCAATTTTTTAAAATTAATCTTATTTTCACTTTCTGAAAAAGGAATTTTCTAACATTTTAATATGAATAAAGAATGTTTTTTCACCTCGTATGACATGTACAACCTTTCCCAACATCAATTCGATAAATATTTTTTCCATGTCTAGATGGTAAATTTTTAAGAATAATTTTCTAAAATATATTTTCAAGGAAGCAGTTTTGAAAATGATTTAATGATTATTTTATAATTTTTTATGGAAAATGGTTTTCAAAATGTTTTATGTTTTAAAGATAATTTTTCTTGGAAGAAATGGTATTCAAATTAAGAAATTTTTTCAAAATATCCTTCCGCGTTATCTTATATATAAGATAACATTAATTGATGTTCCTGTAATGACTCGAAATTTTGAATAAATCTTGTTTCCTAATTTTGTGTGTTATTTTATTTTATTTTTATACTCAACAAAAATGTTTCACTTGATAACATGAGTATAATTAAAATGAGATCGTTGGGTTTTGACAGTTATATAACCATTGGTCAATATGACCACTGGAAACTAAAAGTTTTTATTATTGTCTCTAAATATAATTAATCTTGGTTAATTAATATAGAAAGAAGATTCGATGGCCTCACCCAGTAGTCTTGGACCGATCGAAGCCCATCTAACAGAACTTGGGAAAGAGGTAGCACCACTGGCCTTTTCTCTGGACCAAACCCAATATGAACTTCATCGTGTGAAGCTAGAACGGGATTTCCTTTGCGAGAAGTTCAAACTGATAGAAATTAGTACTTGTGCGATGTTGGCCGAGCCTCCCTCAGATTCTCTCACCTTAGCACACCTTACACTTAGGTCCTATGCTGGTGTGATAAGGGGCTATGTAAGTAGACCGTAACTGCCTTGTGTAATCGGTTGTTTTAAATAAAAATTGGTATTTCTTCTTATGATTATGTTTATGACTTTTCAAATGTCCGGATAAATATAGTATGCATATTTTTTTGTGAATTTTAGAGAAAGGATATTTTTAAAAAATTTATGTAAACCTTGAATAATTATAAATGTGTAATGATTTTCAAAAAATGGTCTTCTACAATTATTTTCAGTTTGAAATTTAGAGTCTAATAAGATCAACGTAATTTTTTATGAATAGTAAATTATGAATAGTGATTTTATGCATAGGATTAGTAATGTGACCAAATTCATTAGTAATCTCAATTAAAGAAAGTATTAATATATTATAGGAACCTTGATTAAGTAATGTGATTCAATAAAATGGTTAAATAACAGTTTCATAAATTATTATTCAAGTATTAGTTTTTTTGGGTGAATAGTCTTTTTTAATTAAAAATTAAATTAAAAATATTTATAAAATTATTTTTATAAAATGGATTTCATTTTTAAACTCAGAGCATCGATATTATGTTAAGGTAATTTTTGGGATTTTTTCTAAAAAAATGAATTTTCGGGGAATAGTGTATTTATTTAAAAAAATAAATTAAAAATATTTAGAAAAATATTTTTATAAAATGGAGTTTATTTTTGAAATCAAAGTGTTGATATTTGGTTAAGGTGAAATTTTTGGATTTTTCTGAGAAAGTTGAAATTCCATTGAATAGTAAAAATACAGTTTTAGGGTTTCGGTATGTTTAATGACATCATAACTGTGTGATGATGATGTCATGAGATATTTTATGGGTTTTCTGACCAAAGGTGATGAATTTTTGTATTGGGTGCCCAATGTGGCCTAACTTCATGGGAAATATCTTGGGAGAGCACATGGTTTTGAGAAACCCACCTATGAGGTGTCCATTGGCCATTAATGACTTATCCCCTCACTTTCCCTATAAATACCAAGCCATGATCTCATCCTTTGGACTCCAAAATCATTCTCAACGAAGTTATGGTCTCCTTACCTTCCAAGGAGTCCTCCCAAGGTTCCCCCAATCCCTCAAGGTCCAGACCATTGAGTTTTAAGAGTTACGTTTTAAGGTAAGGGATCTGACCTCTCTTCCTTTTAAAGAATCTCTTTTATGTCATTCCTTTTATACTCCATGTTATTATGTTGGATGATGTTCTTATATATTCATCTTACTGACCTTTTCATTTTCATATGATGAGAGACCCCCTCTTTCTCTCATCAATTCGTTTTAAGAATGTTTAAGTGGCGCCGTTAGGCTGTCGAATATTTAAGGGATTCTTTCACCCTTCTCATTTTTCAAAGTTCTACTTTCATGTCAAGTATTTAAAGTTCATTTTTATTTTTTGGGGGTATTATCTCTAAATATATCATACTGATATTTTATGTTCATTTGATGAGAGACCCTATTTGATCTCTTCAATTTAGTATTTTGAAGTTTTAAGTGGCGTCGTTAGGCTGCCGAATTTTTAATGGATTCGTTCACCTTTCTCATTTTTCAAAGTTCAACTTTCATGTCAAGTCTTTCAAATTCCTTTTTATTATGTTGGGGTGTTATCTATATATCTATCATACTGATATTTTATTTTCATATGACGAGATACCATATTTGATCTCGTCAATTCATTTTTTGAAGTTTAAGTGATGTCGTTAGGCTGCCGAATTTTCATAAGGGAAATATTATTTTTGTCTTCCTTTCATATTATTTATTTCCTATGGTATATCTTCAAAATTTCATTACCATGTTCATATATCCTTCATATTCTGTCCATCTACTGTTTTATGGGTAATTTATGATTGTTTGACTCATGTCCCCTCTCTTTTCAATGTATTCTAAAACCTCGTAACAAAGACGTTATGCTGTAGATTTTCCGTTGCAAAATGTCTCTATCTTTTTCTAAAGTTATTTTATTTTATTAATTGAATACTAAAAGCTCTTTCTTCTAAAGGTGTATTCACATATATACCAAAATTTTCTATTTTATATTCTGGGATTTACATACATGATACCCACCTTCCTTTTCTGTGGGTTTTAAAGTGACATAACGATCATGTCTTTAAAGAAGTTTCAAAAACGTTATGATTATGAAATGAAACCCATTTATTTTATGCTATATGGGTTGTTTATGAAATTATTGATGATGATATATGTGTCTCACATGATAACAAAGAAAAATTTAAGGGTGTGCCTAGATAGCGCTCCAATGCATTGGGTAATGATGTAACCACTAGAGATTACAATTTTCACGATATCTTGATGAATAACTTTGGTAATATTCAAATGAAACCTTGGGGATGGACCTTGGTGATATGTTCATGATTGTCTATGTTAAATGAAGTATCCACATATTAAAGTTATGAAAAATGTTATTTTTATTATGATATGCCACATGATTTCTTTCTCATGCCTTAAAGTTCTTTTTTATGACATAGTTGATGTATCTCAAGTTCGCATGCTAAATGTTTCTCTTGTTCCCTTACTGGGACTTCTTCTCACTCTTTCTTTTGATGTATGTCCCCAGGTTATGAGATGTAGTAATGAACCTAGTATGAACATAAGGAGAAGTCTTTCAAGTGTTTAAGAAGAATGTTTTATGTTGTTTTCATGTATTATGTTCCTGGTTTCCCAGACACTAAACCTTAAAGATCCTATGTTTTGTGTAATGTAATGAAAGTTTATGTTATAAAAAGGCGGGATGCTATAGTTGGTATCAAAGGATTGTTTAGTTATTTGTGGAAATTAGGATATTATAACTTTAGGAAGAAGACTATAGAAAAGTTTATATATAGGAAATCTTCCTGGTATTTTGGTGAGTATTGAGTAATGGGTTTCCAAGAAAATACATCCCTGTCGGGATACGAGCAGGTAGAGGTGGCTCTGGAACAGATGTACATAGGTGTAAAACTCAAAAATACCACTTCGAGCTAGACTCAAACGGGAACTGGTACATGACAACCGGCCTTGCTGCACTCTTTGCTACGACACTCCCAGGGGATATGCTTTGGTAAATTCATAAGCTTAGTATGAACCATTGTTAAAGGAACAATGATAAAATAAAATAAAGATTCAAATAAGAATATATGATCATGGATAACCTAGATGGGAACCTAGGGGATCACAAGTTAGGGTATACTTTTCTTCTAGAAGTTATCCTTATATGCTTTAAGTTCCTTTTCATGATTATTGGCTAAGTACTTAAGCCCCTAATTATACTATCTCTTCTTAGTTAATGGTGGGAAATGGAAGAACATGTCCCAAAAACCAATGTGATAGGAAATGCGATGATTTCCGTATTAATATGATAGAGATGATTAGTGTATTAAAAGATGATTATTATTTTGGAAGACGTTCACTATTTTGGGGACCCTATATTATCGAGGTAAATATATTACTACGGTATTTTCATTGAGGAGTATGGTTGAATTATATTTTGAAGAATTGATGAATTAAAGGTGGACTTATAGTAATTTAGGTTACTTATGGGAATGATTAACCTGTCTTGATTAAAATATGTTTAGGTTAGCTACTTTTGTTATAAGATGTTAGGAGTGGTTTATGTTGTTTGGAGATGAACAATGAAGTTTATTTTGGAAGAATATATTATAAAATCCTTCTGGTATTTTGGTTTCAATCTTAGTTTGGTTTATTTTGAGGAATTTTAAGGACAGTTATTTATGGAATGGTCTATGACGAACTTTGAGTAGTACCATGGAACTTTGAAGATATAAAAGTATTTTCCATTCATATGGGATTCTTTCTTTTTGAAGAGTTGTTTTACCTTAACCTTTCTGTTTTTGGGATAATGTTTAAAGATAGAAGAAATAGATAGTTAATCTTTTGTGGATTATGTGATTCTCTAGAAGATGATTCATGTGTTTTGATGAGACCATGTAGTTTTGAATGCTCATTGTTTGGAGAAAAGATTAGTTTTGGTAGAAACTTATTAAAGGATGAAACTCTACATGAAGGTAGGTATATTTCCTTATATTTTTGTTCTATGTAGTAAATGAATTCCTCAAAATTATGAAAATCAACATAAAACAAAAATGTTGTTGGTTTATGTTTCCTACTAAGTAATCAAAGACCGTTTACACACATCATAAGTTTGGGATTTTCTCATGGTCAACTTTCTCCTAATCATGTTTTATATCACTCTCCCCCAGAACTTGACCCTTTGTTTTTATTCAATATCCATGTTTTCCTCCATGGAATCCTAGTGTGGGTTAACTCGGGTGACCTTTGTACTTCCCTTTCTTTCTTTTAATGTAATAGTTTTACTGGCTTCTTTTCCGATATGGGACATTCAATGAAATTTTAAAAAACAATTTTAAAAATTGTGAGGACTCAATTTCTTAAGGGGGGAAGATTGTAATGACCCAAAATTTTGAATAAATCTTGTTTCCTAATTTTGTGTGTTATTTTATTTTATTTTTATACTCAACAAAAATGTTTCATTTGATAACATGAGTATAATTAAAATGAGACCGTTGGGTTTTGACTGTTATATGACCATTGGTCAATATGATCGCTGGAAACTAAACGTTCTGATTATTGTCTCTAAATACAAGTAATCTTGGTTAATTAATATAGAAGGAAGATTCAATGGCCTCACCCAGTAGTCTTGGACTGATCGAATCCCATCTAACAGAACTTGGGAAGGAGGTAGCACCACTGGGCTTTGCTCTGGACCAAACCAAAGTCGTACTTCATCATGTGAAGCTAGAACGCGATCGCCTTCGCGAGAAGTTCAAAATGATAGAAATTACTACTCATGCGATGTTGGCTGAGCCTCCCTTGGATTCTCTCACCTTAGCACACCTTACACTTAGGTCCTATACTGGTGTGATAAGGGGCTATGTAAGGAGACTGTAACTGCCTTGTGTAATCCGTTTTTTAAATAAAAATTGGGATTTCTTCTTATGATGATGTTTATGACTTTTCAAATGTCCGGATAAATATAGTATGCATATTTTTGGTGAATTTTATGGAAAGGATATGTTAAATAATGTTTATGTAAACCTTAAATAATTAAAAATGTGTAATGATTTTCAAAAAATAGTCTTCTACAATTATGTTCAGTATGAAATTTAGAGTCTAATAAGATCAATGTATTTTTTGAGGAATATTAAATTATGAATATTGATTTTATGCTTAGTATTAGTAATGTGACCAAATGTATTATTAATCTGACTTAAATAAAGTATTAATATAATCTAGTCACCTTGATTAAGTAATGTGATTCCATAAAATGGTTAAATAATGGTTTCATAAATTCTTATTCAAGTATTAGTTTTTTCGGGTGAATAGTGTTTTTTAATTAAAAATTAAATTAAAAGTATTTAGAAAATTATTTTTATAAAATGGATTTTATTTTTGAACTCAGAGCATCGATATTATGTTAAGGTAATTTTTGAGATTTTTTCTGAAAAAAATGAATTTTCGGTGAATAGTGTATTTATTTAAAAAGAAATTAAAAATATTAAGAAAAATATTTTTATAAAATAGAGATAATTTTTGAAATTAGAGCATTGATATTTGGTTAATTTTAAATTTTGGGATTTTTCTGAGAAAGTTGAATTTTCAGTGAATAGTAAAAATACAGTTTTAGGGTTTCGGTATGTTTAATGACATCATAATTGTGTCATGATGATTTCATGAGATATTTTATGGGTTTTATGACCAAAGGTAATGAAATTTTGTATTGGGGGCCCTATGTGGCCTAACTTCATGGGAAATCTCTTGGGAGAGCACATGGTTTTGAGGAACCCACTTATGAGGTGTCCCTTGGCCATTAATGCCTTGTCCCCTTACTTTCCCTATAAATACCAAGCCATTCTCTCATCCTTAGGACTCCAAAATAATTCTCAACGATGTTATGGTCTCCTTACCTTCCATGTGGTCCTTACAAGGTTCCCCCAATCCCTCAAGGTCCAAACCTTTGATTTTTAAGAGTTACGTTTTAAGGTAAGGGATCCGACCTCTCTTCCTTTTCAAGAATCTCTTTTATGTCATTTATTTTATACTCCATGTTATTATGTTGGAGGATGTTATTCTATATTCATCTTAATGCCCTTTTCATGTTCATATGATGAGATACCCCCTCATTATCTCATCAATTCGTTTTAATAATGTTTAAGTGGCGCTGTTAGGCTGCCGAATTTTTAAGGGATTCTTTCACCCTTCTCATTTTTCAAAGTTCTACTTTCATGTCAAGTATTTAAAGTTTATTTTTATTTTTTTGGGGTATGATATCTAAATATATCATACTTATCTTTTATTTTCATTTTATGAGAGACCCTATTTTATCTCTTCAATTCAGTATTTTGATGTTTTAAGTGGCGCTGTTAGGCTGCCGAATTTTTAAGGGATTCGTTCACCTTTCTCATTTTTCAAAGTTCAACTTTCATGTCAAGTCTTTCAAGTTCTTTTTTATTATGTTGGGGTATGATATATATATCTATAATACTGATATTTTATGTTCATATGATGATAGACACTATTTGATCTCTTCAATTCATTTTTTGAAGTTTAAGTGATGTCGTTAGGCTGCCGAATTTTCATAAGAGAAATCTTATTTTTGTCTTCCTTTCATGTTCTTCATTTCATATGGTATATCTTCCAAATTTCATTAAAATGTTCATATAACCTTCATATTCTGTCCCTCTACTGTTTTATGGGTCATTTATGATTGTTTGACCCATGTCCCCTCTCTTTTCAATGTTTTCTAAAACCTTGTAACATAGCCGTTATGCTGCAGATTTTCCGTCTCAAAATGACTCTCTCTTTTTATAAAGTTCTTTTGTTTTATTAAGTGAATACTCAAAGATCATTCTTCTAAAGGGGTATTAACATATATACCAAAATTTTCTACTTTAAATTCTGGTATTTACATACATGAGACACACCATCCATTTCTGTGGGTTTTAAAGTGACATAAAGATCATGCCTTTAAAGCAGTTTTAAAACGTTAGGATTATGAAATGAAACCCATTTATTTTATGCTATATGGGTTGTTTATGAAATGATTTATGATGATATATGTGGATCACATAATAAAAAATGAAAATTTAAGGGTGCTCCCTGATAGCACTCTTATTCATTGGGTAATGATGTAACCACTAGAGATTACAATTTTCACGATATCTTGGTGAATAACCTTGGTAATTTTCAAATGACACCTTGGGGATGGACCTTGGTGATATGTTCATGATTTTCTATGTTAAAAGAAGTAGACACATATTAAAGTTATGAAAAATGTTATTTTTATTATGATATTCCACATGATTTCTTTCTCATGCCTTAAAGTTATTTTTCAAGACATAGTTGATGTATCTCAAGTTCACATGTTAAATGTTTCTCTTGTTCCCTTACTGGGCCTTCTGCTCACCCTTTCCTTTGATATATGTCCCCAGGTTATGAGATGCAGTAATGAACCTAGGATGAACTTAAGGAGAAGTCTTTAAAGTGTTTAAGAAGAAGGTTTTATGTTGTTTTCATGTATTATGTTCCTGGTTTCCAAGACACTAAACCTTAAAGATCCTCAGTTTTGAGTAATTTAATGAAAGTTTATGTTATAAAAAGGTGGGATGCTATAGTTCCTCTTGAAATTCTAGGGAATTATCCAAATGTTCCATTCATATTATTTCTTGAATGGTTTATGATTTTATGGAATGATTCTTTTGACACTCGTTTCACTTCCATGGGTTTTATGCTTTTGAAATTTGCTTCTTTTCACAAGTTATTCATTCATGAAGTGATCAAGAAACCAATATCTATTCATAAGGTACATTGTGATTAAATGTTAATGATACACATTTCATTACATTTTTTATTATTTTATAGAACCAATAACTTTTTATGGGTCATGATATGATAAATGTTTTATTATCTTATGGAACATGTATGAATGATTTCATTATGAGATGGGTGGGAAATATTTCTCCATCCAATTAATTGGGTAATGATATGTTTTATATGACATCATAGGGTAAATGGGTTGTATCCCAATCCAAAAAACAATAAGGTATATGGGTTTTATCCCAAACCAGAAAACAAGAAGGTACATGAGTTCTACCCTAAGCCTACAATTAATAGGGTACAAGGGTTGTTAAACAAATACTAAAGCAGATACACAAGTCATATCCGAATACTACCATGTTATAATTTTCTTGTTAGGTAGCCTTGACATAATAGTTTCTATTCTTATATGTATACCACAAATCATATGTATTATTCCTTAATTAAGATTTCATGGCTCGTGATTTTTTTCCTTATTATTCATATCTTATGAACTTCCTAGATTTATCACATAACTCATTTTTATGCAGGTTGTGATCTTATAGTGATTTGATCACATTATTATACCTTATGATTATGATATGTATACACATTTCCTTTATTTACCCATACTAAGCATATAATCTCACCCCTTGATTATGTTTCATCTCCCCATGTTCATTATAATGGTTTCAGATAGAAGTACTATTGGTGGAGATATTTATGGGATATGATGAATATTTTTCAGCAAGATAGAATATTTTTTCCAAGTTTCCAACGGCACTAAACTATTTTGATCCTCAGGCATGTATTTTTGTAAGTTATTGAATATTCATAAAAAATAATTTATTATCCATGAATTTTTGTAACACCCAAAGTTTTTCTAAAAATAAATATAAATGCATGGAAATTTGTTTTAATTAGATATATTAATTTAACTAGCCTTTAAAACAGAACGTTTCTACTTCTATGTTTCGAATTTCATGAAACTATCATCTACAATTGTGTTCAATATGTTATTTGGATCCTATTAGAACCAACTTGTTTTTTGGTGAATAACAACATACCCTTATGAATAGTAATATTAATAGTAATATGACTCTAATGAATATTAAATTTTATTATCATTTTATTTTCTTAAGGCTTTAAGATAATAACATCTTTGTTCATTTTTCATCGTGATATAGAAGTAGTTATAAAATTAGAATTGTTAGTTTTTAAATTAAGTATGATTTTATTTAAAAATTAAATTAATAATATCTAGAAAATTATTTACAAATAATGGACTTCATTTTTTAATTCTACACGTCGAAAAATGGTTAGGGTAATTTTTTTTCTAAAATTTATTAAATTTTTATGAATAGTGAAATATGATAAAATACCGTATAATCGAATTATCAGTAAACTTTACTATTTATGACATCATAAGTGATGAAAGACCACTTGGTTAGAACTCACATTCAATTATTACTATTTTAGGTCACATGATCTAACACTATTCATAATCTTCGGAAAAAATATTATATTAATGATTAAAATAATGAAAAATACCCCCTCTCGACCACTATAAATACCACCCTCACTATCCTCTTCTTCCCACACCTCTCAAGCCTTGATACATGCCTATGTTCTGCCCAATACTCCTCCCAAGGCTCTTCCCCATGTCCTAGAGCTTCTGGTCTCACCAAACAACCAAAACCAAAGCCCTTAAGAAGGATCTCAAGGAGAAGAGATCAAGAGGTAAACATCTTCTTTTATTTTCTTTATTTTCTTTCATTTTATGTTATTATATTCCTTTACCTTTTGAATTATGTTGGGATATTTCATTAAATATACCCCATTAATGTCCATATTATTTATGAGTTATGAGATATTCCCTTTCTCTCATCCAAATATTTTTATGAAATTTTAAGAGACACTGTTAGGCTACCGAATTTTCGTGAGATATTTCTCAAGTTTTCTTTTATTTCATGATTCCTTTTTCTTCTTTCCTCACCCCCTTTTATCCAAGAGGCAAAAAATCACCATAATAATGTATATTTTGTATTTTCTAATTTTCATGGAAAATTCATCATCATTGTTCTTCTCCTCTCCCACTTATTCTTAGAATTAAAAACATTGTCCATGATTTGTCGAATTACTGACATCGTGGATGATGTGATTTAATTTTTCTTTAAATCCTTCAAGTATGGTTATGAAACCATTTTTATGGTAGAACCAGGTTATAATATATGTAATATGTCTCATCAATGGTTATGGAATTCAGTTTAACACATGATTTTAATTTATAAAATGAAATGAGGTCGTTATTATCAAAGAACCACTAAAATGATCTAAATGAACATCATTAATGTTTTTACTTTTGAATCATCCTCATATTAAAATTCAAAATTACAAGTGGTATAATTTATGTTGCTGTATATATTTAAATACTACTCCATTCCAATTTTGGATTTTCACTTCCAAACGACAAGAATGTCCACCATGAACCAATCATAGAAATCATGTAAAGAACTCACCAAAAAACGGTGCAAGGAGAGAAATACCAACAATTAAAGGGTGAAATGATGTTATTAAATGATCATATAAGACGTTATAAACAAGATCATGTTTCTGTATAATACTAATAACATTCTTTTAACCATTATACAGGAATTTTAAACAATTTGAAAATAAGGCAAACCCGAGGTAAGGGAATTCTTAACCTGATTTCCATTCTTTGGGTTAACCTTCTACTTTATTATTTATGTGTTATTTAAATTTATTGTGTGACAGGTTTTGTTTATATTATATTTTATTATGGTTATTTACAGTATATATACATACTCCATCCACTCTATTAAGTCTCTATTCAATTGTATGATATTTATAAGGTGCTTTTCTTTAAAAATCCTCTTTTTAAATTCGGTTTTATGAAATTCAGAAATAATGTTTTTATGGAATTATCCATGTTTTATGATTATGTTTTGGTCATTGGTAATTATTTAAGATTAAGGGTGGGACCTATATATCCCTCTAATGCATTGTTTATGAGTAAGTTGGAGGTCGTCCGTATGGTTACTCCAAGTGTAACTGCGATGGTTACACAAATAGTAAGGTAGTCGTGATTGTTACAAATTATAAGGTAGCTGAGAGGGTTACAAGATTACGTAAGTAATGCCCCAAGATGTCTTTATGATTATATTTATTTTCTCATGTTTTTTTTGGATCTTTTGTAAATCTCATGTTACAATAACTAAGTATATATGGGTGACAAGAATGTATTTTGAAAATTCTTTCATACATTACGAGTATTTAAGGACTAATGTGATATTTACTTCTTTTCCATCCCTTAATGAGATTTTGTGCACAACCCAAGTTTTTAAATGATTTTCACAGGTTAATGGATGTGTTAGACAAGGAAGGAATCCATGTTAAAAAGTGAAGAATTGTCAAGGAGTCTTGTTTTATGTTTTAATGTTTTATATTTTGAAAAAAATAGAAAATGTTATTATGGTATGCACTCTGTAATATTGTGTAATGTTATGAATGTATTTCCCTAATTATCTAATTCAATAAACATGAAAAAATACTCAATGTAAAAGGCAGTTTTTTCTTGACTAAATTCGAGATTATGTTTGTAATAAGGTCGGGTCCTTATATTTGGTATCAAAAGATGGTTTAGATAACTTTAGGGGTTATGGTAAATGATTTTTACTCTATGATTAATTTGAATTTTTTAGCATTAAAATATTACCATGTTGCTTCATCTATGACATTTTTGTTCATAATGGTTATTTGTAGAAGGAACAAGGATGCTGAAGAGGAGAGGCACCAACAGAATGACATCCTTTTGGAACTACAGCCCAGAATGGTAGGGATTGGAACCAATCAGTTTTTGACTGTAATGGCTCAGATAATGAAGGCAATAAATGGTGGTGGCATCCATGCAAGAAACCAAGAGAGTTACCACAATAGAACATGATAGTAGTAAAATTTTATGAGACAACATTCTCCCACATTTAAGGGATCTTCTGACCTAGTAGCAGTTGAAAGATATATCAAATCCCTTGAAAAGATATTCGATGTTATGGGATGTTTAGAAAATCAAAAGGTAAGTCTTTATATTTATCATTTTGAAGTGGAAGCTGATCAGTGGTGGATGATGGTAAGGAAAAATAGGGTTAGTATAAGTCCCCGGCCTTAAACATTTCTTAATCATGAATTAAATGAATAATTCACATAGAGGATCTTTTCAGGTTTAGATTTTTAGAGAATTAGGTCATAACTATTACATCTCAAAAGATTACATAGTAGACACTTCTACTATGTTTCCATAAAATAAAATAAAATACTTAAAAAGAAACATGTCTAGTTCTATGTTTTAGATAGAATGTCTTTCCTTGATCCCATCCTTGAACCTATTCATCTTTAAGTCCTGTGGAAAACATTTCAAAAACATGGGATGAGCATAAAAAGCCCAGTAATGGATACACAAAGAAGGAAAACTATTAGTTTTTCAAAACAACAAGTAAACCATGAGTAATTTACTAAAGTAATACTTTTCACCTCTATGAAGTATTAAAAACTCATCACTGAAAAAAAGACCATTACTTACCCTTTTGTAACCAAAATATTATCATAAAACCCATATAAAGAACACATAACATATAAAGGTTACTTGGTACATAAACATACTTAAATGGAATAACCATATGGTCGAATTCCACACATACTAAATAGAATAGCCATACGGCCGACTTCCAGACCTAATGAATTGGAGGTTATAACGTAACCACCCATCCTGGTATTCACGACACCACCCATCATATGGTTTATCACGTAACCACCCATCAAATGTCCAAGTACCATTATAAAATCATAACACATAAAACAATTATAAAGGAAAGAAAACATTTTCACATTTCAAGCACAATATATCACTTAAATATATTGACATAACAAATCCATTATCAAAACCATTTTCAATAAAAAAAAGAGTATATGGTATTTATTTACTTTTAAAAATATAACGGCTTGTTGAGGAAGCCAAATATCAAATAATACTCGCGGCGGCGGAATGGTCATTGTCACCGCGTATGTTAAAAAGAAACATACTTTTTGTAGTTTAGTAAAATGCTTCGTATAGAAAATATTACTTTAGAATAAAAGTATAAGTCGAAGGGGTTTATACACTGTATAAAAGAAAGCCTTGTATTAGAACAACAATATTCCTTAATGAAAGGAGATCGATACGAAGTCCCTTACAAAGACGGTATCGTTGGATTAAGTATAAATCAATTACATAATTATGTGGAAAAAAGAATACACCAAATATAAGTGGATATTAAGTGTAAAACAATCAGAGGTTATTCACACATATTCATAGAACTACATATTCAAGGAGTACAAGTTTATCCCAAAGAATCAAAATTGAGTTAAGAAGTTCCCTTGCAAAAATTTGACAGCCTAACGGCGTCACTTCAAAATTTAGAAAATGAGTTGATTAAAAATAAAAAGGGGTATCTCATCACATGGACATAAAATTTATAGAAATAAAGATATATAAGAAAATATCTCATCATAATAATATTAAAAGACAAAAAAGTCCTTTAAAATGAGGAGGGTGAAAGGTTCCTTACCGAATTGGGTAACTTCCGAAACGTACACCCCATGAAATAAGGACTATAAAAAAATTGATGTAAATACCCATAAACGAAATCATATTACACCAAGAGTAGAATAATGGGAAATAAATACACCAATCAATGGAAAATGGTGGAAAATGTAGCATAAATATCACAGGAATAAAAGTGAGATGAAAAATCCCTTACGAAAACTCGACAGCCTAACGACGCCACTTAAAACTTCCAAAAATGGGATGATTAGATAAAATAGGGTATCTAAACATATTAACATGAAGTGTACAGAAAGAGGAATAAAAAATAACATCCCCCAACATAACAAATAGGTGCTTAAAAGAAGTGACATAAAGGAGAGTACTTAAAAAGAGAGAGATTGGATCTCTTATGAAAATTCGGTAGCCTAACGGAGCTACTCAAAACTTCCAAAATGGATTGATGAGAGAAAATAGGGTCTCTCATCATTTTAACATAAAAGGTAAAGTAAGATTAATATAAAATTACTTTCCAATCATAATAAATATGAGCTTAAAAGGAATGACAAAAAAGTGTACTTAAAAAGAAAGAGAGGGGTAGGATCCCTTACCTCAAGTCTGACTTGTCTTGTTCATTTCTTTATATTCCTGAATAATAAAATTTGGTAAATTTATAATTTCTTAAGGACCTATTTTAAATATTAATATTCAGTTAATATCACATATTATAATTTTATAATAATTGGTTAATAATGTGAGTTCATATGAGACGTTTTTGTCGATGGTTGGTACATGAGTCAAAAATGAACTTGATTGAAAATGATTGTCCATGTAGTTATAAGTAAATAATCTCCAGAATAGTATTAATGATTTAAATATCATAGATATCTAGTACATATTCATTTTATACTACTCCATAACATTTTTAGATAAAAATAATTGAAATTCACCGTTCATGGAGACGGTAGGCCGTATGTACGCATGAACGCTACTTTCATTTCTTTGTCATATTAATGTAATTAAAAATAATTGAAAGATATATATATATTATATTTCCAGTATAAAATATATGTTATATACGTCACATATGTTCATTAATTTCATTATTTATACATTCCATGTATTGCATGAACGAGTAACATCACTTCAGGGGGCGGTAGTCCACACTTCCTCATATGAAATTATCGCATTTTCACATCATGAAAAGCATAAAGGCATGTTTTAAATATAAAATTCAGAAGAATATAGAAAACATAAATACCATATATAAAATATATAAAATATTGTTACATAATAATGGCCACCATGAAAGGTGTTATGAGAAGATTGAACAATCATCGTTTCGTGAGGCAGCAATTCGTTATCCACAGAAACAGTATGTTATTTTACCATTAGACGAAGGTGTGTGTAAGTTTATCATTAATAATTATCATAACAACATACTAGTATATTTAATATACTTGTGTTGTTACAAAATAAAGGAATAAAAACAGTTTAGAGGGTTGGATAAGCAATATAAAACAAAAGAACACAACGGAAGACATTACCTTTAAATCAGGTAACTCTTTTTGATTTGAGCTCAGAGGATTCCTTGGAAAGTATTATGCCCAAAGGTGAGGCTTAAATGATGAATAGAGGGATTTGGAGAGATTAAATAGGCAGGGGTTGGCTTATCCAAAGGCTTTAGAGGTGTTGGTATGGTGGTAGAGGTGGGGGCCTTTTATAAGAGGAGAGGAGGGGCACTCTTGGAATGTTATAAAAGGTTACTTTATTTTCAAATGCGTTTTGGATTTTAAAGGTCCCAAATTGATTTATTTCGAGTTTAAGGTGATTATATTTTGATATAAACCCATACAATATGTTTTTGAAATGTGTAGGTCTCAGATTTTACATTATCGTTTCATTTTATTTAAATCGTTAAATAATGAGTTAATTGCTGCATCATCATCATGTCATAAATAATCTAATTTATTTAATATCTAAAAATTATAAAAAAACTATCATCATGTAGGAAATCTCTTTATATTTCTAATGAATATTTATATTCAAAAATATGACTTCTATAACTCCATTAAAAAATTGTTTTAGTAAAACAACTCATGTTTGTGACATTTTTATATTAACTTTAAATAAAAAGTTATTAATTTCATTTTCCTACCAAAGTTGCTCCATGGGGTCCCCAAGTTGACCCATCGATTTTCATGGTTGGCCATGACTCATACAATATGGGTAGGACATGTTTCAAAGTCATTTCATATTATTAAAACATTATTTTTACCTTAAATTACACTAATTACCTTTAATCGCGATTAATAAAACTTAAAAGTTACTATTCACCAAAAGTTCTTTTAATCTCATTGAACCAAATTTTACTTCCTAATGACAACCATGTATGTCGGATTTTTGAAAATCAAATCATAGAAGTGGTAAAGTTTCATTTAAATGAAAAATCAGTTTCTTTAACGACCACTTAGTGGTTTCACTATTCATCAAAAATTGAAGTTTTTCAGAAAAATACCAAAAATTTACCCTAAGATATATTTGATATTCCGAATTCAAAAATGATTTCTATTTTACAAAATTAAAAACATATAAGTTTCATTAACTAATTTAATAATTAATTCCCGTTGTCAAAACAAATAGCGTGTTTTTAATAAACAATATCTATTAAAATATTAACACTAGTTTAAGTCCAATTTCAGAATGAAATTAATTCCAATGACCACCATTGGGTTAAATGGTAAAAATATATTCTTAATACACTTTAATATCAATTGAAAATATAATCTATCCATATAAATAAATCAGATTAAAAGGAGGTTTTGAATTAAAATGCAACATTTTCTCTAAAAATGATCTTTATCGGAAAAATAACAAAAAATTACACAAAGTAAATTTTGATGTCCAGATACTAAATAAGGATTTTATATTGTTAAATAAAACATATAAAATTGTCAAAATTATATTTAAAAATGGTTCTCCATCAAAAGGTGGTTAATCGACCTTTTATAGAATATTAGAAGATTTGTGCTTAAAATTGGATTCATTTGAATTTTACGCCTCTAAATTTTATTGGATAAAAGTAAAAATATTTTACAAACATATATAATCATTTTGTAGTTAGTTCTTTTCTTTCCAGCCATTACAATGGCTAGGAGTTAACTACCGGTTAAAATAATATTATTTTATAATTAGAGTGCAACATAAGATTTCAAAGGAACTCGTTGTCGCGTATCCATCGAGCATAGCATTCCCTTTAAAGTAATATTAATATTTTATTCAAAAAGATGGATAAATATAAAAATTTCATATTCTTTATTTACTTGTGGTGTTACATCCTTCCCCCATTTTGGGAATTGCGTCCTCGCAATTTTAAATTTGGGCTCAGAAACTTCATTGAAAGCCCCACATTGGAGAAGGAGTAAATTAAACCATCACATTAAAAGAAATAAAGGGAAGTACAAAGGTCACCCGAGTTAACCCATACTAGGATTCCATGTATGAAAACATGGATATGGAAGAATAAAACAAAGGGTCATGTTCTGAGGGAGTGTGATAGAAAACATGTTCAGGAGAAAGTTAACCACCAGAAAATCACAAAATTGTGATGGGTTAAATGGTATTGGATTCCCCAGTAGGAAAAGATAACGTACAACATTTTTTTTAGTTACTTTTCATTGAGGAATTTATTTTTGAGCTTAACTAAAACATAAGGAAGCATACTTACTTGTCATGTTGACTTTCAACTTTTACTAGATTTCTTACACGAACTCATATTTTCTCCAAAAGATGAGTATTTAGGATGAATTGTTTACATTAAGAGAGAAATAATAAACTTCTAGAGAATCACCTAATCCACAAAAGAGAAATTTATACTTCCCATGTCTTTAGACCTTAACCAAAACTAAAACCAACAAGGTTAGTATGAGATCAGATAATACCCAAAAAGGGTAATCCTATATAAAAAGGAAATCTATTCTTAATCTCCAAAATTTGTCCAACAAGACCCAAAGTTCAAAGAAGACAAAAAGTAAACCAAACTAAGATTGAAACCCAAATATTTGAAGGATTTAATCACATAGTCTTTCACGTTAAATCGTAACATTTATCTCCAAACAACATCAGTTGCTATTAATGTCTCGTATTGAAAAGTAATTAACCTAATCACATATCCTCCATGATAGGCTAATCATTTCCATTGATAACCCAAAATCAACTTAATCTTATTTCATAAAATCATCTAACTAAAAGAATCATTAAAACTAACTAGGGACTTCACGTAGTCCAGTGATAGGCAATATATACCAGTTGCACTTTGGTTGTGAGTTAGATTCCCACAGCTTTGTCTGACATGACAGGTTGTCACATGGTCTGCGTGTTGTCCTTTTTCCAAAACTATATAATTCTTAAAACATTCCCCAAAAACGAGATAAAATCTTCAAAAATAACCATAACATAATTTAACCTCAATTTTATCTCATGCCTTTCACTTTCCATTATAAAATATAGTAACCCATAATTACCTAAAAATTAAGGATCATATAAACCCAAATGGTTCTTTATAACTATGTCCACAAAAGAACAAATAACTATTCCTTGAATAAAATTTTCTTATATCAATCATCCGGGTTACACATACTATAAAAAGTCTTCTAATGTAACCCCATCATCAAAATAGACTTAATACTCTTATGAATTTCACCATAACTCTTGAAGCCCTTATATGTTGACTTCTTACTCATTCAACATTCTTCATGATCAATTAACCATTCCTTTCCAACTTATTCTGAAATACTTGTTTCCTAAAAACAAAATCATGAATCCTATCCAAAGATTCCAAAATAGGAAAACAAATGTTAATAAATAATCCATACCTTGGATTGGTCATTGTCAGTTTCTTTACCCTCAATCGGAATGGAATTAGGTATTGGTAAATGAATATTTGTACGATCTTGGTAATCCCATTCCTGAAACTTCTTCATAGGACATGTGTTTGCATAATGACCATGCACACCACATTTAAAACATTCAATTGATCCCTCAAAGTGATCTTTTTTCCCTTTCCTCGAGTCAACTGGATGCTTCCTTTTTTCATGGAAGGTTCTTTCTTTATGGCCATCATTTCCACATCAATAGAATATTTCTGTCCCTTTGAAACATTTTCCTAGGTGTTTCTTTCCACATCTTTGACACATGGGTTTTTTAACACACTTACCTTTCTGATTATTACCTGTAGTTCCATAGGGATTTTTTTCTCGCATATATGATGCCTTATAGAAATCACCAAGGTTTAGGTGGTCAATCATGACTCCAGATAGTTGGTTGAGGATAAACACAAGAGTTCTCATTACAGCTCCCATATCATTCAGTTGCTCGCTCAGAAAACTGTCACAGTTTCCTTCATATCCACTGTTACTTTGGTACCTGCTAGATCCATCCATTTACTAAAACCAAAAAGGTCAGTGTGAGTATATAAACAAAACCATCATGTACTAATGAGGAAGATAAATACTAAGATATACTTACTCATTCAATTTATCTAAAACTAGGACTCTTCCTGAAATCATAACCATTATGGTAATGTCACTTATGCTTAGAGAATACCCTAACCTCTAAAGTTATCTAAACCGACCTTTGATACCAACTATAAGGCCCCGACCTTAAACATTAATTAATCATTAATTAAATGAATAATTCACATAGGGGATCTTTTTAGGTTTAGAGTTTTAGAGAATTAGGTCATAACTATTACATCTCAAAAGATTACATAGTAGACTCTTCTACTATGTTTCCATAAAATAAAATAAAATACTTAAAAAGAAACATGTCTAGTTCAATGTTTTAGATATAATGTCTTTCCTGGATCCCATCCTTGACCCTATTCATCTTTAACTCATGTGGAAAATATTTCAAAAACTTGGGATGAGCATAAGAAGCCCAGTAGAGGATACACAAAGAAGGAAAACTGTTAGTTTTTCAAAACAACAAGTAAACCATGAGTACTTTACCAAAGTAATACTTTTCACCTTTATAAAGTAGTAAAAACTCTTCACTGAAAAAAAAGACCATTACATACCCTTTTGTAACCAAAATATTACCATAAAACCCATATAAAGAACACATAACATATAAAGGTAACTTGGGACATAAACATATATAAATGGAATAACCATACGGTCGACTTCCATGCATACTTAATGGAATATCCATACGGACGACTTCCATACACAATGCATTGGAGGTTATAACGTAACCACCCATACTGGTATTCACGGCACCACCCGTCATATGGTTTATCACATAACCAACCATAAAATGTACTCGTACCATTATTAAATCATAACACATAAAACAATTATAAAGGAAAGAAAACATTTCCAAATTTCAAGCACAATATATCACTTAAATATATTGACATAAAAAATCCATTATAAAAACCATTTTCAATACCAAAAAAGAGTATATCGTATTTATTTTCTTTTAAAAATATAACGTCTTGTTGAGGAAGCCAAAGATCAAATAATACTCGCGGTGGTGGAAAGGTCATTGTCATCACGTATGTTTAAAAAAAATTATTTTTGTCATTTAGTAAAATTCTTCGTATAGAAAAGATTACTTTATAATAAAATTATAAGTCAAAGGGGTTTATACACCATATAAAATAAATCCGTGTATTAGAACAAAAATACTCCTTAATGAAAGGAGATCGAGACGAAGTCCCTCACAAAGACGGTATCCTTGGATTAAGGATAAATAAATTACATAATTATGTGTGACAAAAGAATACACCAAATATAAGTGGATATTAATTGTAAAACAATCAGAGTTTATTCACACATATTCATAGAACGACATATTCAAGTAGTACAAGTTTATCCCAAAGAATCAAAATTTGGTTAAGAATTTCCCTTGCAAAAATTTGACAGCCTAACGGCGTCACTTTGAAATTCAGAAAATGAGTTAATGAGAGATAAAAAGGGGTATCTCATCACTTGGACATAAAATTTATAGCAATAAGGATATATAAGAACATATCTCATCATAATAATATTAAAAGACCTAAAAACATCTTTTAAAATGAGGAGGGTGAAAGGTTCCCTTACCGAATTGGGTAACATCCAAAGCGTACACCCCATGAAAGAAGGACTATACAACATTGATGTAAATACTCATAAACGAAGTTATATTACACCAAGATTAGAATAATGGGCAGTACATACACCACTAAAAGGAAAATGGTGGAAAATGTAGAATAAATCTCACAAGAATAAAAGTGACACGAAAAATCCCTTACGAAAACTCGGCAGCCTAACGACGCGACTTAAAACTACCAAAAATGGGTTGATGAGATCAAATAGGGTCTTTCATCATATTAACATGTAGTTTTCACAAGATTAATATAAAATAAAATCCCCCAACATAATAAAGAAGAGATTAAAAAAGTGACATAAAGGATAGTACTTAAAAAGAGAGAGATTGGATCTCTTATGAAAATTCAGCAGCCTAACGGTGCCACTCAAAACATCCAAAATGGATTGATGAGAGAAAATAGGGTCTCTAATCATATGAACATAAAAATTAAAGTAATAGTAATATAAAATAACATCCCAATCATAAGAAATATGAGTTTAAAAGGAATTACATAAAAGAGTGTACTTAAAAATAAAGAGAGGGGTAGGATCCCTTACCTCAAGTCTGACTTGTCTTGTTCATTTCTTTATATTCTTGAATAATAAACTTCGGTAAATTTATAATTGATTAAGGAAATATTTTAAGGATTATTATTAATTTCATATCACATATTATAATGTTATAATAATCGGTTAATAATGTGAACTCATATCAGACGTTGTTTTCGATGTTTGGTACATGAGTCAAAAATGAACTTGTTTGAAAATGATTGTCCATGTAGTTATAAGTAAATAATCTCCAGAATATTATTAATGATTTAAATATCATATATATCCATTAAATATTCATTTTATACTACTCCATAACATTTGGAGATAAAATTAAATGAAATGCACCGTTCATGGAGACGGTAGGCCGTAAGTACGCATGAACGCTACTTTCATTTCTTTGTCATATTAATGGAATTAAAAATAATTGAGAGATATATATAATATAATTCCAGTTCAATATATATGTTATATAGGTCACATATGTTCATTAATTTCATTCTTTATACATTCCATGTATTTCATGAACGAGTCACATCACTTGAGGGGGCGGTAGTCCACACTTCCTCGTAAGAAATTATCACATTTGAACAACATGAAAAGCATAAAGGCATGTTTAAAATATAAAATTAATAATCATATATAAAAAATAAATACCATATATATCATATATAAAATATAGTTACATCATAATGGCCACCATGAAAGGTGTTAAGAGAATATTGAACCAACATTGTTTCGTGAGGCAGCAATTCTCCATCCACAGAAACAGTATGTTCTTTAACCATTAGACAAAGGTGTGTGTATTTTTAGCTCGAATACTTCTCATAAAAACATAATAGTATATTTAAGATACTGGTTATGTTACAAAATAAAGGAATAAAAAGAGTTTAGAGGTTTGGATAAGCAAAATAAAACAAAAGAACACAAGGGAAGACATTTCCTTTAAATCGGGTAACTCTTTTTGATTTGAGCTCAAAGGCTTACTTGGAAAGGATTATGCCCAAAGTTGAGGCTCCAATGATGAATATAGGGATGTGGAGAGATTAAATTGTCAGGGGTGGGCCTAGAAAAAGGCTTGAGAGGCATGGGTAAGGTGGTAGAGGTGGGGGCCTTTTATAAGAGGAGAGGAGGGGCACTCTTGGAAGGTTATAAAAGGTTACTTTATTTTCAAATGTGTTTTGGATTTTAAAGGTCCCAAATTGATTTATTTTAAGGATAAGGTGGTTAGAGTTCTAAATCCACCCATAAAAGATGTTTTTGACATGGTTAGGTCTCATATTTTACATTATCGTTTCATTTTATTTAAATCGTTAAATAATGAGTTAATCGCTTCATCATCATGATGTCATAAATAATTTAATTTATTTAATGTCTAAAAATTATAAAAAAATATCATGATGTAGGAAATATTTTTTATATTTATAATTAATATTTATAGTCAAATATATGGCTTTTATAACCCCATTAAATTTTTTTTTAGTAAAACAACTCATGTTTGTGACATTTTTATTTTAACTTTAAATAAAAATTTATTAATTTCATTTCCTACCAAAGTGGCTCCATGGGGTCCGCAAGTTGACCCATGGATTGTATTGTTCGTACATGACTAATCCAATAAGGGTAGGACATGTTTCATGGTCATTTAATATTATTAAAATATTATTTTTACCTTAAATTACACTAATTACCTTTAATTGTGATTAATAAAACTTAAAAGTTATTATTCACCAAAAAATATTTTAATCTAATTGAACCACATTTTACTTCATAATGACAACCATGTATGTTAGATTTTTGAAAATCAAATCACTGAAGTGGTAAAGTTTCATTTAAACGAAAAATCAGTTTCTTTAACTACCACTTAGTGGTTTCACTATTCATCAAAAATTGAAGTTCTTCATAAAAATACCAAAAATTCACCCTAAGCTATATTTGATATTCTGAATTCCAAAATTATGTGTAATTTACTAAATTAAAAACATATAAGATTCATTAACTAGTTTAATAATTAATTCCCACTGTCAAAATAAATAGCGTGTTTTTAAGAAACAATATCTATTAAAAGAATAACACTAGTTTAAGTCCAACTTCAAAGTGAAATTAATTACAATGACCACCATTGGGTTAAATGGTAAAAATATATTCTAAATACACTTTATTCTCAATTAAAAATATAATCTATCCATATAAATAAATCAGATTAAAAGGAGGTTTTGAATTAAAATGCAACATTTTCACTAAAAATGATCTTTATCGGAAAAATAAAAAAAAATTACACAAATTAAATTTTGATGTCCAGATTCCAAAGAAGGATTTTATTTTTTCAAATACAACATATAAAATTGTCAAAAGTATATTTAAAATGGGTTCTCCATCAAAAGGCGGTTAATCTACATTTTAAAGAATATTAGAAGATTTATGCTTAAAATTTGATTCATTTGCATTTTACGCCTATAACATTTATTGGATAAAAGTAAGAATATTTGACAAACATGTATAATCATTTTTTAGTTAGTTCCATTATTTCCCGCCATTATAATGGCTAGGCGTTAACTACCATTTAAAATAATATTATTTTATTATTAGAGTGCAACGTAAGATTTCAAAGGAACTCGTTGTCCCGTATTGGGTACGCCATCGAGCATAGAGTTCCCTTTAAAGTAATATTAATATTTTATTCACAAATATGGATAAATATAAAAATGACATATTCTATATTTACCTGGGGTTTTATAGTTAGAGATGATTTTTATGCCTATAGTGGGATTATTTTAAAATTATTTTCCTTGAAAAATATTTCCCTAAGGTGGTGCGAATTAGAATGATGAAGAAATTCTTTGAATTGAAATAGAAGTTGAAAGATTCAGTGGCTGTGTATGAAGAGAACTTCACCACACTAGTGAGGTATTCTCCAAATCTTATTCTGGATCTTGATAGAAAAATCAACCGCTTTTGTTAAGGATTAAAGCCATGGTATCGAAGGTCATTGGCATCCTATGAATTCAAAAGTTATGAGAAACTTTTCTGATTCCATGATAGGGTAGAGATGGAGTTTTCTAATGATCACGTGCATTTTGGAAACAAAGAGAATAAGAGGACTAGTTGGAAAGCAATGGGTAAGAATCAACCAAAGAAATATGATGGTAAGAAAATCCAATTTCTAGATTGTGAAAAGTGTGGAAAGAAACACCCTGGGGAATGTCTTAGCAAAACTGGGAAGTGTTTTAAATGTGGTATGTTTGGACATATGGCCCGAGATTACAATGAAAATGATCCTAAGACTAATCCTGAAAATAAAATTGTAAAGTGTTTTAAATGTGGTGAGATGGGTCATTATGAAAATGCTTTCCCAAAGAGAGATCCGAATGATACAAAGAAGCCTTAATAGAATCAGAAAGGTGTAGTGAGATCCATTGAGACTACGTCAGCAAATGTCAGGGCATTCAATAAAGTTGTATCAGGTACATTTTTTGTTCACTCAGATTTTTTTAAATTTTTGTTTGACATGAGGTCTACACATTCCTTCATCTCAAAGAAATTTTCTGGTAAATTGGAAATATCACCTCAAAAAATGAGACCTGAAAATGTTGTTAAAACACCAGGGGGAAATGATATTGCAAATAAGAATTATAAGAATATTTCTATTGTGGTCTGTGGAAATACTTTACTTGCAAACCTTTTTGGTTTACCCTCAGTCGAGTTTGATGTTATTCTGGGGATAGACTGGCTTTCTGATTATCATGCTAAGATAGACTGTAGATCAAAAGAAGTTGTTTTTCAGAAAGTGTTTCAGTTTGTATACAAGAAGGAACCCATATAATTGATAACATATCAGGAAGCTGAGAAACTATTGAAAGATGGAAATGAAATTCTCTTTCTCATATTGTTGAAAATAAGGGAACTACTCAAATTAAGGATGTGCCAGTGGTAAATAAATACCATTATGTTTTCCCTGATGAGTTACACAGTGTCATACCTGATTGAGAAGTCGAATTCAAAATTGACTTAGTTCCTGATGCTAGAAGAATTTCAAAACCCCCATATCATATGGCTCCAATAGAACTTCTTGGTTTGAAAAATCAGTTGCAAACTTTTCTTGAAAAAGGTTTCATTAGTCCTAGCACCTCACCATGGGGAGCCCCTATTTTGTTTTTTAAAAAGAAAGATAGTTCCAGGAGACTTTGCATTGATTATAGAGCTTTGAATAACATCACTGTTAAAAAAATTATCCTTTACCTCATGTCGATGACTTGTTAGATCAGCTCCAGGGAGCTCATTACTTTTCCAAGATTGACTTGATATCTGAATACCATCATCGGAAGGTGAAGGAGGATGACATCCTGAAAATAGCCATTCGTACTAGATATGGGCATTATGAATTTGTTTTTATGCCATTTGGATTAACTAATGATCCTGATGTATTCATGAATCTTATGAATAGATTATCTCATGAGTTCTTGGATAAGTTTGTGGTTGTATTTATTAATGACATTATGGTATTTTATAAAAATAATGAGGAGCATGAAAAACATCTAAGGGTTGTTTTGAGAACTTCAAAAGAAAAGAAACTATATGGAAAATTCAGTAAGTGTGATTTTTGATTTCAACATATTTATTTTCTTGGGAACATTGTAAATAAGGATGGAATAATAGTTGATCATACCAAAACAAAAGTAGTTGATGAATGGACAAGACCCACAAATGTTACAGAGATTCTTAGTTTTCTTGGGTTAGTAGGTTATTATAGATGGTTTGTTTTGAACTTTACACGGTTATATAGCCTGATAACTATGTTAACATGGAAGGGGTTAAATTTGTTTGGACAGAGGAATGTGATGTTTGTTTTTAAGAACTGAAGAAGAGATTGGTGAATGCTCCAGTTTTGGCCTTACCTTCCTGAAATGGTGAGTTTTCCATCTACAGTGATGCTTCTTTGAAGGGAATTGGTTGTGTTTTGATGCAAAATGATCAGATAATTTCCTATGCTTCAAGAAAAATTAAACCTCATGAGCTAAATTATCCCACACATGATTTGTAATTGGAAGGTGTGGTTTTGGCTTTGAAAATTTGGAGGCATCATTTATATAGAACCAAATTCCAAATATATACTAGCCATAAAAGTCAGAAGTATATATTCACTCAAAATGAATTAAACATGAGGCAGAGAAGAAGGCTTGAACTGATAAAGGATTATGATTTCATGATCAATTACCATCTTGGAAAAGAAAACAAAGTGGAAGATGTCTTGAGTCAGAAAAATCATGAATCATTAAACAGGTTATGTTTGGAACATGATCCCTTGATTAATGATTTGATGAATTTTGGTTTAGAAGTTGTTGGTGCTGGGTATACATCTATGTTTTTTTAGGTTTCAGTGTAGTCTTTTTTGACAGATAGAATTAAGTGAGCACATAAGGAAGACCGTGAGCAACAAAAAAAGGTAGAATTTGTTAAAATGGGTATGTTTCTAGAATTTAATCTTGATAAATATTGTGTTTTGAGATTTTTAAAATGATTTGTGTGCCTAGTTATTATCATTTGAAGAAAGATTTGTTTTGAAAAGCTCATAGTTCTCCATTTTCTATTCATAATGGAAATACTAAGATGTACAGAGACCTTAGGTAGTATTATTGGTGGGATGGAATGGAAAGAGATATTGCTAATTTTACAATGAAATGTTTTATGTGTTAATAGGTTAAAGCAGAGTGGCAGTTACCGAAGGGGATACTTCAGCCTTTGCCAGTGCCAGAGTGGAAATGGGAGAATGTATCCATGGACTTTGTGGTGGGACTACTAAAGACTTCTCGAGGTTACAATGTGATTTGAGTTATTGTTGATCGGCTAACAAATTCTGCACATTTTCTTTCTGTTCGAGATACAATGACTTGAGATTAGCTTTCTCAATTTTACCTCTATGAGATTGTCTGGTTACATGGAGTTCCTCTTTTCATTTTATCTGGCCAAGATCCCATGTTTACTTCCAACTTTTGGAAGGGACTTCAGAAGTCATTGGGCACAGAGTTAAATTTTAGTAAATATTTTCATCCTCAATTAGATGGGCAGTCATAACGAATGATTAAAACAATGGAGGATATGATTCGAGCTTGTTCAATGGAATATCAGGGAAGTTGGGATCAACAACATTATTTAGTTGAGTTTACTTATAATAACAGTTTTCATTCTAGTATTCAGATGACACCTTTTGAGGTCATGTATGGGAAAAAGTGTTGGACTCTAGTGTTTTGGGATGAATTCGGTGAAAGAAAGTTGATGGGGCCAGAATTAGTCGAATAATTGGCTTAGAAAGTGAGGATTCTCTAGCAGCATGTGAGGATAGCTCAGAGCAGGCATAAAATTTATGCAGATAACAGAAGTAAAGACTTCTATTTTGAGGTAGGTGACCATGTCTTCCTTAAAATCTCTCCTTGGAAAAGTGTTATGCATTTCGATAATAAAGGGAAGATAAGTTCACGATTTATCGGTCGTTTTGAAATATTGGAGAATGTTGGGATAGTGGCATACCGCGTAGCTTTTCCTCCGATCTTGTTTCAGGTACACAAGGTTTTTCATGTTTTGTTGTTGAGAAAGTATGGGCCAGATTGATCACATGTCTCGAGCCCAGAAGTAGTTCAGCTAGAAGAGAGCCTTTCTTATGAAGAGAAACCAGCTCAGATTCTTCATCGAAGGGAATAGGTATTTTGGAATAAGGTAATCCACTAGGTAAAGGTTTTTTGGAGAAACCACATGGTTTAAGAAGCAACATGGGAGTCTAAAAATTCTATGGGGGAAAAATACCTCAGTTGTTTAATAAGTAAATAAAATTGTGAGGATGCAATTTCCAGAAGGTGGGGATTATCTAACACCCCATGTTTTTATAAAAATAAAGAGAAATTCATGTAACTTTATTTTAAGTAGATATATATATTTTTTAACTATCCTTTAAAACGTAACTTTTCCACTTCTATGTTTTGAATTTCAAGAAACTATCATCTACAATTGTGTTTAGTATATTATTTTGAGTCTGTTGAAACCAACTTGTTTTTTGGTTAATAGTAACATACCCTTATGAATAGTAATATGAATAGTAATATTACCTTAATGAATAGTAAATTTTATTATTATTTTATTTTCTTAAGGCTTTAAGATAATAACATCTTGATTAATTCTTCATCATGATATTGATGTAGTTATAGAATTAGAACAGTTAATTTTTGTATTAAGTATGGTTTTATTTAAAAGTTAAATTAATAATATTTAGAAAAATATTTTCAAAAAATGGACTTCATTTTTGAATTCTACACGTCAAAAAATGTTAGGGTAAATATTTGGTTTTTTTCCTGAAATTCTTTAATTTTCTATAAATAGTGAAATACGATAAAATACCGTATAATCAAATTACCATTACAATTCACTATTTATGACATCATAAGTGATGCAAGGACACTTAGTTCGAACACACATACCATTATTACTATTTTAGGTCACATGAACTTAGACTATTCAAAATCTTGGACAAAAATATTATATTAATTATTAAAATAATGAAAAATACCCCTTCTCCTCCACTATAAATACCACCCTCACTCCCCTCTTCTTACCACACCTCTCAAGACTTCATCCAGGCCTAAGTTCTTCCCAATACTCCTCCCAAGGCTCTTCCACACCTCCTAGATATTCTGGTCTCACCAAAAGACCAAAACCAAATCCATTAAGAAGGATCTCCAGGAGAAGAGATCAAGAGGTAAACATCCTCATTTATTTTCTTTCTTTTCTTTCATTTTATGTTATTCTCTTCCTTTTCCTTTTGAATTATGTTGGGATATTTCATTCCATATACCCCCATACTGTATATATTATGTATTAGTGATGATATATTACCTTTATCTCATCAAACTATTTTTATGAAATTTTAAGAGACGTCGTTAGGCTGCCAAATTTTCATGAGAAATTTTTCCAGTTTTCTTTTATTACATGATTCCTTTTTCTTCTTTCCTCACCCCCTCTTATACAAGAGGCATGAAATCTCCAGAATCATTTATATTATTTATTTTCTCATGTTCATGGAAAATTCATCATCATTTTTCTTCTCCTCTCCCACTAATTCAAAAATTAAAAACATTGTCCATGATGTGTAGAATTACCGACATCGTGGACGATGTGATTTCATTTTTCCCTAAATCCTTCAAGTATGGTCATGAAAACATTTTATTGTTTAACCAGGTTATAATATTTGTATTATTTCTCATCAATGGTTCTTTAATTTGTTTTAACACATGGTTTTAATTTATAAAACGAATTGAGGTCGTTATTATCAAAGAACCACTAAAATGATCTAAACTTACATCATTAATGATTTAACATATGAATCATCCTCATATTAAATTTCAAAATGATAAATGGTATAATTTATGTTACTGGATATATTTAAATACTACTCCATTCCAATTCTATAGTTTCACTTCCAAACGATAAGAACGTCCACCATGAACCAATCATAGAAATCATGTAAAGAACTCACCCAAAAATGGTGCAAGGAGAAAAATACCAAAAATTAAAGTGTGAAATGGTGTTATTAAATGATAATATAAGATGTTATAAACATGAAAATATTTATGTAAAATACTAATAACACTATTTTAACCATTATACGGGAATTTTAAACAAGTTGTAAGTTAGACAAACCACAGGTAAGGGAATTCTTAACCCGATTTCCATTCTTTGGGTTAACATTCTACTTCATTATTTATGTGCTATTTAAATTGATTGTGTAATGGGTTTTGTTTATATTATGTTTTATTGTGTGTATTTACAGAATATATACATACTCTATCCGCTCTATTAAGTCTCTCTTCATTTTTTTGATATTTATAAGGGGATTTTCTTTAAAATCCTCTTTTTCAATTCGGTTTTACGAAATTCCAAAGTAATGATTTTATTGAATTATTCATGTTGTATGATTATGTTTTGGTTCTTGGGAATTATTTATGATTAAGGGTGGGACCTATATCTCCCTACAATTCATTGGGTATGTATAACAACCCATACTTTACATACATTGTTAATACTTCAAAATTGAAGCATACTTATTACAACATATAACAAAACCACGAAAGGACCATATAGGTATAGTGTCTTTAGAAACTGGAAAACATAAACAACTGGTTCATAAAGCGTCTACACTGTCTCCCATTTATTTCATCATATCTATAGTCCCTTTTGGAATATCTTACTTAATAACCTTCTTCCTGGCCTGGGGAAATAAAACATACAAAATGGTGAGCTCAAATGCTCAGTAAGGGTATACAAAAGAAATATCAATCACATCATATTCATAAGAACATAACTTTTGGAAATCTTAACCAGCAAAAGGGAGCATAATTTCAAAACATGGGATAAATCATAGTAGTGAAATGAAATCCCAATAATCATAACATAAAACATGAAACTTTGTGGAATACACACATAATCATAGATAATCATTTCTTATTAGTCAAGACTCATTACCAAGACTATCTTAGTGGACAAAGTCCCTTTCTGAACCGAGTTCACTCCTCGTTTCAGTCCTGTTTCACTGAACCGGTATAACCTACCATTCTATCCATGTCTATTCATGAGATATAAAATCTTTACCCAATGCATTGGAGGGAGATATAGGTCCCACCCATCTCATAATGATACCATTCTTATGTGTGCCACAAAATCATAAACCATACACCATAGAATAACCCATGTAATAAAAATGGGAATCTTAAACATCGTGACATCATAAAACAATTCATATAAGATAAACAAATTAATAAAAATATAATTCCATCACAACATAATCAAATCAATGTAATAATAGGGATAAAAACAGAACCCTTTATTATCTTAGATGGAAAATAATTTTGATAAAACACTTGAACTCCATTCTTGAGGAAAATATCCTTTCTGCTTCAAAAATACTTTTCCTTTCTTAACATGTCATACAATTCTAAACTAAAATAATTTGATTAAAAATAAACTTGAAAACATGTAAAGGAAGCTTCTTGGAAATAATGTTTTAAAAATCCATTCAATCCGTATAAGTTAAAAAACATTCTTTATACTTTTGTCGGAAAAGTCAAAAAGTACCTCGTACGAAAAAATGACAAAAGATTCCTTTCATATCTTTTACTAAAAACTCACCTAAGGGTAAAATTGGATTTAAACAATTTTAGGTGGATGGAAATAATATTACATTTTGAGGAAACATGGATTTGGATGATAAAATACACCCCAATAAATACCAAAGTTTAAATAATCTCGGATAAAAATGAGATTGTGATATTTCCCTTACCTTAGGTCCGATTTTCCTTGTAAGTGCCTGAAACTCCTGTATAATGATTTAAATAATGTTATTGACTTATTACAGAATCATAATTATTGTTATGATATCATATATGGTCATATTCTTAGTGTCTTGGTAGTAATATTTCATTGCTACTTGTAATTCGGGTGTTTATAACTTTTTGTTCTTATGCGTGTTTTGTCGAATAAATTCTTATTCTTCTCTTTAGGTTATAGATACACCATTTCCAGAATGGTATTAATGTACTATATATCATATTTATTCATTAAATTCATTTATATAATCATTATGCAATGAAGATCATGTAGAACAAATCACATCAAATCGTGGAGACGGTATTCCGTACGTATGCACGAGCGATGATATCGTTCCTATGACCGTGGAATTGTATTGGAGTGTATTTATACTATTTGAGAATCAATATCACTTTATAATAGTCATATATAGTCATTATTTACACCATTATACCCATCCAAGTAAGGTGGTGGTGGAAAATAGATTACACCACAGCGTGGAGACGGTATTCCGTACGTACGCACGCGCGGTGATTTGTTTTTCCCTAGGATGGATAGATGGTGAAATAGGGTTGGTTCATACTTATAATAACATATCAGTATATTATTGATACTGATGTTATTACTTCATAATGAAACAACTAAATAATAAGAAGTGGAAGAAGAAATAAAGATGAAATAATTGGTAGCGGACATTACCTCTTCTTTGAAGTGCTTCTTTGAGACCTCCTTCTAGGGCACTAAAATATGTCTTAGAAGAAGACCAGAACCTCTAGGATGTTTATAGGGAAGTGGAAAGAAGAAATTGGTAGGGTTTGACCGAGCTTTAAGGCTCAAAGTGGTGTGAGGAAGAGAGGGAGGAGGTTCCCTTTTATAAGGGAGGAGAGGGGCACCTTTGGAATAACTAAAAATATTATTTTATTATAAAGTCAAGTTCGGTGTTAGATAGCTCCAAATTTATTTATTTAGAGGATAAGGTGGGTATGGGTCGAAATCCTCTCATCCAATAGAATTTAGACAAGTTTAGGTTCCTATTTTAACCTTATCATGTAGATTTAACATTAAGTTAAATAATTTTACGTTTACCATGTCTTCTTGTGTTCTTATACTATAAGGTTAATAAACATACTAAATAAAGCCAAAAGAACCCAAAGTTGTTTATTATTAATATATATAACCTTATCTAAGCCATTTGGCCGAAACTTAGATTTTTAGGAAAACAATAACACTTAATAATATAATATTTGTTTTAAAAACTATTTTATGTCAATTTTGACACTATTTATTAATTTATTTTTGTGAAAATCATATCAGAATGATTAGTTCGAAAAAAATTAATTAAATCAATAATAACATTTCATATTATCCTAAAAATTATTTGAAGTCATAAAAAGTCTCAAATTATACTTATTTAGGTATTTATAATATTAATTATTCAAATTGTTCACTATTATGGTAATTACTGCATCATCATTGTATCATAAATAAATTAAATTATTTAATGTCTAAAAATTATAAATAAAATATCATTATGTAGGAAATATGATTATCTTTCTAATGAATATTTACAATCGAATTTATCTTATGTATAATCCTATATTAAAATTGTTTTTGTAAATAAACTTTGATTTTAACTCTTTTAACACTTCTTTGAATTAAATAATAATAAATGTCCTAATCTAATCAAAGTGGGCCTAAATGGTCATATTTTATTTCTAATATTGTTTTTGGTCGAATTAAACTTGTCCAATAGAATTAGGACATATTTTAGGGTAATAATAATATCATTTTTACCCTTAATTACCCTATTTACTTTTAACCGTGGTAAAAAAAAGTAAAAAGTTACTATTCACCAAAAATTATTTTCATCTCATTGAACAACATTTTAGTCCTTGATATTAACCGTGTCTCTCAGATTTTCGAAATTCTACTCACAGAAGCGGTAAAATTAAGTTTTATGGAAAATTCAATTTTTTTAACTACCACTTAGTGGTTTCACTATTCATCAAAAATTGAAAGTTTTCAGAAAAATACCAAAATTTCACCCTAGGATAATTTCGATGTTACAAATCCAAAAATGAAGTCCATTTTGAAAAATAAAATTTATAAAATTTCAAAAAGTGGTTATTACTATTCATAATGGCTAGTTTTAATAATATTTTAACAGTATATCGTTGTTTAGTGAAACTCGGTATTGCGTACGACGCAAGCTATTGAGGAAGCTCGCGATTTCGTGTAAACAATAAAAGCAAGTGTTGTGTGTAGAAAAAGATTCATTTGATGATTTATATAACATAAAAGTCTTGGGTGTTACATTCTACCCCCCTTAAAATGAATTTCGCCCTCGAAATTCGTCACTTTGTAACAAACAGATGAGGATACCTCTCCCTTATCATATCCTCAAGCTCCCATGTAGCTTTTTCTAATTGGTGGTTCCTACATAAAACATTCACCAATTGAGTGGTCTTGTTTCGTAGGACTTTTTCACTATGATCCAGAATCTCTAACAGTTTTTCTTCATAAGAAAGATCTTTCTCCAGCGGTACAACTTCTGAGCTGAGTACATGTGAAGGATCAGGTATGTATATTCTCAGGAGAGATACATAGAACACATCGTGAACTTGAGAGAGATTCAGTGGAAGCACCAATCGGTAAGCTACCTTACCATCCAGATCCAATATTTCGAAAGGACAGACATATCTAGGGCTCAACTTCCCCTTCTTTCCAAATCTCATAACCCTCTTCCAGGGAGATATTTGTAAGAACACTTTATCACCCACTTTAAACTCTAGGTCTTTTCTTCAGTTGTCAGCATAACTTTTCTGTCGACTCTGAGCTTCTCTTATGTGTTGTTGAATAGATATGACCTTTTCTGCCATTTCATCAACGTGATCATGTCCTAATAGCTTTCTTTCCCCAACTTCATCCCAGCAAGTTGGAGTCCTACATTTCTTTCCATAGAGAGCTTCATAAGGAGCCATCTGAATACTAGAGTGAAAGCTATTATTATAAGAAAATTCCACCAAAGGTAGGTGTTGATCCCAACCACCTTTGAAATCCATAGAGCAAGCTCTCAACATATCTTCTAGAGTTTGAATTGTTCTCTCAGACTGACTGTCTGTCTGAGGATGATAAGCAGTGCTGAAACATAACTCTGTATCTAGAGTATGCTGAAGACTTCGCCAGAACTTTGAGGTAAACCTCGGATCCCGATCAGATATAATAGAAAGTGGTACTCCATGCAATCTTACCACTTACTTTACATATATCCTGGCAAGCTGATCCAGAGAGAAATCCTCTCTAATAGAAATGAAGTGTGCAGATTTTGTAAGACGATCAACTATGACCCAGATAGTATTATTGCCTTTGAATATTTTAGGAATTCCTGTGACAAAGTCCATAGTGACATTTTCCCATTTCCATGCGGATTTGGGTAATGGTTGTAACATCCCCTTAGACTTCTGTCTCTCATCTTTAACTTTTTGACAAACCAATCATCGAGAGACATATTCAGCAACATCTGTTTTCATGCCATCCCACCAGAAGTACTCTTTCAGGTCCCTATACATCTTCGTGCTTCCAGGATGAATAGAGAATGAAGAACTATGAGCCTCATCCAGCAGCTCCTTCTTTAATTCGGGGATGGGAGGAACACAAACCTGATTCCTGAACTTTATTATCCCATCACAATCAAGGTTGAATTCAGGAACATTTCTCACCTTCTTTTGTAACTCGACATCTTCTTTCTGTGCCTCTTTAATCTTCACATGTATAGATGGTTGAACATTCATTTGAGAATGATAAAATTTTCCCCCTTCCATTATAATTCCAAGATCCATCCTTTGTAAATCCATAAATATTGGATCTTTTGTGATCCTCATCATGGATAAACTGGCATGGTCTTGTCGACTTAATGCATCTACCACCTTTTTTGCTTTCCCAGGGTGGTAATGGATTGAGCAGTCGTAATCCTTAATCATCTCCAACCATCTTCTTTGGAGCATACTCAGCTCCTTTTGTGTGAAAATATACTTTAAACTTTTATGATCAGTATAAATATCACACCTTTCACCATAAAGGTAATTCCTCCAAATATTTAATGCAAAGATTACTGCAGCTAACTCCAAATCATGAGTTGGGTAATTTTTCTCATGTATTTTCAACTGTCGTGAGGCATAAGCTATCACCATATCATTTTTTATAAGAACACACCCCAATCCCTTCTTGGATTCATCACTATAGATCAGAAACCTTTCTCCACTACAAGGCAGTGTGAGCACAGGTGCACTGGATAACCTTCTTTTCAACTCCTTGAAATTCTATTCACATTCCTCCGTCCAAACAAACTTAACTCCTTTTCGAGTCAACATGGTGAGTGGATTAGATAATCGTGAAAAATCATTCAAAAAATGTCGATAATATCCATCCAAACCAAGAAAACTTTGGATCTCAGTCACTGTTGTTGGTCTCGACCATCTTTCGATAACCTCTGTTTTTGCTGGATCCAAAAATATCCCGTCTTTTGAGATTATGTGACCAAAAAATGAAACTTTTGGAAGCCAAAATTCACACTTGGTAAATTTGGCATAAAGCTTATCCTTTCTCAGGGTCTTCAAGATAATTATCAAGTGATCTTCATGTTCTTCCTTACTCTTTGAATATACAAGAATGTCTTCTATAAAGACTACCACAAACTGATCAAGATAGTCTCTAAAGACTCTATTCATCAGATCCATGAAGATAGCAGGGGCATTAGTAAGACCAAATGGCATCACTATAAATTCATAGTGTCTATACCTTGTACGGAAAGCCGTCTTTGGTATATCCTCCCTTTTTACCCTTAATTGATGATACCCTGAACGAAGATCAATCTTGGAAAAGTATTGAGCTCCGCATACTTGGTCAAATAGGTCGTCAATGCGTGGGAGAGGATATTTTTTCTTGATAGTGATCTTGTTAAGTTCTCGATAATCAATGCAGAGTATCATTGATCCATCTTTCTTCTTAACAAACAGAATAGGTTCTCCCCAAGGTGATGCACTAGGGCGTATGAACCCCTTATCAAGATTCTCTTGGAGTTGATTCTTTAATTCCTGCAACTCAATTTGGGATATTCTATAAGGTGTCTTTGAAGTAGGAAAAGCACCCGATACGAGTTCTATTGAAAACTCAACTTCACGATTCAGTGGAAGACCCAATAATTCATCCGGAAAGACATCATCAAACTCCCGTACAATGGGAATATTCTTAATTGTGAGTTTCTCACCAACCATTTGAGATAAATAACCTTCATTTAGTGGAATAAAGACCCATAAGATGGAAGGAATTTCCGCTGGAAGGTTATGTTCATCCTTGCATCGATAGAAGATCATAGATTGATCTAGAATATGAAATGTGACTTCCCTTATTTGGCAATTGATATGAGCTCCATGTAGAGAAAGCCAATCCATGCCAAGAATCACATCAAAATCCACTATAGGAAGGATCACAAGATTTGCAGGAAGCACTTTCCCACAAACTTCAATCGGAGAAGAATTATAAACTTTTGATGTGACTGTTGTGCCATTAGGGGTTGTCACAGCTAACTCAATATCTAACTGTTGAGGTAATATGGTGATATCCTTAGAAAATTCTTCAGAAATAAAGGAGTGGGTGGATCCATAATCAAATAAAACATTTTCTACTTTAGAGTGGATGGTAAGTTTACCTTTCACCACATCGTTATCGTACTCCACATCACTGATAGAAATTTCATGTGACTTTCCTTTGTCTTTAGCCTTATGATTTATTGACGTTGACCATCATCATCAACCCTTGGATTTGGGCATTGATTGGAATAATGCCCCATCTCATTGCACTTGAAACATTGAAGTGAAGTAGGTTCATTCTGTGTATCCCTTCCTTTGTTTGCATCATTAGACATCTTCTTCCCATCATCGCAGCATTCAAATGCCTGATGACCTTCCTTTCCACATTTGAAACATTTACTTGTCCCTTTAAGACAACTCCCTCCACCTTTCTTTCCACACTTTGAGCATAAGGGAAAGCTCATCTTCTTTTTAGTGTGCTCTTTATATTTTCCTTTGAATTCCATTTTCCTCTTCTTATCAAACCCATATGACTGATGAGTTACTCCAATCTCCATCTCAACTTTGAGAGCACATCGAACGATTTCATCGTAGCTATTGAATTCCCTTATGGCTAAGGCCCTTTGAAGACTTGGTTTTAAGCCACTAAAGAATCGATCGATCTTACTCTCAGGTTGGATAATAATACAAGAAGCGTACCTTGCAAGTCTTGTAAAATTTGCTTCATAGGTACCAACAGATTCATAATCCTTTTTCTTCAGTTCAAGAAACTCTTTCTCCATATTTGTTCAGAGAATATGAGGGAAGTACTTATTGAAAAATAAGTTCTTGAACTCGTCCCATTCCATGGACTCAATTTCATCCCTTTGCCTTGTATTCTTAATAAGATTCCACCATTGATCAGCATCACCTTCCAAACGATACACTGCTAAGATGACTTTATCATGTTCAGAACATTGAAGAACTGAAAATATCTTTTTAGTAGTACAAATCCATTGTTCAGAAACTAATGGATCAGTAGACCCACTGAATGAAGGGGGACGCTGCCTCATGAAGGATTCAACAAAATGTTGCTCCTTCCTGTGCTCGTTTGGAAGTCCTGTATGATTCATAGCTTCAGAAAGTTGTGTGAGCATGGCTACAAGATTTTGTATTCCATCTCCTATAACATTTGGTTGCTCTGGGGGACAATCATTGCATTGTCCGTCGCATTCCGCATTAACACGGTTCTTTTGGGTTCCATCCATTGACTAAAACCAAGAAGAATAGTGTGAGAAACACTAATTATAATAGGAAAACCACATAATCAAGAATAAAATTTCACACTTAAGATATTATCCTAGGTTATTCATGGCCATTTCTAAAACACTAAGATTGTGTTCTATGCTTAGACTTATCCTTAGGGTTCTTACTAAGGATTTCACATCCTAGTTTCCAAAGGTCGACTATGCCTTTCCTCTGATACCAACTATAACAACCCATACTTTACATACATTGTTAATACTTAAAAATTGAAGCATACTTATTACAACATATAACAAAACCACAAAAGGACCATAGAGGTATAGTGTCTTTAGAAACTGGGAAACAAAACAACTGGTTCATAAAGCATCTACACTATCTCCCATTTGTTTCATCATATCTATATTCCCTTTTGGAATATCTTACTTAATAACCTTATTCCTGACCTGGGGAAAGAAAACATAGAAAAGGGTGAGCTCAAATTCTTAGTAAGGGTAAACAAAAGAAATATCAATCACATCATATTCATAAGAACATAACTTTTGGAAATCTTAACCTGCAAAAGAGGGCATAATTTCATAACATGGGATAAATAATAGTAGTGAAATGAAATCCCAATAATCATAACATAAAACATGAAACTTTGTGTCATAAACACATAATCATAGAGAATCATTTCTTATTAGTCAAGACTCATTGACAAGACTATCTTAGTGGACAAAGTCCCTTTCTGAACCGATTTCACTCCTCGTTTCAGTCCTGTTTCACTGAACCGGTATAACTAACCGTTCTAGCCATGTCTATCTCATGAGATATAAAATCTTTACCCAATGCATTGGAGGGAGATATACGTCCCAACCATCTCATAATGATACCATTCTTATGTGTGGCACAAAATCATAAACCATACATCATAGAATAACCCATGTAATAAAAATGGGAATCTTAAACATCGTGACATCATAAAACAATTCATATAAGATAAAGGAATTCATAAAAATATAATTCCATCACAACATAATCAAATAAATTTAATAATAGGCATAAAAACAGAACCCTTTATTATCTTATATGGAAAATAATTTTGATAAAACACTTGAACTCCATTCTTGAAGAAAATATCCTTTCTGCTTCAAAAACACTTTTCCTTTATTAACATGTCTTACAATTCTAAAAAAAAGAATTTGATTAAAAATAAACATGAAAACTTGTAAAGGAAGCTTCTTGGAAATAATGTTTTAAAAATCCATTCATGCCGTATAAGTTAAAAAAACATTCTTTGTACTTTTGTCAGAAAAGTCAGAAAGTACCTCGTACGAAAAAAACGACAAAAGATTCCTTTCACATCTTTTACTAAAAACTCAATGAAGGGTAAAATTGGATTTAAAAAATTTTAGGTGGATGGAAATAATATTACATATTGAGGAAACATGGATGTGGATGATAAAATACACCCCAGTAAATACCAAAGTATAAACAATCTCGGATATAAATGAGATTGTGATATTTCCCTTACCTTAGGTCCAATTTGCCTCGTAAGTGTTTGAACCTCCTGTATAATGATTTAAATAATGTTATTGACTTATTACAGAATAATAATTATTGTTATGATATCATATATGGTCATATTCTTAGTTTCTTGGTAGTAATATTTCATTGCTACTTCTTATTCGGGTGTTTATAACTTTTTGTTTTTATGCTTGTTTTGTCGAATAAATTCTTATTCTTCTATTTAGGTTATAGATACATCATATATAGAATTGTATTAATGTACTATATATCATATTTATTCATTAAATTCATTTATATAATCATTATGCAATGAAGATCATGTAGAATGAATCGCATCACATCTTGGAGACGGTATTCCGTACGTACGCACGAGCGATGATATCGTTCCTATGACCGTGGAATTGTATTGGAGTGTATGTATACTATTTAAGAATCAATATCACTTTATTATAGTCATATATAGTAATTATTTACACCATTATACCCATCCAAGTAAGGTGGTGGTGGAAAATAGATTACACCACGGCGTGGAGACGGTATTCCGTACGTACACATGTGCGGTGATTTATTTTTCCGTAGGATGGATAAATGGTGAAATAGGGTTGTTTCATACTTATAATAACATATCAGTATATTATTGATACTTATGTTATTACTTCATAATGAAACAACTAAATAAGAAGAAGTGGAAGAAGAAATAAAGATGAAAGAATCGGTAACGGACATTACCTCTTCTTTGAATTGCTTCTTTGAGACCTCCTTTTAGGGCACTAAAATAGGTATTTAAAGAAGAAAAGAACCTCTAGGATGTTTCTAGGGAAGTGGAAATAAGAAATTGGCAGGTTTTGGCCGATCTTGAAGGCTCAAAGTGGTGTGAGGAAGAGAGGGAGGAGGTGCCCTTTTATAAGGGAGGAGAGGGGCACCTTTGGAATAACAAAATATATTATTTTATTATAAAGTCATTTTCTGTTTTAAATAGCTCCAAATTGATTTATTTAGATTATAAGGTGGGGATGGGTCTAAATACTCTCATATAATAGAATTTAGACAAGTTTAGGTTCCTATTTTAAACTTATCATGTAGATTTAACATTAAGTTAAATAATGTTACTTTTACAGTGTCTTCTTGTGTTCTTATACTATAAGGTTAATAAACTTACTAAATAAATCCAAACGAACCCCAAGTTGTTTATTATTAATATATATAACCTTATCTAATTCATTTGGCCGAACCTAATATTTTTAGGAATAAAATAACAATTAATAATATAATATTTGTTTTAAAAACTATTTTATGTCAATTTTGACACTATTTAGTAATTCATTTTTGTGAAAATCATAACAGAATTATTAGTTCGAAAATAATTAATTAAATCAATAATAACATGTCATATTATCCTAGAAAATTAGTTAAATTCATAAAAACTATCAAATTATACTTATTTAGGAATTTATAATATCAATTATTCTAATTGTCCACTATTATGGTAATTACTGCATCATCATTGTTTCATAAATAAATTAAATTATTTAATGTCTAAAAATTATAAATAAAATATCATTATGTAGGAAATCTTATTATATTTCTAATGAATATTTACAATCGAATTTATCTTATGTATAATCCTATATTAAAATTGTTTTAGTAAATAAACTTTGATTTTAACTCTTTTAACTCTTCTTTGAATTAAATAATAATAAATGTCCTAATCTATTCCAAGTGGGGCTAAATGGTCATATGTTATTTATAAGGTTGTTTTTGGTCGAATTACACTTGTCCAATAGAATTAGGACATGTTTTAGGGTAATAATAATATCATTTTTACCCTTAATTACCCTATTTACTTTTAACCGTGGTAAAAAAAAGTAAAAAGTTACTACTCACCAAAAATTATTTTCATCTCATTGAACCACATTTTAGTCCTTGATATTAACCGTGTCTCTCGGATTTTCTAAATTCCACTCACAGAAGCGGTAAAATTATGTTTTATGGAAAATTCAGTTTTTTTTAACTACCACTTAGTGGTTTCACTATTTATCAAAAAATGAAAGTTTTCAGAAAAATACCAAAATTTCACCCTAAGATAATTTTCATATTACAAATCCAAAAATGAAGTCTATTTTGAAAAATAAAATTTATAAAATTTCAAAAAGTTGTTATTACTATTCATAACGGCTAGTTTTAATAATATTTTAATAGTATATCGTTGTTTAGTGAAACTCGGTATTGCGTACGACGCAAGCTATCGAGGAAGCTCGCGATTTCGTGTAAAGCAAGACAGGCAAGTGTTGTGTGTAGAAAAATATTCCTTTGATGATTTATATAACATAAAAGTCTCGGGTGTTACAGTATGAGTATGTTGGATGTTGTCCATATTGTTACTCCAAGTGTAACAGTGATGGTTACACAAATAGTATGGTAGCTGTGAGGGTTACAAATTATAAGGTAGATGAGAGGGTTACAAGATTATGTAAGTAATGCCCCAAGATACCTTTATGATTATATTTATGTTCTCATGTTTTGTGTGGATCTTGTGTAAATATCATGTTACACAAAGTAAGTATATATGGGTGACAAGAATGTCTTTTGAAATGCATTCATACGTTACGAGTATTCATGGACTAATGTGATATTTCCTTATTTTCCATCCATTACTAAGCTTTTGTGCTCATACCAAGTTTTAAATGATTTTCATTGGTTAATGGATTAGTAAGACAAGGAAGTAAGACATGTTAAATTTTGAATAATTGTCAAGGAGTCTTGTCTTAAGTTTTAATGTTTTATATTTTGAAAAAAATGGAAAGTGTTTTTATTCTATCCACTCTGTAATATTGTGTAATGTTATGAATTTATTGTCCTAATTATCTAAATCTCTAAACATGAAAATATATTCAATGTAAAAGGAAGTTTTTTCATCAATAAATTCAAGATTATGTATGTAATAAGGTCGGGTCCTTATAATGTTAATCTTGGGTCACTATTTTTGGTATCAAAGGGAGGTTATTCAACCATTTGAAACTATTACTATAAAACCTTAGTGGGATCTTTGGGGTATTTTTAAAAATATGTATAGGTATGTCTCTAAGGTTAATTAAAATTATAGGAACATGTCTTATAATTATTGTAAAGGATATAGCAATAGGTTTCCTAGAATTACAATCCTTTCTAGATAATACAAGTGGATGTGTCTTTGTAATAGATGTACCTAGATGTAAAAACTCTGAAAAGATGTTCCAAACCTGACTTGGGGTAATATGGTCCACGGTAATGGGCCTTACTGCACATCTGGTTTGACATTCCCAAGGGATATGCATCGGAAATTCAAAAACACCTCATGAAACATTATGAAGTATTTAAATAGATTTCCAGTATGAATAACCAAGGATAAAAATAAGGTGCCATATATTAAATAAGGTTTCATAATTTTGACATCATATAATTTATTTTTCATGGTTATTTTGTTTTCTTCTATGATATGTGTTTCTCACCCATGCTTTCTGGTTTTAGTCAATGGAGAAAACTAGAAGAAACTTAGTTAACATTTTATGTTTCTGATATGGAATGTATGTGAATTATAAAAATTGATTTCCTAAGTGGAAATATCATAAAGAAAATAAGAAAGTTGGTAAGATTATTGTTTATACTTCTGAGTATAAAGAGACCACAAACGACATGTGAAAGGTATGTTATGTTCTTATAGTATTGTTTACATTAATGATAAAAAAAATTAGTTCATTGAGGTTGGGGAAACATAATAAATGATTAAAATATTCGTGAAAATAGGTATTATGGAATGATTTTATGAATCCTGGGTAATGGATTAATAAAAAAAGTTAGATGAATGAAGTACTTTTGTTTTGGATGTCAAATAATATTTAATATGAATCCTAAAATATATAATTATTTTTTATATAAGTTTTCATTAATTATTGAAAATGATATGTTTAATGGTTATTAATACATAGAAATTTTATATTTTGATTAAGGTAAGGTAACCATCAATGTGATCAAGATGCTGAGAAATTTGTGTTTCTCTTGTATAAAGAGAAGATTGATTTGGATAAATTAAATTGTATAGAACTTATTAACATAGAACTAATAAATTTTCTATTGAAAAAATAGTCTATATTATCATAAATGATGTATAAAAATTAATGGATTAGAGGAATAATTCCATTATCCTTTAGAATAAGGAATCTTGAATGTTTTAAATAGGTATTTATGGAAATTCATGTTAGTACCATGTTTTAGGATAATATACGATGAGGATATTCACATGTGTAAAATGTAACAACCAAAAGCTAATTTTTAATATATAAGGATCAAATTTTAAACTAATTTAGTGTTATTATTTCTAGGTTTTTTTATTTTCATCATTTATAAGTGTTATAAGGCTAACCATTTAGAGGATGTTAAAGTTAAACCTTAGATGAAGTTTGTGAGATAAAAGTGATATCTCACCTAATAAGGATTTATGAATATTATCTAACCACATCTATATATTTTTTGTTGGTGGTAACTGAATAGATATGGGATGACTTATCATGGATCTCCTGGTCTATTAGTGCTTCGGGAATAAAAAATTCAACTTCATTTTTGGAGAAAGTGGTAAAGTGGAAATTTGTCAAGACATGGCAAAAGGGTGAGATTTTACTTATAAAATGGAATTTAATCTAGTAAATATAACTTCTCAGGAAAATTCATAAACCATAGGGAAATGATTTTGAAATATAAAAGGTTATCATAGTAACTTCTTTTATGAGTAATCAAATAGACCCTTCGATCATTGAATATTTATGGCTTTGTGATGGTTAACATTATCTGGACCAAGTTATCTATCAATATCCTCCAAAACATGATAGTTAAATTTATCTTCCATGTCTAATTTTCACTTACCACCTATGTCATTGTATGTGGAAACCTAGTAATTTGTTACTTTGGGTACCCTCTATGTTCCCAACTTTCCTATTTTAAAAGAAGTTTTAGTATTCATTTTTATGTTGTTGGTTTCTATGAAATGAAATTTTAATTATTAAACCTTATATAAGAAAAAATAATTCTAAGAGTGAAATTAATATTAAGGGGGTAAAATGTAACACCCCATTATTTTTTGAAATTTTTATTTGGAATTAATTTATCTTACTAATATTTTTCACTTCATGTGACATAAAAAATAGTTATATATATATATATATATTAAAACACTAAGTCAAACATTACTCTCACACAACACCAACATGAATTGTGTTATATGAAACACTGAATTGGATTACTCTACATGTAACAATGACATGTCTTGCACTACAAATAACACTTACTTGGCATACATTACACACAATAACTAGTTTTTATGAAATGAAATTTTATTGTTGTAATTACTTAAATGATTTAGTTATAAAATAGAAATTAAAACATGGTAATATGAATATTGATAATTAATTTTCAAATATTTTTTATAATATTTATATATAAATAAAACATATTGATAATGAAAAATATATTTTTTAAGGTCTTTATATGTTTAAAAATAATATTTTATCGAATGAACTTCTTTTCATGACCTTTTCTGAAGAAAAAAAATTAATTTTTGACACATGGAAATTTAATATGATAAAATAAACTTAATTTTTTTAATTTATAATGAAAAAATTGTTTGAGGGTGAATTTTTTGGATTTTCCTAAGAAACATCAATTTTTGATGAATAGTGAAAAACACTACATTTTAGTTAATAACTGCATTTTTTTTAAACAATTATTATTGTTAAATAGTACTTAAAATTTATTTTAAGGTCAAATTAGATAAATTATAAATCTATTAATAAAATTTAGGTCATTATAATCAAGATCACTTATAAATTGAATATAATAACTTAGCAAGCTTTTGAACATTTTTCTACTTTAAACCCTCGTTATTTCATCCCACCTGAAAGATTAACATTAATATTAATTTTTCCATACCTAGGAATTGAATTTTTAAAAATGAAAAAACATTATTTTAATCATTATAATATTTAAATTATAATTATATCAAGTAATTTTTTATTAAAAAGATTAGTAAAAGTGATTGAAATTAATCATAGTGATTAAGGTCAAATTAAGATTAATTAGGGACTAAACTTTAATTCTAGTGGCCCAAATGACCTATCCACTTGTACAAAACCTATTTTCGTTACATATTTCGGCCATTAACCATAAATTATTGTTTTCTTATTTTTATGACTTTTTTTATGTAATAACATGTGTACACCTAAGTTCTTTTCAAAAAATTCCATGAGAGGCATTTTGCTAAAAGTACACCACCTCTTCCACTACCTAAACCATCTAAAAACACATCGATTTGGCCAATATATATTAAATAAAATTATCAATATCCCTATATTCCTCCCATAAACCTCTCATTTTTCATAAATGAATCAAATGAAACCTTTTAGAAAAAACCAAAAGGATTTCCCTAATTAAGAGGTAATGCCTTCTCTCAAGAACCTTTATATTATTTTCCTTATCCACCCCCTCCACTATATTTATTCCATTATTGTATTAGAAAAATGGTATCTTCAATATAATATTAAATTTTTATTCTAATTTTATGAAATACTCTCACACACACATTCGTCTAATGGGTAACAAACACACTGTTTATGTGTACGGAGAACTACCTTCTAACTAAATGATGATTGTTCAACTTAACATTGCTACCTACCATGGAGAAAATTATGATGGAAAATATATTTATATATGTAATATATTATATTTATTATATCTCCAATCTTTTTTATTCCTTTTACAACATATTTTTTTTTTACTTTTCATTAGGTGTAAATATGATAATTTCGTTTGAGGGTGTGTGGACTACCGCACCCTTAAAGCGATGTGATTTATTCACACAATACATGAAATGTATTAAGGATGGGTTTAGGGAAATTACAAGATATTTATTTTATAATAATTATACTTTAATAATGATATATATATATACAGATATGTCATTTACCTTTTTCCTTTTAATACGACAATAAAAACGGAAACATTGTTCATGCATACATATGGCTTACCGTCTCCATAAAAGATGTATCTCATTTCATAATTATATATAATATAGATTATTGAAATACAAATATAATAAATACAAATGATATTTATATCATTTTTTAAATTATATAATAATTATATATGTATAAGGACCAAATATATAACAAATTAATACACATGCTGAGAACAAAGCGGATATTACTCGAAGTGAAACATTAACTTAGGGTTGTTAAGAATGGGATAATATAAATTTATGTTCAAACCACATATGGTATTAGATATAATAATATGGTTTTTTAAAAAAATTAATAAATTTATATTTATTATTCATGAGTCTTGAACAAGTACTATGAGAGTAAAGACACAAGGTAAGAGAATTTCATCATACTTTTTATTTCTAGAAGATACATGGTTTAATAACAGTCAAATCATTTTTTGGGGTTTGTAAACTTCACATGGATGTATTATATTATTATTATTATTAAATTTATGTATATTTACATATCCATTATAAGATCATTGTTTTATGGGGTTAATGTTTCAAAGGATAAGAAATCAAAAAACTTGTTTTGTCTCAAATTTATCTCTTTGAGACACATGTTTTGTTTTGCACATATGATCTTTAATGTGGTGTATATGATTTCAATTGAAATTTTATATAATTAATATCATTATCTTAATAATATTTTAGGCTTCAGGTAATTAAATATTTTTATATTTACAATATTATCCTAGGTAACCAAATGGTAAGAGTTTATTAAAACAATATTATCACTTTTCAAGCACTAGTGCAGAAAACAATTAAGATATCAGCGTTTTCACATCGATTTTATATAAATGACATTAAAATATGGAAATTTTTTATGATGTCAGTTATTTTATAACCAACCTAATAAATCAATGAGAATATATTTTTTACATCGGTTATTTTATAACTGATGTAAAAAATACAAAGATTAGATTTATCACGTCGGTTATTTTATAAATGATGTGAAAGATCGAATCTGGGTACTTTATCACATTGGTTATTTTATAACCTGTGTGATAAAACAAATCTCAGTGATTTATCATGTCAATTATAAAATAACCAATGTGATAAATTATTTTCTACATCGGCTATTAAATAACTGATGTTATAAACATAAACAAAATAGTTTATCACGTCCGTTATTATATAACTGATGTTATAAACTATTAAATGATTTATCGTGCCCTGTATTCTGTCATTCTATTTTCATCGATCGGGAAACCTACTACTCATTTATCTCATGCGGAAAACCTAGAAATAATTCTTAGAATTTTTTCCCTCTAGCCACATTTGTTCAACATCATTCATCATCTTTATTATCACTAGATCTTTCAGGTCAAATCGCAACACTCAAGTAAGACTCACACACCTCGGTTTCATTTTTTATTTTTCAAAATTCCATAAACTTATGTTTTGAGATGTTATTTTTCTATCATTGTTCTTTTTGTCATGGTATGTTTCATAGTGTTATTCTATTCCATGCTAAATTATATTCTGGTAAAATATACTATGGAAGTAATATCCTGAAAGTTTTATGATTTTTCTCGCTACCATGTGTGTTCTATCAGGTGTGTGTGTGTTTACTTTCATGTTTGTGGGGGTGGGGGAGTGTCTGGGGGGTGGGGGGTTGTCAAGGGGGTGGGGTTTCCAAGGGGGTGGTGGTGTCTAAGGGGTGTCCAAGGGGGTGGGGTGGTGTTTAGGGTTGAAAGGGGGATTTCCAAGGGGATAGGGGTGTCCATGGGGGTGGGGTTGTGTTTAGGGGGGTGAGGGGGTTATCCAAGGGGGTAGGGGTGTCCATGGGGGTGGGGGTGTCCAAGGGGTGGGGACTGTCTAAGGGGTTGGGGGGATGTATGTGGGGATGGGGGTGTCCAGGGGTGGGGGTGTCTAGGGGGTGTCCAAGGGGTGGGGGTGTCTAGGGGGTGTCTAGGGGGTGGGGGGCTATTCATGGGGGTGGGGTGTCCAAGGGGATGGGGGTGGTGTCTAGGGGGTGAGGGGGCTACCCAAGGGGTTAAGGGGTGTCAAGGGTGGTGGTGTCCGGGGGGGGGGGGGGGGGGTTGTTCAAGGGGGTATGGGTGTCCAGGGGGTTGGGGTGGTGTCTAGGCGGTGAGTGGGCTTTCCAAGGGGGTAGGGGGTTTCTCAGGGCTGCGGGGGGTGTCCAGGTTGGTGGGGGATATCCAAGGGTTAGGGGGATGTCCATGGGGGTGGGGGTGTCCAGGGGGTTGGGTGTCCAAGGGGGTGTCCCGGGGGGGTGTGTCTAGGGGGTGGGGGTGTCTAGGGAGTGTCCAAGGGGGTGGGGGTGGTGTCCAGGGTTGAGGGGGTTGTCCAAGGGGGTCGGGGTGTACAGGGGGTTGGGGGTGGTATCTAGGGGGTGAGGTGGTTGTCTAAGGGGTAGGGGTGTCTAGGGGGTGGGGTGTATAGGGGGTGGGGCAGTTCAGGGGGTTGGGGGTTATCCATGAAGGTGGGGGTTGAAGGTTTCAGGCACATCAGAATATCGTGGGTGGATGTGCCCACTTGGATTTTTGTCATTATAAATTATCAATCTGGGATCAATATGATGATAAATGCCAAAAACCATGAAATGAATCACAGAAATATACAAAGAAGATGAATATCGCCAGAACCATGAAGGAGGATCATCACAAGTTTATTATAATTATTTTAGTTAATTGAAAAGAAGTACCTTTTATGGCATTATTTCTTCATTTATATTTCTGATCACATTCTGATTTGATTCATCATTACGTCACAGAAGCCAAGGGTAGACTTTATCTAGAGGTTATCAACACATGAACCACATATCTCTGAACATCACCAAAAGATTCTCTGGGTACTAGCATGGAGACACTTTTTCTTGTGTTTTCCGCCTTAGATTATCTTGATCCGATGGAGGAGGATGTCTCTCAGTCTTGAGAGCATTCTTGGAGAAAGTAGTTCTTTCGGCCTTAAGATAATTCTCTAGAATTGTTGTGCACAACTATTAGGGTGAAGTGTTGGGGTTTTGAGAATATTTATAATCGAGTTTTAGGTTATAGATCTATGAAAATAAATAAACGTGTTACGTGTTATATTTATTTCATTAACTTTTATTGAAAACCCCATGTCGAATCATTAATTCCTTGAAATTTGCCCATGCAGATTATAATAAATATCATTTAATAAAACAGTATTATTTCCTCAAAATCCCGACTGAAAAAATTACAAGGTGTGTAATCATTAATACACGGCGTGTACTTGTTTTTCAACTCCTTTAAAAAATGAAAACTACACGGTGTGTAATCATTAATACATGGAGTGTACTTGTTTTAATTTTATTCTTCCTCCAACATTAAAACGATTTAGTATTTCTTGAATAATTATTAAACCACATACGGGAATAATATTTATTATACTTGCGATACTTGGGTACACTTAGTGTGTGACCCTATAGGCTTCTTTCTTATTGGAATTAGGCGGGCTGGCCTAAAGTTCAAGATTACTGTCAGCAACGGGTCAAGGAAACCAAGAGAATGAATTTGACACCGCATTGACATGTCACCTCATACGAACTTTTACCATGTAATTTAATCCCTTTGTCTCAATATCCCATCAATCAGGTTTCATGGTAGTTTTATAAACTTATATGATTGATCTGTAATTCTTTGACTTCCAAAAATAAACTCATAGTGACACCATGGCTTGGGAATTTGGGTGACAGTTCTATTTCAATCAAAGGGACCAAGATATCTACTTCCATAAATATGAAAGTTTCAAATCCTTCCTCAACTTATCCATTAATAACATGTCATTCATGACGTACCCAACATTCCCTACATCCCTATAATGCCCCAACCCCAGTTACCTAGAGTCGGTGCATTATTATATATCATTGGCATGATCACAAAAGATCAAGCCTCGAAAGACCAATTAGTTTAGTAGCCTTGGAATAACTAGATACATTAATATATTTTACATTACATCATAAATTAAAAAAACTACAACAACATCTTGTCTTCATATCCCCTCATAATATCCCTGTAGGTCATTCATAAATTACTTCTTCACATCCTGGGAAAAATAAAACATTGAAAGGGGTGAGCTCAGATTCTCAGTAAGGATAACAATATAGCAGAAACTTTCGTAAATAAGCATAAACATTTAAGGCAATGTATAACTAAAACAAAATAATTTTAAACTTGAACTTCATCATAATATGGAAATGATAAAATGAAATAATTCCATTTACTTCTTCATAGGGATATTCAACTACTCTAATAATCACAAGAAATATCAATAACCACTTTCATAATGATGGAATGCATAATGCCAGACTATCATAACCACATAGTCAAGCCCTTATGCCAAGACTACAAATAAGATTTTGTAAAGGTCTTGTGCCAAGACACTAGTTTGTCTCATGAGACCTACCGATGCATCGAGGAGCTATAGTAGGCCCCACCTATCACTTTCTAAGTCCAATTCATTCCTCATATGAACAGGTTTAAACATAATATAAACATTCGTATTAAAACTAGAATATGAAATGTAAATAGTTTCTCCATAAACCATGAATGGTATAAAAATAAAATATCCATAGACAAACATATAAAAAAACCTTCAATACAATATGGATTTTTTGTATCATAATAAATCTACTTCAAATAAGCTTAAATCCATCAAAGGATATGGACATAGAAGAAATCAAAACTATTTGAGAGAAATATCTCTTTTTTTGAAATCTTTTAAAAGTTACATAATTATAAAATAAAACATTTACTTTGAAAATATTCTTATAAGATTTCAAGGGAAGCTTCGAAGATTTTACAGTGGTGTAAAATAGCTGCACCTTCCATATAAGTCAAAAAAAGACATTCTTACCTTAATTTTTTTGAAAAGGTTAAAAAGGGCCTTGCTAGGAAAACAACAGAAAAAATCCTTTATAAACATCTTATAAAAAGTCAAAATGTGTATAAATGACTTTAACCCATATTTTGTAAAATAGTAATAATTATTTGAAATACATTTTTATGAAACATGGATGTGGATGATAAAAAGGTCTCAATAGATAATTACGTATAAACAACCTCGAATAATGAAGAGATTGTGAAATAAGCCCTTTCATTGTTCTTTTCCTTGGTTGAGGGTAGGTTAAACTTCTGTATAATGGTAAAATAATTTTTATTAAATTATAAAATAATCATATACATTAATATGATATCATATATGATCTTCAAACAATGATTGTTAATAATATCTTAGTATTATCATCGTTTCGGGTGTTAGTGGATTCATTTTCCTTTTTTTTCTTTTTTATGTGAGCCTTATTTGTTATGGATGGGGTGTATATTATTCATATCCATAATGATATCATGTCTCTAAAAATTATTTTTAATCATCAAATGAAATTTAGTCTTGAATGGATTCTATGGGGAATAAATCTCATCGCGTTTGTGGAGACGGTAATCCGTACGTACGCATGAGCGACAATATCATTATTTTGATATTAAAATAATATACAATTGGATGTTATATCATATATACAGAATCATTATCATGTTATATTTATTATTTACATGAATTACACATCATTATTATACCAATCCAAATAATAATGTTTTGAACAACAATTACACCATGACGTGGAGACGGTAAACCATACGTATGCACATATGGTGACATGTCATTAAAAGGATGGATATAATACTGAATATGGTTGTAGAATATTTAAAATAACATCAAAGTACATATAATATAATGTAGTTATTGTTTTAGAATGGGATAACAAAGAAAGAATAAGTTGAAGAAGAAAGGAACTTGAAAGAGGGTGGTGAAAACATTACCTCTTAATCGGGTTCTTGCTTTGGATTTGATCAAAAGGGCTCCATAAGTTGTCTTTATGATCAAAATAAGGCCTCTAGGTCAAATTTAGGGAAGTTGAGAGAATATTTGGACAGGGTTTGGCCGATCCAAAAGGATTTGAAGGTGTAAATTAGATAGAAGGGGGAGTGCCCTTTTATAATAGGGGTGAGGGGAACCATTGGAAATGCTAGAAATATTATTTTATAATAATTTTATATTCGGTTTTTAATGGCTCCAAAGTGTATTATTTCTATGTTTAGGTGAGTATGGGTCAAAATACTTTCAACCAATAGATTTTAGACAGTTTTAGATCACTATATTAACCTTATCATTTAAATTTAACTCTTAGTTAAACAATTTGACATTTACAATGTCTCTTTGTATTTTTATATTATATAGTTAATAAACATAATATATACATCCAAGAGACCTCAAGTGTTCCATTAATAATACACATATCATGATATAATTCCTTTGGCTGATCCTTAGATTTTTAAGAATATAATATCAATTAATAATATAATATTTGTTTTAAAAACTCTTTTATGTCAATTTTGACACTATTGAGTATTTTGTTTTTGATAATTTCATAACAGCATTATTACTTAGAAAAAAATTTATATAACCAATCCTAATATGCCATATTAACCTAAAAATTAGTTAAATTCATAAAAAGTCTCAAATTACATTTATTTTGATATTTATAATATCAATTATTTTAATATTTTATTAATTAGGTAATTAGAGCATCACCATTGTGTCATAAATAAATTAAATTATTTTTTATCAAAAAATTATAAATAAACTACCATTATTTATGAAATAATTTTATCTTTCTAATTAATATTTATAATCTAATTTAGCTTATGTATATCCCTTTATTAAAAAAAATTTAGTTATTAAACAATGATTTTAACTCTTTTAACACTTCTATAAATTAAATAATAATAAATTTCCTAATCTAATCCAAGTAGACCTAAATGATAATATTTTATTCCTAAGGTTGTTTTTGGTCGTGATACACTTGTCCAATAGAATTAGGACATGTGTTAGGGTAATATTAATATCATATTTACCGTTAATTACCCTATTTACTTTTAACCGTGGTAAATAAAAGTAATAGGATACTATTCACCAAAAATTATTTTTATTTTATTGAACCACATTTTAATCCTTGTTATTAACCATGTCTCTCGTATTTTCAAAATTACACTCACAAAAGTGGTAAAAATAAGTTTTATGGGAATTTTTTAATTCTCCTAGGAGGTGGGTAAAAAATGGTGAAAAGTTCAATAAAATTTTTATAAATCTAAAATTATTTTAAACTAACTCAAATGAATTACATTGAACTTATATAGATATTATATATATTTTGACCTTAATTATATTTAAATAAAATAAATAATTATTTAAATAAAAATTCTGTTTTAAACTATAACTTAGTGTTTTTTTCACTATTCATCAAAAATTGAATGTTTTCAGAAAAATACCAAAATTTCACCCTAAGCTAATTTCGATATTCCGAATCCAAAAATGAAGTCCATTTTGAAAGATAAAATATTTAAAAGATCAAAAAGTGGGTATTACAATTCATAACGGCTAGTTTGATTGGTTGTGGTGTGTTAGAACTCGAAGTTGCGTACAACACACGCTACTGTATTATTCAAAGTGAAGTGTACCGTGGAAACTTGGTGTGTTAAATTCTCCCCTCCTTCAAATAATTTCATCCTTGAAAAGTCTAGAATACTACCGCAATAAAAGACTTGGGTGATTCTTCATCATAAGTTCCTCGGGTTCCCACATTGCCTCTTACATTTTATGGTTTCTCTATAGAACTTTTACCAGACGAGTCATCCGTTTTCTCTGCACTTGTTCTCTTGTGTCAAGAATCCTAACGAGGTCTTCGCAATAAGATAGATCAGGTTCCAGTTCTAATTTCTCATAGGTGAGTATAGGCGTTGGGTTAGGCATGTATTTTCTCAACAGTGACACGTGGAAGACATCGTGAACTTTGGAGAGACTTGGCGGCATTGCCAAATGGTAAGCTACATCCTTAATTCGTTCTAGAATTTTGAAGGGTCTGATGTACCTGGGACTCAATTTACCATTCTTACCGAAATGTATAACTCCCTTCCATGGAGATAACTTCAAGAAAAAATGATCTCCTACCTAAAATTCCAAGTCATTCTTTCAATTATCAGCATATCTCTTCTACCTACTTTGAGCTGCTTTGATGTGGTTTTGGATTACCTTCACCTTTTCCATCATTTCCTCCACCAGTTCTGGGCCTATGAGTTTTCTTTCAACAATTTCAACCTAATAGTTTGGTGTGCGACATCCCTTTTTGGACAACGCTTTATATGGTGACATCCGAATACTTGAATAGAGGCTATTGATATAGAAAAATTCCACCATAGGTAAATATTGATCTCACATACCCTGAAAGTCAAGTGAGCATGATCTCAACATGTCTTCTAAGGTTTTAATAGTCCATTCTGATTGTCCATATGTTTGAGGGTAGTAGGTAGTGCTCAAATGAAGTTCAGTATCCAGGTCCTTCTAAAGACTCATCCAGAATCTTGAAGTAAAATGGGGATCACGATCAGAAACAATCGATAGGGGTACTCCATGAAGTCTCACAACTTCATTAATATATAGTATTTCTAGAAGTTTCAATGGTAGATCTTCTCTTATAGCAAGAAAATGTGATGACTTGGTAAGATGAACAATAATAACCCATATTGCATCATTCCTTCTAGGAGTTTTTGGTATCCCAATGAAAAAGTCCATCGTAATTTTGTCCCATTTCCACTCTGGTATGGGAATAGGTTTCATGACTCCTTCTGGTTGTTGCCTTCCAGCTTTTACTTGTTGAAAACCCATACATCATGACACAAAATCAGAAATCTCCCTCTTCATGTTGTCCCACCAAAAATGTTCCTTCAAATCTCTATATAATTTGGTTCTCCCGTGGTGTATAGAGAAATTAATGCTATGAGCATCATCTAACAATTCCCTTTTCAGATCGGGTATATCGGGAACACAAAGTATCTTCCCAAATTTCAAAATTCCTTCTTCAAAAACAATGTCTCTCAATCTCCCATCATTCACAGCTTTAATCTTCTTTTGAAATTCTTCATCATCGGTCTGAGAACTCTTAATCCTTTATAGTAAATATGGTTTGACAACCATTTGAAAAAGCATTGATGCTTCACCTTCCATGGTAATTCTTATATCCATCTTCACTAGATCCATGAAAATAGGATCCCTTTCAATTCTCATCATGTTCAAAACTCCATGATCTTTTCTACTCAAAGCATCTGACACCTTATTTTCCTTCCCCGGGAGGTAGTGTATCATGAAATCATAATCCTTGAGTAGTTCAAGCCATTCCCTTTGACTCGTGTTGAGTTATTTCTATGAGAAAATATACTTCAAACTCTTGTGATCTGTATAAATCGCACATTTTTCACCATAGAGGTAATGTCTCCATATATTCAAATCAGTGATTATAGTATCTGGATCAAGATAATGCGTAGGATAGTTTTTTCCGTGAATTTTTAACTTTTGTGATGCATAGGCAATAACCCTATCATTCTTCATAAGGACAGAACCAATTCCTTTCTTCAATACATCACTTTAAATAACGAATCCATCATTCCCCGATGGTGGAGTCAATATAGAAGAATTGACTAATATTCTCTTCAGTTCTTCAAAAAATTATTCACACTCTTTTTTTCAAACAAATTTAACCCCTTTATGTGTGAGCTTCATTAATGGGTTAGCCAATCCGGCAAAATTATGGACAAAATGCCTATAATAACATGCTAAACCAATAAAACTGTGTACCTTAGTTATACTCGTTGATTCTGGCCATTCTTGGATTGCCTTGGTCTTAGAAGGATCAACGGAAATTCCATCCTTAGAGACAATATGGCCAAGAAAAGACATATCTTGATGCCAAAATTCACACTTTCTAAACTTTCCATATAATTCATGATTTCTAAGAGTCTTCAGGATAATTCACAAGTGATTTTCATTATCTTCATAGCTTTTGTAGTATACCAAGATATCATAAATAAATACCACCACAAAATCATCTAGATATTCCTTGAAAACTCTATTCATTAGATCCATGAATATAGAGGGTTCATTATTCAATCCAAAAGGCATTACTGTAAACTTGTAATGCCCGTACCTAGTTCAAAATGATGTCTACTGAATGTCTTCCTTCTTCACACACAATTGATGGTATCCAGATCCAAGGTCACTCTTTGAAAAGTATTGAGCTCCATGCAGTTGGTCAAATAAATCATCAATGCGAGGTAGGGGATACTAGTTCTTTATTGTTATAACATTGATTTCCCTGTAGCCGATACATAACCTCATAGATCCATCTTTCTTCTTATCAAAAAGGACAGGGGCTCCCCATGGAGAAACACTAGGGAGAAGAAATCCCTTATTACCCAATTCCTCTAGTTGTTTCTTTAGTTTAACTAATTACACAGTGGCCATTCTATAAGGGGTCTTTGATATAGGCCTTGAACCAAGAATTAAATCAATGGAAAACTCAATTTCTCGTTCTGGAGGATGTACAGGTAAATCTCTTGGAAACACATCAAAATATCCTTTCATAACTGGTACATCCTATATTTGTACATTCTTTTCCTCACCCATAGTGATTTCATTCTCTTCATCCCCAATAATTGAATTTTGTTGAACTACTGTGGGTGGATCTAGATAAGAGTTTGGTGGTGACAATTCTTCTCTAAAGATAAGGTGTTCCTTATCATCAACTTCAAAAATTGTAACCTCCTTCTTCTTATAATAAATCTTCACATCTTGGTCTGAAAGTCATTCCATACCGAGGATTATATCAAACTCAATCATATGTATGACGATGAGATTAGTAGATAAAAACATTTATATGCTCTAATGGGAACTGATTCATAGAACTTTGTTGAAATGATACTTCCCTTAGGAGTTTTAACTGAAAACTCCCTTGTTAAATAAAATTGGAAATATCAAATTTTCTTCGAAAACTGGGAAGATATGAAACAATGTAATGATCCAGAATCAAATAATTCATTTTCTAAACTTGAGAAACCATTAAATTATCGGCCACCACATCTTTCGGAGATTATACCTTAGCAGTAGTGATAGCATAAGCTTCCCTTTGATCCCTTTCCCTTTTCTGAGATAAGTTCCCCTGACCCTTAGGGCATTCATTTTCGTAATGTACCATCTCCCTACAGTTGTAGCATTGAACATCGGTTTCTTATTTCTTCCCCTTGTAATCACGAGCTTGGTGGCCTTTTCACCACACTTGTAACAGACTCTCATTCCTTTCAAGAATGTACTAGGGTGTTTCTTCCCACATTTACTATAGGATGGATATTAAACTTTTCCCTTCATCCCCTTATTTTCATTTCTAGAGTGATCAGCAGATCTATTCTTCTCTTTCTTTTCTTTAAAGTCGTAAGACTTAGAAAATTCTTTTTGTATCTTGATAGCACATGAAACAATATCTTCATATGACGAGAAGGATTGTGACACTAATGCTCAATGAAGAAATGGTTTTAACCCATCAATGAACCGATCAATATTACTTCTTGGGTTATGTATATAATCTCCAGCATACCTTGATAACCTTGTAAAGTTAGCCTCATACTTTTCGACATTATCATCCTCCTTTAGTCTCAGATATATAAATTTCCTTTCCATATCTTCCTGATGGTCATAAGAAAAATATTTTTCTAAAAACAGATATTTTAACTCCCTCCATTCCATATTTGATACTTCATCATCTTCCTTCATGTTTTGAATCAATGACCACCATTGATCAGCATCTCCAGTGAGGCGGTAAACTGTCATGATAACTTTTTCCCTTTCACTACTTCCCAAAGACTAAAATATTTTCTCTAGGGAACTTATCCATTGCTCAGCTACCAATGGATTTGTGATCTCATTGAATGTTTGTGGATGTTTCCTCATGAAACAATCTAACATTGTTCCTCCACGCTGTGGATCTGTGTGCTCTATACGGGTAAGATTATTATTCAAAACCTGAGTGAGTTGTCCCAGTATGGTGATTAGCTGATCAGCACAAGTTGTATCACCAGCTCCACTATAATTATGTTGAGCAGGAGGGAAATCCCTACATTGAGTGCGTGCATTGATACAATTTTTATTTCTTCCACTAGGTGCCATTTCTAAAAAATGGCATAAACTAGATCAATTTATGAATCAAAATACATAATTGCATACTTGTAAAACACTTAAAATAAATTGAACTATTTATGGATATAATCCATAATCATAAATATGTTTTCTTTGAGGAATTATATACTCATAAACCCTTTATAATGGTTTTTAAAGGAAATGAAAATTATACTAAGCATATCCCTCGAGAGTGTCATAACCAAGAGTGCAACAAGGCATGTTGTCATGCACCACTTCTCGTTCGAGTCTATCTCAAAGAGGTGTTTTCGGGTTTTACCCCTAGGTACATCTGTGCCAGAGCCACCTCTACCTGATCATATCTAGATAGAGATGTATTGCTCGGAAAACTCACAAAATATCTACAGTACGAAAATTCTAGGAAGTTACTATATACTAATCCTCAAAGTCCATATTAGGTCTATGTTCTCTAATCAGAGTTTATCTAAATATAGTTTCCAAGGTTTGTACTAAACTTCCTTTGATACCAACTGTAACGCCTTGACCCCAGTTACCCAGATTTGGTGCCTTATTATGTATCATTGGCATGATCACAAAATATCATGTCTCAAAAGACTTATTAGTTTAGTATCCATGGAAAAACTAGATACATTCATAAAGTTTACATTACATCATAAAGTAAAAAAAACTACTACAACATCTTGCCTTCATATTCCCTCATACTATCTATGCAATTCATTCATAAATTACTTCTTCACATCATGGGAAAAATAAAACATTGAAAGGGGTGAAGTTAGATGCTCAGTAAAGATAACAATATAACGGAAAAATTCATAAATAAGCATAAACATTTAAGGAAATGTATAAAAAAACAAAATCCTTTTAAACTTGAACTTCATCATAATATGGCAAAGATAAAATGAAATAATTCCATTTACTTATTCACATGGATATTCTACTAGTCGAATAATCACATGCAATATCAATAACCACTTTCATATTGATGGAATGCATAATGCCATACTATCATAACCACATAGCCAAGGCCTTGTGCCAAGACTACAAAAAATATTTTTTCAAGGCCTTATAGAAAGACACTAGTTTGTCTCATGAGACCTACTGATGCATCGAGGAGCTATAGCAGGCTCTACCCATCACTTACTAAGTCCAATGCATTCCTCATATGACAAGGTTTAAACATAACATAAATATTCGTATTAAAACTAGAATATGAACTGTAAATACTTTATCCATAAACCATGAATGGTATAAAAATAACATATCCACAGTCGAACATATCACAAAACCTTCAATACAAAATGGATGTTTTGTATCATAATAAATCAACTTCAAATAAGCTTAAAATCCATCAAAGGATGTTGACATAGATGAAATCAAAACTATTTTAGAGAAATATCTCTTTTTTGAAATCATTTAAAAGACACATAATTATAAAATAAAACATTTACTTTTAAAATATTCTTATAAGATTGTAAGGGAAGCTTCGAAGATTTTACAATGGTGGAAAATAGTCTCACCTGCCGTATAAGTTAAAAAAGACATTCTTACCTTAATTTTTTTGAAAAGGTTAAAAATGACCTTGTTTGGAAAATTACAGAAATATTCCTTTATAAAATTCTTATAAAAAGTCAACAAGGGTATAAGTGACTTTAACCCAAGTTCTGTAAAATAGTAAGAATTATTTGAAAAACATTTTTAAGAAACAAGGATGTGGATGATAAAAAGGTCCCAGTAGATAATTATGTATAAACAACCTCAAATAATGAAGATATTGTGAAATAAACCCTTAACTTGTACTTTTCCTTGGTTGAGGGTAGGTTAACCTCCTCTATAATGGTTAAATAATTGTTATTAAATTATACAAGAATCATATACATTAATATGATAACATATATGATCTTTAAACATTTATTGTTAATAATATCTTAGTATTATCATCGTTTTGGGTGTTAACAGATTCATTTTCCTTTATATTCTTTGTTATGTGAGACGTATTTGTTATGGACGGTATATATATTATTCATATCCAAAATGATATCATATCTCTAAAAATTATTTTTAATCATCATATGAAATTTATTCTGGAATGTATTCGATGGGGAATGAATCTCATCACGTTTGTGGTGACGATAATGCGTACATACGCACGAGCAACAATATCATTCTTTTGATATTAAAATAATATATAATTGGATGTTATATAATATATAAAGAATCCTTATCATGTTATATTTATTATTTATATGAATTACATAACATTATTATACCCATCAAAATAATAATGTTTTGAATAACAATTACACCACGACGTGGAAACAGTAAGCCGTACGTACGCACGTATGGTGACATGTCATTCAAAGGATGGATAGAATATTGAATATGGTTGTACCATATTTATAATAACATAACAGTATATATATTATACTGGATTTATTATTTGAGAATGGTTATAACAAATAAAGAAGAAGTTGAAGAAGAAAAGAACTTGAAAGAGGGTGGTCAAAACATTACCTCTTAATCGGGTTCTTCCTTTTGATTTGATCAAAATGGCTGCTTAGGTTGGATTTATGATCAAACTAAGGCCTCTAGGTCGAATTTAGTGAAGTCAAGAGAATATTTGGGCAGGTTTTGGCCAAGCCAAAAGTCTTTAAAGGTTTAAAATATAGAGAAGGGGGAGTTCCCTTTTATAAGAGGGGTGAGGGGCACCTTTGGAAAAGCTAGAAATATTATTTTATAATAATTTCATATTCGGTTTCTAATGGATCTAAAGTGGATTATTTAAAAATTAAGGTGGGTATGGGTTTAAATACTTTCAACCAATAGATTTTAGACAGGTTTGGGTTTGTATATTAACCTTATAATTTATATTTAACTCTTAGTTAAATAGTTTGACATTTACCACGTCTCTATTATTTTTATATTATATAGTTAATAAACATACTATATACATATAATAGACCCCCCAAGTGGTCCATTAATGATAAAAATATAATTATATAAGTACTTTGTCCGAACCTTATATTTTTAGGAATAGAATATAAAGTAATAATATAATATTTGTTTTAAAAACACTTTTATGTCAATTTTGACACTATTTGGTATTTTGTTTTTGATAATTTTATAACAGCATTATTAATTAAAAAAATTATATAAACAATTATAATATGTTATATTAACCTAGGAAATTAGTTTAATTCATAAAAAGTCTCAAATTACATTTAATTGGATATTTATAATATCAATTATTTAAATATTTCATTAATTAGGTAATTACTGCATCACCATTGTGTCATAAATAAATTAAATTATTTAATGTATAAAAAAGATAAATAAAATATCATTATGTAGTAAATATTTTTATCTTTCTAATGAATATTTATAATCCAATTTATCTAATGTATAACCCTATATTACAAATGTTTTAGTTATTAAACTTTGATTTTAACTCTTTTAACTCTTCTTTGAATTAAATAATAATAAATGTCCTAATCTAATCCAAGTGAAACTAAATGATAATATTTTATTTCTTAGGTTGTTTTTGGTCGAGATACACTTGTCCAATATAATTATGACATGTGTTAAGGTAAAATTAATATCATTTGTTCCCTTAATTACCCTATTTAATTTTAACCGTGGTAAATAAAAGTAAAAAATTACTATTCACCAAAAATTATTTTTATCTTATTTAACCACATTTTACTCGTTGATATTAACCATGTCTCTCGGATTTTCGAAATTCCACTCACCGAAGCGGTAAAATTAAGTTTTATGTGAATTTTTAAATTCTCCTAGAAGGTGGGTAAAAGATGGTGAAAAGTTCAATAAAATTTTTATATATCTAAAATTATTCTAAACTAACTCCAATGAATTACATTGAACTTATATAGGTATTATATATCTATTTTGACCTTAATTAAATTTAAATAAAATAAGTAATTATTTAAATAAAAATTCGGTTTTAAACTATAACTCAGTGTTTTTTCACTATTCATCAAAAATTGAAAGTTTTTAGAAAAATACCAAAATTTCACCCTAATCTAATTTTGATATTCCGAATCCAAGAATTAAGTCCATTTTGAAATATAAAATTTTAAAAATTTCCAAAAGTGGGTATTACTATTCATAACGGCTAGTTTGATTGGTTGTGGTGTGTTAGAACTCGAAGTTGCGTACAACACACGCAACTGTATTATTCAATGAGAAGCGTACCATGGAAGCTTGGGGTGTTACATTCCCACCAAATGTCTTCATGATGGTTTTCATCATTATATCTAAGTGTGTTAGTCATGACATGAGTTAATGATAATCCTCTAATCTAAGGACCATTATAAATTCTCATAGATAGCAATGTACGATTACACCATGACATGAGGAATTACTACTGGAAGGTCTATTCTCATAATCTCCCATATTAGAGATTACCAAGTGAGAACTCTATGAGAGAGAGTCTGGCCTTCTTATGAGTACTCACACATGACGGTCTGTATACGATGTGTCCTATTATAGTATTTCATCCAACCGTAGAACTATATTTAAGAATATTGTTATAGCATTTCAAAGTTCTCATCATAGCGCGGATCTATCATAATCTTATTAATGAAACAAATATTCTAGGACATTATTATGTTATAGTCATGAGTAACAATGAACAATATATAATAAGGTTATATTCATGTAATCAAAGTAAAAATAGTTGGTTCTCAAGATACCAACTCTAAAAAACTCCCGCTTGGACTAGAGCCAACTGCTTACGACTTTTAGTCTGATAGACTTTACATAATGATCATGTTTATACTGAGTCAAGGCTTTAGTCAAGGGGTCTGCCATGTTGTCTTCCATGGAAATACTAATCATAGCAACTTCACCACTCTGAGAAAAATCCATCAAGAGATGACACTTCCAAAGTATGTTCTTTGTCTGCTGAGGTGACCTTGGATCTTTTGCAAGTTCCACCACTACAGTATTATCACAATAGAGTGTGATAGGATGTTTACTGCAAGTTACTACATCCAGCTCTTAGACGAAGCTTCACATCCATACTTCTTTTTTAGCTTCCTCAAAAGCTGTGATATACTCAGACTCTTCTGTAGAATCTGTGACCACACCTTTCTTTAAGCTCTTCCAGCTCACTGCACCTCCATTCAAACTGAAGATGTATCCAGTTTGTGACTTCAATTCAACCTAATCAGTCTGGAAACTAGAATCTACATGTTCTATGATGACTATTTTCTCATCACCTCCATAAAATAGGAACATATCTTTAGTACACCTCAGATACTTAAGGATAGTCTTGGCTGCCGTCCAATAGTGGTCTCCAGGATCATCTTGATATCTACCTACCACACTTAATGCGTAAGAAACATCTAGACTTGTACATAGCATATCATACATGAATAACCCAATCATGGATGCATAAGGGATCCTTGACATTTTCTTTATTTCCTCATGTGTTTGAGGACACATTTTCTTGGAAAGATGAATGCCATGTTACACTGGAAATAATACCCTCTTGGACTGTTCCATACTTAATCTCTTCAATATCTTGTCAATGTATGTACTTTGACTCATGCCTAGAATTATCTTGGATTTATCACGATGGATCTTGATCCCAATAATATATACTGCCTTGCCCAAGTCTTTCATAGAGAATTATTTATCCAACCATGCCTTACCTAACTATAAGATAGGTACTTCATTTCCAATTAGTAATATGTCACCAACATATACTAGTAGGAAAACGACTGCACTTCCACTAAACCTTTTCTAGACACAAGGCTCACATTCGTTCTTAACAAAGCCAAATTCTATTATGGATTCATCAAAATGAATGTTCCATGACCTTGATGCTTGGTTTAATCCATAAATAGATTTCTGCAACTTGCATATTTGTTGGAATCCTTTGGAGTCACAAACACTTCAAGTTGGGTCATGTAGACATCTTCTTGAAGGTCCCCATTAAGTAATGCTGTTTTGACATCCATTTTCTCAATTTCATAGTCATGGTAAGTGGAAATAGCCAATAGGATTATGATTGATTTCAGAATTGCAACCAGTGAAATGGTTTCATCATAGTGAATTCGTTGATGATTTATAATACCTTTTGAAACCAATCGTGCCTTATAGGTGATGACTTGTCCCTCCATGTCTAGTTTCTTCTTGAATACCCATTTAATACCAATAAAATATACATCAACTAGAGGATATACCAAAATACAAAATTGGTTTTGCTACATGGAATACATTTCAGAATTCATGGCTTCTTACCACTTGGCAATGTCAGTGCCTTCAAATTCTTCCTTGTAGGTAGGACAATCATCATTGTCAACCAATAATGAGTCACCATCCTCAGTGAAAAGAAAAACATGTCATTCTATTTCTCTCGCCTCTCTCGTGCTCCTACACAGTTCTTGTGTCTTTGGATTATATTGTTCTTCCATGGGGCTTTTTGGAATATGTTCTTGTACCAACTCCTGTATATCTTGAGCCTCGACTTCATTGAAGTCTATCTCACTCCCACTATTTCTTTTGGAGATGTTCTCCCTCTCAAGGAATATGGCACGTATTTCCCCTATAAACTTTAAATATAAGGGGTTGTATAGGTAATATCCCCTTGTTTCCTTTGGATATCTTATAAAGGTACACTTTGTGCCTCGAGGTGAATGTTTGTTACCCAAAGAGGCCTTAACAAATGCTTCGCTACCCCACACATGTAAATTTGATAACATTGAATTGCGTCCACTCCATAACTCATATGGAATACCATTTATCGATTTAGTTGGTACTTGGTTTAGTATGTGTGCAGCTGTTTATAATGCATATCCCTAAAAGGATAATGGATGACTCACATGACTCATCATTGATCTCACCATGTCCAATAGGGTGTGGTTACTCCTTTCACTTACATCATCCCATTGAGGAATGTAAGGATGAGTGAGTTGAGATAGAATCCCAAAATCCCATAAGAAATAAATGCAGTTTTGATTAAGATATTATCCTCCTCCGTCTGAGCATAGTTTATTAATCTTCTTACCAAGCTGGTTCTCAACTTCATTCTTGTATTCTTTGAACTAATCAAAAGAATCTAACTTATACCCCATTAAGTAAATATTTCCATATCTACTAAAATCATCAGTAAAAGTTATGAAGTATGAGAACCCACCCCTTGCTTAAATTGGAAATGGTCCACACACATCTGTGTGGACTAATTCTAGAAGCTTTTTAGCCCTTTCATCTTTCCCACTAAATGGGGATTTGGTCATTTTTCCTTGTAGACATGCATGAAATACACTAAGTGGTTTTATTTTGAAAGAATATAAATACCCATCTTGATGTAATTTTTGTCAAACGTTTCTCATTGACATGACCTATCCAGTGATGCCAAAGTTGTTTGTGGTATGAGTCATGTGAATTAACTTTTTCCTTGATTTCTATTACGTGGGTTGTGTAGTATAACACATAAAGGCCATTATATAAATGTGCCCTACCAATAAAAATTTTATCTTTATAAAAGTAGCAACATTCATTTCCATACATGAAGATGAATCCATCAGTATCTAATCTGGAAACTAAAATAATGTTTTTTGTTATAGAGGGTACATAATAACATCCTTTTATTACCAAGACCATCCTAGTAGGAAATGTGAGGTGGTAGTCTCTGATAGCTACAACAGGGATTCTGGCTCTGTTGGTCGCTCGTAGATCCACCTCACCCCAGCCAATCTTTCTAAATCTACCTCGTTCCTATATTTTGATACAGATGTGAGAACCAAAAGTAGTATCTAATACCCAATTGGTAGAAATAGATAGATTGGATTCGATAACAAATGCATCTGAAGCTTCCCCTTTCTTCCTTGGTTGGGTGCAGTTTTTCTTCTAGTGTCCCTTCTTGCAACATGTGAAACAAAAAACCACTTGTTCCCTAGCCTCCCCTTTGATCTTATTTTTCTTGGATGTCCTTGAAGAAGCATTGGGATTAAATCTCTTCTCATTCCATTTACTTTTACTCACCATAAGGACAAAATTATTTTCATGCTTCATATCATTGTCCACTTGGTGAATGAGGATAAGAATAACAGATATATACTTATCAATGTTGTTCATATTTAAATTTACAAAAAATTTGGAGATGATCTGGGAGAGTAATGCAAGAATGAGATCGGAACCCAGTTCTTTGAGGAAATTAAACCCTAGAACCTCCAAGTGCTCAATGTATCCAATGAGCTTGACTACATGAGGCCCAGCTGGGGAACCCTCTCCAATCTTTCTCTAAAATATATCCTTGGAGATCTCAAACCTTTCATGCCCTGCTCTCTCCTGGTATAGACCACATAGGTGCTCAAGCATGCTATAGGCATCCATGTCTTCATGAGACTTCATGATCTCAATAGACATTGATGACAACGTCAAAAATTGAACATCAAGTGCATTGCTCAAATGTTGATCATAGATAAGGAAATCTTCATCACTCACCCCTTGGGCAGGGGAATCAGGAAGTGAGGACTCCAACACATAAAACTTTTGTTCATAGAATAGGATAACCTGAAGGTGCCTAAACCATTTCTGAAAGTTTCTGCAGTTGAGGATATTATCTTTATCCAGAATTGATTGGAGAGAAAAAGTGTTTGAATAGTTTTTCATATTGATTTTAAAAATTAAAAGAGCATATTTATCAGTACTTTCTTGATTACATTTTATGAGAAATAATAAATTTTATTAAGCCTCCCACTATTTTATCAATTCATGATAGCCCTCACTATTGAACTCAGAATGTCTAGTTTCCAGGTCATTCTAGTGGCAAGGATCCATATTCCCCTTCGCATAACCCCAACAAGTGTTGGTCTAGCTATTTAAAGGTATTTAGGTAGGCAGGTCTTTGCCAACTGTGAGATTATAGTTCCTTGATATGTTGAGTGGACTCCACAATCCTAAAATCCTAACTTGTATTTCCTTAACACTTTCCTCCATTTTGTAGCAATTCTAGTAAGGGCTACTCCTCTTGATGTAAAATGTTAAAGTCAACCTGAAACTTTCATAAGAGCATCCTTTATAAAGGTAAGTGTCCAAATAAGGGTTGGTCAAACACATAATTTTATTGAGTCTTGCCCTTAATCAAGAAATGGAAGGCTTTATTTGACTTAATATGGTATTTTAGGGATTTTAATCCTTTATGAGTAGTTTCACATTATCACATGCTTGTTAATATTAATAGATTCTTGCTTAAATGATTAACCATATTCTGATAATGTTTACGCATAGTCCAGTTTTTATTTTATTCAATCTTTTCATGCTTTTTTATTTCATTAATTATGTGAATGTGACAACACATACATAATAAATAAACCATCCAATCATATAGAAATAAAATAATATTCCATGATCATGAGCTTCTATTGGTTAGCTTATCTAGCGGTTTTGATAAGTTTTCCCTAACCTGGGGAAAAACACCTTGAACTCGATGGTTTGGGTTTTGCAGCTCACACCTATCCACCTTTATATCTTCTTTGGTTAGTTTTGCCTCAGATTATAATTATGAACCATATCCTATGGCTTGGGAGATCCTCCATTACATGGGGTTTACATTAAAGAAACCATGGGAATGCAGGCCCTACATTTTATTAGAAGAAGGCTCACAGGCCAACAAATTTAAATTAAATAAATTTAAATGAAACCATACACACACAAAGGTTATTTGGTCTAGCTCATGATCATCCATATCATGTAACAACATTTATGCATATTTAGTATTCAAATTCTATTAATCGTTATTTTATTTAAGATAAGTCACACTTTAATTCAATTAATTATGATCTTATAATTAATAAATTATTTATCTAAAATTCCTTACTGAATTTCCTTGAGATTCTTCTCATCCAAATTCCATGTATAGGTCTTTTTACATTGGAGGAAACCCGATGAAATTCCATTTCTGGAAAGTAAATGGCATGTAGGCTATATTACATGGCGTGTATTTTTTTCACCCTTTATCTAAAGTACACACCCAGAGCTTTGGCGTGTTTTCTATACTTTGTAAATTTTGGAGTACACGGTGTGTAGATTAATCAAGAATGGAGAGTATTTCCTTGTTACGTGGTTATCGTCCTGGAAATCTTGTGTATGCGGCACCTAGCTTCTCCTTGTACATGGTATCACTTGGGCCGGATCAGACTACACGACGTGTTGATTCAACATACACACCATGTATTCTGGTTCCCATGCGCCGTTCAGTTCTATTCAATATGGTGTATTAATAACTTAGGTATACTCAATTCAAATGACGTGGTTTGGAGGACTAGTAACAGTTCATTGAACCTCAGTACAAGGCGTGTAGTTTTCAGTACAAGGCGTGTAGTTTTCACTACATGCCATGTATTCTTGGGTTTTATAGACAGAATGAGTGGCTCCTCCAGAGGAGATCCTTGTTTTTATTTTAATCAAAATTAAAATTAGAAGGTCATTGTTGTGATGTGAATCGAGAAACAAAGGAGGAAGAATAGATCTCATTCATTTACTTTTATAGAATGATTTATCTTGAATTGAAGATAATATAAATGCATAAATTATGATAAAAATTAAATAACTATAATCAACGTTTTGACCACTCTGATACCCTTTTAAGGTTCTGGGAGCAACAGAAGCTCGTGGATGGATGTTCCCACATGGATTTTTATCATTAGAAATGATCAATCTAGGATCAATATGATGATAAATGCCAGACTCCACAGATCGAATCACAGAAATAGACAAAGAAGAAGAATAGTACCAGAACCATAAAGGAGGATCATCATAGATTTGTTATAATTAATTTAATTAATTAACAAGAAGTACCTTTTATGGAGTTCTTTCTACATTGATATTTCTAATCACGTTCTGATGTGATTCATCATTGCATCGCCAAAGAAAAGGGTAGACTTCCTCTAGTAGTGATCCACAGGTGCACCACGTATCTCTGGATGTCACCAAAGGAGTCTCTGGGTACTAGCGTGGAGAAACCTTTTATTGAATTTTCCACCTTAGATCATCTTGATCTAATGGAGGAGGATCTCTCTCAGTCTTGAAAGTGTTCTTGGAGGAAGGAGTTCTTTCGGCCTTCAGATAATTCTCCAGAATTGTCGTGGAAAACGACTAGGAAAAATTGTTGGGGTTGTGAGGATATTTATAATCGAGTTTGAGGTTATAGATTTCTGATAATAAATAAACACGTTACACATTTTTTTTGTTTCATTAACTCTTATTGAAAACCCCCAATTCAAATCATCAATTCCTTGACATTCACCCATGCTGATTATAATAAATATCATTTAATAAAACAATATTGTCTCCTCAAAATCCTGACTGTAAGAACTACACATCTTGTAATCATTAATACACAGTGTGTACTTTTTTTTTATAAAACTACATGGCGTGTAATCATTAATACATGACGTGTACTTGTTTTTCATTTCCCTTCCAAAATAAAAACTACACGGTGTGTAATCATTAATACAGGGCGTGTACTTATTTTCATTTCATTCTTCCTCCAACATTAAAATTATTTAGGATTCCTTTAATAATTATTAAACCACATACAAGAATAATATTTATTCTACTAGAGATACTTGGATACACATACTGTGTAACCCTCTAGGCCTCTTTCTCATTGGCATCAGGCTGGCTTGCCTAAAGTCCAAGATTATTATGTAGCAACAGGTCAAGGCACCCAATATAAATAAGTTGATGCTGCATTGATGTGTCACCTCATACGAACACTTAGCATGTCATTTAACCCCTTTGTATCAATATCACATCAAGCAGGTTTCATGGTAGTGTCATAAACCTATATACCTGATCTGTCATTCTTTGACTTCTAGAAATAAAATCATCGTGACACCATGGCCAAGAAATTTGGGTGACAGTTCTATTTCAATCAAAGGACCCGAGATATCTGCTTCCATAAATATGAAACGGACAAATCCTTCCTTGACTAATCCATTAATAAAATGTCATTCGTGACAAACCCAACGTAACCTACATCCCACCAACTGTCTTCATGATGGTTTTCGTCAGAAAATCTAAGTGAGCGAGTCATGACATTAGTTAATAATAATATTCCAGTCTAAGAACCATTACCCACGCTCATAGATAGGAATGTTTGATGACACCAAGACATGCAGAATTACTACTGGTGGGTCTATTCTCATAATCTCTCATCTTAGAGATTACCAAGTGTGAACTCCATGAGAGAGTGTCTCATCTTCTTATGAGTACTCAAACATGATGGTCTGTATACTATACGTACTATCATAGTTTTCCATCCTACCGTAGAACTTTATTTAAGAATATTGTTATAGCATTTCAAGGTCCTCATCATAGTGGGGATCTTCCATGAACTTATTAATGCGACAAATATTCTAGGACATTATTATATTATAGTCATTCATAATAGTTAATAGTATATAATAAGGTTATATTCACATAATCAAATTAAAAACAGTTGGTTCTCAGGACACCAACTCTAACAGGGGTCACCAAGTGGTGGGTGTGTCAATGGGGGTGTCCAGGGGGTGGGGGCTGTCTGGGGGGTGAGGGTGTCAAGGGGGTGGGGTTGTCCAAGGGGGTGGGGTGTCCAGTGGGTTTCCAATGGGGTGAGGTGTCCAAGGGGGTCTGGGGGATGTCCAAGGGGGTAGGGGTGTCTAGGTGTGGGGGTGGTGTCCAGGGGTTGAGGGGCTATCCATGGGGGTAGGGGTGTCCAGGGGGTTGGGGTGGTGTCTAGGGGGTGAGGGGATTGTCCAAGGGGGTGGGGGTTGTCTTTGGAGGTGGGGGGATGTCCAGGGGGTTGAGGGATTTCCATGGGGGTGTGGGTTTCCAGGGGGTGGGGTGGGGAGTGGTGGGGGTGTAACATCCTCGACCCGGAAGCCACTAAACTAGTGCTCTGAACCGGGTCATCACATGACCTCAAGCGCACCTCCCCATATGCTAGAGGTTTCCGACAAGTAGTGAGGGCCTGATGAGTCACATGGGGAGACTATACCCTCTTTACCAGAGTAAACCACAACAGAAAAAAATATAAATAATGGAACAATGTGGACTACAAATTAAACGAGCATAACCAAGTGTTTCCCAAACAGGGAACAAACCACAAATCAAATACAACCATGAAATGACATACTAGTAGTTTAAAGTGGAAGGATCCCCCAATAAAACAAAAGACCAAAACTACACACGAGTACTGACTACAAGTCCAGGACCTTCTCCACATACATCCCAAGCCCAACTCAAAATCATATTGTAGGGCCTTTTCCCTTGTCCTAACCTGCAATCAAGAGATCGTCTCGAGTAACCAACGGTGGCCTGGGTAGGGTGTGAGTAAAAAAATCCATAGTACACCACCAACAGTGTCTAAACAGTATCTAGACTAATAGATAGTGCATGAAAGTTCAAAATAAATGGTATGTAAACATGGGAAATTTTGGGTTCCATTAGTTAATATGGTTCATTTAATTCATGACTAGCATTCATACCAATTTCATTTCTTATACCATCTTTATTACATAAGCCATATTGATCACATGTTCCATGGGTTAGGACTAAATATCCTGTACATAATGTTATAAGGAAATCATTAAAAAAATTTAGAGAAAATAAAAGAAAGACCATATCTCAATAGGGATCCACATATCACATTAACACATTTTTCGGACCTCAAAGCCTCAGTCTAGATGGAATAATATCAATACCATAACCTCACCATTGATCCTCAGTCCAGGTGGAATGATGTCAATACAGTAACCTCACCTTGGTGACTCAGTCTATGTGAAATGACATCAATTCAATAACCTCACCTTGTAGCCTCAGTACAACTGGAATGACTTCAATACAATAACCTCACCTCGAAGCCTCAATCATGGTGGAATGAAATCATTAGGGGAATAGACCACCAGTACTCATTCTTAACCTGTTCATTAGTGGTGGAGTTTAGAGCATCTTTCCAACTAGACCACCCCAGTCAATACCTAAAACTACCAAGACATTTTCACATTCTTATTTATCAAATCACCACAACCATGCCATAACGCAACAAATTATTTTCAATTCAATTGGATACCAAAATACATAACACAAAAAAAAATAACCAATGTCATTGGGAATCATCATTCACAATGCATAAAAAACAACATGGGAATTAATATTATGCCACAACCCATTTACAAATTTACCACATTTCACATCATTTACCCATTTATCCTAGTTCCCTTTTTTTCACGCTTATCTCACTAAGCATTCATTCACTGTGCTTATCTCATTAGGAATCGTTCATTATGCCTAAATCACTAGGCTCCATTACTAGGATCATAATCCATTGACACTTTAATTTATTTAATATGTTAAAATTAAACAAAATATTTTAAATATAAACATAAAAAAATAGTTTAGGGTTGGTTTTTTATATGTTTCTAAATCATTTCATTTTTTAATGAATACTGAAAAATACTGAATTTTAGTTCAAATATTTTTTCATATAATTAATTTATAAGAAAAAATATGTTTTATATTGTTTTTAAATAATAATTATATCATATTTTTATTCTTTAATCAAATTTAGGTCGTTGGGATCAATTTAACTTTGAAATTGAATGTAAAAACTTATAAATCTTTTGAACGTTTTTACATTGAAAACCTGCATTGTCATCCTGCCTGTATGATGAATTTTAAATTTTTTTCTCCCATTATGTGAATGGAATTTAAAAAAATGTATTCCATATTTATAATCAGAATAATTTTTAATTTCCAATAAGGAAGATATTTTTGACCAAAAAAATTAGTGAGAGTAATTAAAAGTAATTAATATTTTAATGTAAAATTAAGATTTATAAAGGACTAAACTATTAACTTAAGGGGCCAAATGACCTATAAAATTGTCCAAAACCCATTTTATGAGGATAATTAGTCCATTAACTTTCATGTTTCGAGTTTTTTTTTGAATACTTTTTTTAGATAAAAACAAGGGTCCACATTATATATTTTCAAAAATACAAAGGGAGTCATTTTCCTATCTTATAAAAGGCCACCACCTCCCCCCATTACTCACACCAATGAAACCATTTATATTAAGAAAATATATACCCATATTGGTTCCTAAAATACCTTACCAAGACCTTGAAGCCTCTATTTGGATAGAAATCCTTCCAAGGAAGCCTTTTGGTACAAACCAAAAGTAGTTTCTTGATTTTAAGGTAGCATCCTCTCTCAAGCTCTTTAGTTTTATTTCCACTATCCCCCCCCCCCAAATATATTTATTCCTTGATTTTTTAATAAAAATGGTATCCTAAATATACTATAATGTTTTTATGTAATGGTTATGACATATAATTACACACACCTCCATCTAATGTGTAACAAACATATAGTTTCTGTGTAAGGTTAACTACTACCTCACAAAAAAATGACTGTTCACTTTCCCTTTATAACCTATCACGGTGTCCATTATGATGGAAACTATATTTATGTATTATATATATGATATATATATATATAATTTATTTATTATTATGTAATTTTTATTTATAAAATTCGTTTTTACCTTCCATCTTATGTAGATACGATAATTGCGTTTAAGGAAGTGTGGACTACCGCCCCTCAAAGTGATGTGACTCATTCATGCCATTCTTAGAATGCATAAAGTATGGTATTAATAAACTTATGTAACATATATAACATAGGTATGATAAATTAATTATAATATATGTATACCATTTACTTTTAAATATTTTAATACATCATTGAAATGAAGGTATTATTCATTCGTACGTATGACCTATCGTCTCCATGAATGGTGCATTTTATTTATTATCTACAAAATTTATAGATTATAATAAATGCATATGTACTGAAAATATATTATAATTAATTCTAGTTTTAAACATTGGATAAGATTAAATAATGATCTCTTTAATGTTAAAAACAAATGAAAATGAAAAACATACTTGAGAAAACATAGAAATTAACACCTAGAATAGGTAAAATAAAGAAAGAGTGTTAACAAACATGTAATAAAATATCATAAAAAGTTAATATATGATATTAAAAACATGATTATAGTTCATTTATAAGTTATAAAAAATTTTTAACCGACTATATAAGATTATAAATATTACATAATAAAAAAAGGCTAAGGTATGGGATTTTGTCACAATATAAATTCCATTGATATTTTTTTTGTTATGAACAAATTCAATTTTATGTTTTGAATATATTTCACATTTAAATGATATGTCATCAATATAAATATTATCATGATATTATAAATTTTATTTAATTAATGGGTAATTAATATTTAAATTTTTCAAGTGGTATGGGAGAATTTGGAATATTTGAAGCTTACTTTTCCACAAGATTTTTCTAATGTCAACAACCCTTATTGTTACTTATCCTATTTTGTTTTATTATTGATAATTATATATTATTTATTTAATATGGGTAGTTGATATGGAAAATTGTTAATTCAATATATGAGTAATGATTTGGACATTCAATACATGGTTTGGGTGCCATTCAAGGAAAGTCCTATGGGTTGGGAATTGGTGAATGCAAGCCCACAGATACATTGATAGTCTCATGGAAAAAATTAGTTGGATAAATTAGAAAAGTTTAAAATGTCTTTTGATGATAAAGATATCATGTTCCTAGGAAACATGATGTCTAATAATTAAGAATATCCTTTATTTAGAATTTTATTCTTTTTATTTATCCATGAGATTTTTCTTCGACATATCTATGGATGCTTTTTGATTTCAGTAAATTGGTTAAATGGAATGTGTTTTAACAATCATCCCTTGCCATGTTGATATTTCTTTTTTTATTTATTTAAATTCCATGTGTTATTATTTATTTACAATTTCATATTAATCTATTCCTATTTTTTTATTATTGATTTTGTTTTACTTATCCTTACTGTGCATTTGAGATCACCCTTATTGTGTTTCCTTTCCCCAAGTTATAAAGAAGTAATATTTGAGTAAGAGTTTAAGTATGAAGTTTATTTCATCTTATTATGTATAATTTTTTTATTATCTACTTCTCAATGTATTATGTGTATCATGTATGTAACATTTTTTCCAACACTACTAAACTGAATGGTGCTTCAGGATTTGATTCCTTGTAAGTTTTCAAATTTAATAAAATAATACACCAACTCTGGGATTCTGGGGACTTGGAATTACAGTTTGTATTAAAGTAAGCTTAGAAGAAACTTTTGAAACAAGATTTATAAAAAATATATCAGGGAGAACACCCCTAATTTATACAATGAGGATAAGTGTACAATAACCTCATCAGATTTTGGTAATCTAGTGATTATGTGGGTATTCCTAGCAATACATGTTACACCTGAGACTTTTATGTGAAATATTTTGTTTTTATGTTATATAAATCATCAAATGAATCTTTCACTACACACAACACTAGCTTGTCTTGCTTTACACACAACCGCGGCCTTCCTCGATAGCTTGTGTCGTACGCAATACCGAGTTTCACTAAACAATGATATGCTATTAAAATATTATTAAAACTAGCCGTTATGAATAGTAATAACCAATTTTTGAAATTTTATAAATTTTATTTTTTCAAAATGGACTTCATTTTTGGATTCGGAATATTGAAATTAGCCTAGGGTGAAATTTTGGTATTTTTATGAAAACTTTCAATTTCTGATGAATAGTGAAACCACTAAGTGGTAGTTAAAAAAACTGAATTTTTCATAAAACATAATTTTACCACTTATGTGAGTGGAATTTTGAAAATCTGAGAGACACGGTTGATGTCAGTAAGTAGAATTTGGTCCAATGATATGAAAATAATTTTTTCGTGAATAGCAACTTTTTACTTTTTTTACCACGGTTAAAAGTAAATAGGGTAATTAAGGGTAAAAATGATATTATTATTACCCTAACACATGTACTAATTCTATTGGACAAGTTTAATTCGACCAAAAACAACCTTAGGAATAAAATATGACAATTTAGGCCCACTTGGATTGGATTAGGACATTTATTATTAATTTATTTAAAGAAGGGTTAAAATAGTTAAAATCAATGTTTAATAAGTAAATAATTTTATATATGGTGTTATACATAAGATAAATTCGACTATAAATATTAATTCGAAAGCTAAAAATATTTCCTGCATAATGGTATTTTATTTGTAATTTTTAGACATTAAATAATTTAATTTATTTATGACACAAAGATGATGTAGTAATTATCTTATTAATGAAATATTGACATAATTGATGTTATAAACACAAAAATAAATGTAATTTGAGACTTTTTATAAATTCCACTAATTTTATAGATTAATATGACATGTTATTATTGATATAATTAACTTTTTTCGAACTAATCATTCTGTTATGATTTTCACAAAAATTAATTAATAAATAGTGTCAAAATTGACATAAAATAGTTTTTAAAAATAATATTATATTACTAATTGTTATTTTTTTCCTAAAAATCTATGGTTCTGAAAAATGACTTAGATAAGTTTATATATATTAATAATAAACAACTTGGGGTTCGTTTGGCTGCTTATAGGATGTTTATTAACCTTATAGTATAAGAACACAAGAAGACACAGTAAAAGTAAAATTATTTAACTTAATGTTAAATCTAAATGATAAGGTTAAAATAGGAACCTAAACTTGTATAAATTCTATTTTATGAGAGTATTTCGACCCATCCCCACATTAGCTTCGAAATAAATCAATTTGGAGCTATTTAAAACCGAACGTGACTTTATAATAAAATAATATTTTTAGTTTTTCCAAAGGAGCCTCTCTCCTCCCTTATAAAAGGGCACCTCCTCCCCCTCTTCCTCACACCAATTTGAGCTTTCATGCTTGGGTAACCCCTGAAAATTTATTCTATACACTTACCTACAAACATCTTATAGGTTTTGGTCTTCTTCAAATACCTATTTTAGTGCCCTAAAAGGAGGTCTCAAAGAAGCACTTCAAAGAAGAGGTAATGTCCATTACCGATTCTTTCATCTTTATTTCTTCTTCCTCTTCTTATTATTTAGTTGTTTCATTATGAAGTAATAACATCAGTATCACTCATATACTTATATGTTATTATATGTATTAAACAACCCTATTTCACTATCTACCATCCTACGGAAAAAGAAATCACCGTGCGTGCGTACGTACGGAATACCGTCTCCACGCCGTGGTGCAATCTATTTTCCACCACCACCTTACTTGGATGGGTATAATGGTGTAAATAATAACTATATATGACTATTATAAAGTGATACTGATTATGAAATAGTATACATACACTCCAATACAATTCCACGATCATAGGAACGATATCATCACTCGTGTGTACGTACGGAATACCGTCTCCACAATGTGATGCGACTCGCTCTACATGATCTTCATTTCATAATGATTATATAAATGAATTGAATGAATGAATATGATATATATTACACTAATAACATTATGTAAATGAGGTATCTATAACCTAAAGAGAAGAATAAGAATTTATTCGACAAACACGCATAAGAACAAAAAGTAATAAACACCTGAATAATAAGTAGTAATGAAATATTACTAATAATAAGCTAAGAATATGACCATATATGATATCATAAAAATATGTATGATTCTGTAATAAGTCAATAACATTATTTAAATCATTATACAGGAGGTTCGGACACGTACAAAGCATATCGGACCAAAGGTAAGGGAAATATCACAATCTCATTTTTATCTGATATTGTTTATACTTTGGTATTTACTGGGGTGTATTTTATCATGCACATCCATGTTTCCTCAATATGTAATATTATTTCCATCCACCTAAAATTTTTTAAATCCAATTTTACCATTAGGTGAGTTTTTAGTAAAAGATATGAAAGGAATCTTTTGTCGTTTTTCGTACGAGGTACTTTTTTGACTTTTCCAACAAAGGTACGAGAAGAATGTTTTTTTAACTTATACGGCATGAATGGATTTTTAAAAAATTATTTCCAAGAAGCTTCCTTTACAAGTTTCCAAGTTTATTTTTAATCTAATTATTTTAGTTTAAAATTGTATGACATGTTAAGAAAGGAAAAATGTTTTTGAAGTAGAAAGGATATTTTCCTAAAGAATGGAGTTCAAGTGTTTTATCAAAATTATTTTCCATCTAAGATAATATAGGGTTATGATTCTATCCTTATCATTACATTGATTTGATTATGTTGTGATGGAATTATTTTCATGAATTCATTTATCTTATATGAATTGTTTTATGATGTCACGATGTTTAAGAATTCCATTTTTATTACATGGGTTATGCAATGATGTATGATTTATGATTTTTGTGGCACACATAAGAATGGTTTCATTATGAGATGGGTGGGACCTATATCTCCCTCCAATGCATTGGGTAAAGATTTTATATCTCATGAGATAGACATGGCTGGAAGGGTAGGTTATACCGGTTCAGTGAAACAGGACTGAAATGAGGAGTGAACTCAGTTCAGAAATGGACTTTGTCCACTAAGATAGTCTTGGCAATGAGTCTTGACTAATAAGAAATGATTCTCTATGATTATGTGTGTATGACAAAAAGTTTCATGTTTTAATTTATGACTATTTGGATTACATTTCACTACTATGATTTATACCATGTTATGAAATTATGATCTCTTTTGCAGGTTAATATTTCCAAAAGTTATGTGCTTATGTATATAATGTTATTGATATTTCTTTTGTTTACCCTTACTGAGCATTTGAGCTCACCCTTTTTTATGTTTTATTTCCCCAGGTCAGGAAGAAGTTTATTAAGTAGAATATGCCAAAAAGGGACTCTAGATATGATAAAATAAATGGGAGGCAAAGTAGATGCTTTATGAACCTGTTGTTTATGTTTCCAAGTTTCTAAAGACACTATACCTATACGGTCCTTTCTTGGTTTTTAAATATGTTGTAATAAGTGTGCTTAAATTATGAAGTAATAACAATGTATGTAAAGTATGGGTCTCTATAATACATCCCAATATGGACACTACAAGTGAACATGGCTTCGAAACAGATCTACCTAGGGGCAATAATTCCAAAATGGTTTTCTGATCCTAAATCAGGGTAACAAAGTACCAGAAAATTGTTCTTAATGCACCCCTAGTTTGAAAACCCTATGGATACACTTATGATAGTTCATATTTTATTTACTTACCATTATAAAGGTTATAAATTTTTGGGTTTCCCCAAAGTAACAAAATTTTATGATTCTTGTATGTATGATGCATAAATTTATGTTATATGTTATAACATATTTAATGTTATATAAATTTAATAATTTTATAAGTTAACCCAATATATTCTATTTTTTTGGAATGCATCCTGGAAAGAATAATGGTATAAATACTCATGGACAATGTTTATTTCTCCCAACTAAGAATTTAAATGAAGAAAGTATTATAAATAAGAAAGTTATTGAAATATTAGGTCATATTAGTTAGGTTTTGAAAAATAAACTTTCCCTAATTGACAAACCATTTCCAGAGAGAGAATATCCTATGTTGAATCTATTTATGTGGTAGAAGTACCCATCATTTAGTGGGAATTCTAATCCAACTGTTTCTAAGAACACGATTAAGTCTCTGGATAAGATATTTATAGCCTTAGAATGTAGATAAAATGAAAAGGTTACACTTATTGTCTATTCTTTCCAAGGTGATGTTGATAAATAGTATTCATTGATCTTGAATACAAGGGAGGAAGAAGAAATTGAACTGATGGAAGGGAGAACATTATAGGATACATTCTTGGATAAATATTTCCCTTGTGATCAATAAATTGATATAATGAGGATTTTACTTAGCTTTATACAGAATTAATAAAAATGTTTCTTGGGTTATGAAGCTACCTTTACAAGGTTATCAAGGTATGAAACAGATTATATATGCAACACAGAGAGTAATATTGACCACTTATTTGAAGATATTAAGACAAATCTATTAATGTAAATGGTTTATAATAAATTGTCATTATACGAAGAAGTATTTTTATGTTCCATCTAAACATAAAAGTAATTATTGAGATCTTATTTATTCAAGGAAAACTAAGAAAATAATAGGTCTTATAAACACCACAAAAAAGGAAATTAGTCAATGAAGATGATGGGAAAGAATGATTTTCCAATATGTGATAATTGTGAAATGAACCACCCTGTTAAATTCTTGAAATTATTGAGAGTTTGTTATAGGTGTAGAGAAAAGAGTCCCCAAGAAAAATAATGAAAGTGGAAGAAGTAAAACACTGATATTCAGTGTTACAACTGCATAGAGATGGGCCACTACATAACTAAATTCCCCAATCATCAAGAGAATATACATCTAAAAAAGTCAATGGATAAAGGTCAATCATATGTTATTAACACAACATAATTTGAATGAGCTATGTACTTCTTCATTTGGATCTATGAAATATTTTCTAAAATTATTTTTTTTATGTTCTCATCATATGATTTATGAAAATTTTAAGAATTGTACTACAATACATTCTTGTTTTGGATTTGAGATCTTATGATGAATGGTACCAAGAAAATTGATTCAATAGAAAGCTAAAATTTATATAAAACACATGATTAGAGATATAAAACACTTAATATAGTATTTATGTTAAGATAATTATGATGAAATGATTAATTTGGAAAAGTGGTGACTACCTTGGAATTCATTAATAAGTTGTCAACAAGTGTTCTATTCTATTATTTATAGAGTTTTCAAAACGTTTTTATTTAAGTAATATATCCAATAACATGTGTCTTACATAAGGAATAAGGGAGAATTCAAGTTTCCAGTAAGTTTTTATGGTGATTTGAGTTATTACCGTATTTAAATAGTATACTTGATGAAGTTATTCATATTTTTTCAATGTGAACATTTAGATCTTCTTCATTTTGATTAAATTAAAATGATATGCTCATATTGGAAATTCAATGACCTTATTTCTAAATTTTTGGATCACAACCTTTAAAAAATGTTAACCATTTATAAAATGGTATATGTTGATCATTGGATGATATTTTCACAGATAATGTATCACTTTACCGTACGATGCATCATGTGCTGAGACATGAAGTAGAAATAGTTTAATGAATAATCAATGAAATATATTATTTCTATAGAATCATATATTTACTTATATTCCTATAGAGTGAAAGAATTTTTCAACTCCATGAAAAATGATATTAAAACCCAAAAAAACTACAGGAACCTTTATTTTTGAAGAATCAAATGGTCAATATATCGTCATGGATTTAGGGATTTCTAATTGTTAACTTTCTCTGAACCATGATCTCTAGAACTATACATCATAACATTATTGTTATATTTTTCATATGTATCCATGTTTCAATTTCCCACTTATGTTATCCTACTGAGTAACCAATTTATGTGACCATTGTAATTTCCTTTATTATTAATAATATTTGATATTAACACTTTTTATGATGTGTGTATTTCTATAGTATTTTCTTTAAATCTTTATATTTCTGAGATCAATTTTCAATAGTGAGGACCCAATTTAATTAAGGTGGGGAGAATATAATACCCCTGAAATTCTAAAGTGAGAACCTTAAATTTGATAGTGTGTATGAAACGTAACACCAAACACATAATAGTAAATAATACCTGAATATTTTAAAATATATTTACTCATTTAAATTTATATTATATATTCTATATTTGGTAATTCACTCAACACATAGTTACCTTTCATTAGACACAATAGAAACTTTCTTTAAATGCTTACATTATTTGAAAGAATGAGTTTTACCAAATAATTATATATTATTAAATATAATAAGATATAACCTATCCTTTAAATTATTTTTTATGAAAATGGGTAACTAATTTAAGAAAATATATGGTTTAAAAAAATTTAAAATGAATTCATTGGTTATAAATTAATTATAAATGAATATAAAAACTCGTTGAATATAAATAAAAATATTATTATTATCACAAAGTTATTTTACCCAAATATTTTTAACTAATTACAATTGGTGGGTGATATTAATTTAATGTATATTATATATTCAATATAATATTTTTGAAGTTCATATAATAGATTTGATAAGCATAATACAATAACAAACTAAATATTACATTTAAAACACTATATTTTTATGAAGGAAATTTTACTACCTTTTACTGGATAACCCATTTTAAATATGAATTTTTAAAATTTAATTGATTTAATATTTCAAAATAATTTTTATATTTTATGTAACAACATAATAATTTCTTTACGGTGAAATTTTTATATTTTTTTGAAACATTTTATTTTTAATGAATAGTGGATAATACTGAATTTTAGTTCACAACTGCATTTTCATGTAATTTATTTGTAAGGATAAATTAATTTTTTATAATGGTTTTAAAGTGTAATTATATTTTTTTTATTTTATCCAATTTCAGTCATTGGGATCAATTTCACTTTGAAATTGAATGTAAAAATATATCATTCTATTGGATGTTTTTACTTTAAAACCCCACATTTTCATCCAGCCTAGAGGGTGAATTTTAAATTAATTTATGACACATATGTGATTTTAATTTGGAAAGATATATTCCATATTTTTAATCATAATAATTTGTCATTTACAATAATACTACCATTGTTTTTTTCAAAATTATTAGTGAAAGTAATTAAAATTAATTACTATTATTAAGTTATAATTAAGTTTAATAAAGGAATAAACCTTTAACATAGGATCCCAAATGACCTAAAAACATTTCCAACACCAATAAGATATATCACATAGATAGTAAACATTAATTATAATATACATATATCATTTAATTTTAATTCATTTAATGCAACATTAAAATGAATGTTGCGTTCATGCGTACGTACGATCTACCATCTCAATGAATGATGTATTTCATTTATTATATAAAAACTATATAGATTATCCTAAATTAATATTTAATTAATATATATGATAATGAGATAATGGTTTACATTTTTTATAGGTTACTGAATAATTATATATTTAATAGGAACAACAAATGAAAAGTCAAAACATACTTAAGAAAACTAGGCAATTAACATATGAAATAATTAAAATAATGAAATAATGTCGAAAAATAGGAAATAAAATATTATAAGAAGTTAATATATGATATTATAAAAATTATTAGGGTTCTATTATAAATTATAAAAATATTTTAAACCACTATAAATGTAGATAAATACCACATAACAAAATAAAGGTTAAGGTAAGGGATTTATTTTCAATTTACATTCCATTGTGACTTATTTTTTGTTATAAACCAATTCAATTTTATTTGGTGTATATTCTATCATTTGACATGATATATCATGAATATATTTATTATTATAATATAATAAGTTTCATTTAATTCATTTGAAATTATTATTTAAATGTTTTTAGTGGTATGAGAAACTTTGGAATGTTTAATGTTTAATTTTCATCAAGAATTTCTTGATATCAATAATCCTTGTTATTATTAATCCTTATTTGAGGTATTATTGATAAATACATATTATCTATTAAATATGTATATTTGATATGAAAAATTACTAATTAAATATCTGAGGAATTATTTCGACAAGAAATACATGGGTTGGATATCAATTAAGGAAACCAATATGGGATGGGGACCGGTTAATGCAAGCTTCTTGATGCATCAATAGTCTCATGGTAAAAATTATTCCGACAAACTATAAATGTTTGAATTGCATATTGATGGTAAAGGTATCATATTCCTATGAAAAATGAGTTCTAATAATTAATAATTTTTTTATTTATATTTTGATAATTATTATTTATCCATGAGATTTTACATCGACATATCTATGGATGAATTTCATTTTCAGTTCATTGATTAAATGACAGGTGTTTTTAGCTTCTTACCTTTCTATTTTGATATCGCCTTATCTAGTTATTTTAATTAATTCTGTTATCATTTATTTACATTTCCATGTTAATTTATTCTTATTGATTCATTATTTCTTCTTCTTTACTTACCCTTACGGATCATTTGAGATCACCCTTATTATGTTTTATTTCCCCAGGTTATGAAGAAGAAATATTTGAATCAGCGTTCAAGGATGTATTTTATTTCATTTTATTATGTGTTATGTTTTTATTATCCATTTAAAAATGTATTATGGGTATTATGTATATAATATATAATTCCATGATTTCTAAACTGATCATTCCTTTAAGATTTTATTCCTTGTAATCATTAAAATGTAATAAAATAATGCATTGGTTGTGATCATTAGTGGTCAGGGAATTACATTGAATATTATAAAATGGTATCCTTATTTAAAAATTAAATTATCAATGAAAATTCAATCATCTTGAAAATAAGCCCCACTAATATCAATATTTTTTCTATAAATTTAATATTGGGAATTTTTAATAAGTTTATCAAATATTTTCTTGATATTCTATGTTGTAATGTCATGGAAATTGAAACCAAACTATTGAAGGACTATGTTTTTGTGGAAAGGGTTAGAACTATTATAAAAGGATTCCATTAAGAGGTATGGAATGGGATGATATTTGGGACACTTCCTAATAAGGACTCTGTAGTGGTCCCATGATTCGTAGAAATTCTCTCCCTCATCCTACAAAAATCTATTGATTTTTTACCTCACATATGTGTCTATATTTGAAGAATGTAATTTCATTATAATTGCAACAAATAATTGTTCTCATGTGTCAAAAATATCTCTATTCATATGTTGAATCCAACTAATTGTATTACTTTCATTAAAAAATGGAAAAACTATCACTATAATATCCTTTTTATTAAGACTATGAAAAATTATTTGATGCAAATTAACATTAAATATTTTAGAAAAATCAATAGAATATTCATTGTGTTGTCTATAAAAATATGGTAGCATATATAGGTAATATTATTTTTAAAAATATTACTAAATTTTTTAAGCAACCATATATATGATGTATTAATTAAAACTATGTAAATTTTTAAATACATAAGTCTAGGACTCTTATAATTATGTTTCTGACATTTAGGTGGAATATAATTTTCATTTAATTTTCCTGAATTTAACAAGTTTCCATTACAATTTTCCTTTTCTTCCATTGCGAAGAACATTATTATCTGATTTCACGTTTCTAAGTCTCATGATCAATTTTATTGGATTCCATTTTGTACATGATGATTTATATGAAAAAATTATGTAAACATTACACAGATAATAAAAAGGGAAATTTATTTTTCTGAAATGTATTTGAATAGATTTTTTAAATAAATGGTTTTTTATATATTTTTTGGTTAGTCTCAGAAGACTTCCCTGAAAAAATGAAAAACAAATCAGTATCATGTTCATTGATGTGGTCAAATTTATTTATCTAAAAACCTACTTAACTAATCTAGTGTCAAGTAGGCTCAAGCATAAGGTAAGGTAATGTTCTGGATTCCTAAACAAGAAAAAAAATAAACAAAATACAAATTGTAATCAAAAATAAAAAAATAAAAAATAGTAAATTCAATAATATAATGGAATGAATTTATGTAAATGAATGATATAAATATGTATAAGGAGTTGTAAAGTGGAAATAATTAAAGTAAGAAAACATTGGGAAGATAATGGAAAAAAAATAACTACATAAAACTAGAGAGATATGAGTTGATAGAATGGACTTTTGATATGGCATCAATGTTGAAGAGAATTTGATAAAATCCATGAATGAATGAAGTTGAACCACCTCACTTCCATTAATTTATCATCTTTGTTCCATTAACTCACTCTAAGAACTAATTTGTTAAAAAATACATATATAAAGATATTGATTATATCATGGAGAAGATATGAAAGAACCTTTTCCCAATTAAGATATCCAATTTACACATTAATGGAAAATAATCTAATATCTTCACCCATAAACTCATAGAATATGGTATAAATATTTTTAAAGGAGAATAAAATTTGGAAAATATAATTAAATTTACACATTGAATATATTTCTAATAAAAATCAATTCAATATTCAATTCATTATAAAGGTAAGACACCCTAGACCCACTCTCCCAATTATTGTTCTAAAAAACATATACTTTTTACATAGGCTTTAGTACCAAGTGAGATAAACAAATAAAAACATTTCTTTATTTTACATCATTTCTAAAATTTTAATAATTTATTTAGAATATAATCACACTATCCCATAAACCAAAATTTTAGCGTCTTTTGGGATTGACTACATAAGAAAAGTCTTTTATAATACTTGTGAACATTTCTCCAAAATAAAACCATACTAGACCCAAATTTATACTTTTTATAAGTTAAAATAATCATCCTAACTGGGGGAATATATAACATAAAGGGAGATCATAAACAGTAGGTAAAGGAAATATTTATCAACATATCATCAAGGTTTATATGATAAGATCATGAGAATAAATAATCATTGGAATAATATGTTAATATAATAACATAGAAAAATAAGAGTTGACCATATAGAATAATATAATTTTATATAATCTCAAATGATCAAACATATACTATGTAATAACTTTATGGAATCATTAGACAATAAACATGATCCATGGAGTATAATAAATGAATAAAAAATTGAAATGTTTCAAAAAAATATAGGGTCAAAAACCATAAAAAGTGAAAAAAGGATCAATTACTCTTTCCCTGAGTGTATTAGGAATCAAAACCTTTTTCTCATAGTCTATTAGGCATCGAAACCTATTTCTTATAGTGGATTAAGAATCACTACTCATTAGTCATTATTATCTAATGAGATCTAAATATTTTCCAAATTCATGGGTGGGCTACAAAGGACCCAACCACCACATAATAATCATACATAAATATTTTTTATATGTTAAATCAACCATTCATCATATCACAAATAAACCATAGAAAAAATGAGTCTGGTAACATTTCAAAATGATAACACGTAAAATAAATTTAAAACTCAAATAAAGTGATACCAAAAGTCCAATCACCCAAAAAATGTTTTTCTTAAATTAATTTATAGGGTATTTTATAAAATATAACTCAGTATGAGAAATAAAATTTATAAATAAAGAGGAAAATTTATGTGAATCTTTAGAAAAATATCTTTGGAAAAAATATCTAAATATCATCGTACAGAGATGAATTTATGGCCCACTTTCGATAATTTAATTTTTTAGAAGTTATTAGGGAATTTTTTTAAAAAAAATTATAAAAAATATAAATAATTGATCATTTGAAAATCCATAAAGGATTCCCAATGTAATTGTTGATTTGATGATACAATATTTGATCTTGAATTGAAGAAACATTTTGATGTTACAAATAAAATTATTGAAACCCACATTATAAAAAGAGTGATAAAAATTCCATTTAACAATAGGTAAATAAAAAATAGAATATCAATATGAATAATAAATATTTTAATTTAAAAATAATAAATTATTTAATTTATGGGAAGATTAAATATGGATATAGAAGAAAAATATGTCATTTGGATAGGATGAGAATTATTCTTACCATCATCAAATTTTATAAAGAAATAGATCCATTAAAGAAGATGTATTCAGTGTAAAAATTTAATTCAAAAAGAGAGGATTAAATTAAATATAATATCTTAATATGATAGAATAAAATAAAATTTCAAATCTACATCCAATGTTTAATCATTATGATTGAATAAAAAAGTTCAACAAAAAAACACCTTACAACTTTTGTATACTTCAATAGAAAATCTATTAAAAAGGAGACAATGTGATGGATTTTTAAATATCTTTATTTTCATTAATGTTAACATAATAATAATCCATAAGGATATATATAATTCAAAAAAATTAAAGAAGAGGTGAATATGTCATATAACTCAAAGACAGAACAATGAGATAAGAAAAAACCCTTACCACAACTCTCAACTTCCAAGAAAGTGGTTTGAAATTTTGTATAATAAACATAACCATATTAATAATATATATAAAAACATATTCATTTGTATTACCATATTTAATATTTAATTATAATAATATATTATACACTTTTTACTCAGTTATAATTTATTTTCATCATCGGAAGTTAGTGATGTTGATTGATCAGTGTATGCTTTAAAATGTTGATATTAATCCACATTCAATGATAAAAAGTTAATAATTCATATATAATACACATTAAAATAATATATTATTTATAATTTCATTATATGATAAATTTAGTCAAGATTTGTGAAGATGGATTTAGTGATGATCTTATTTTGATAATTATAAGGAACGAAAGCTGGTGTAGTAATAACAAGTTAAAATGTTCATATTAACCATAAAAAACATCATTAATTAATTAATATCTATTATAATCATAATTAATTTTCAATAAACATAAATCAATGAAATTTATGGCATTGTTCATGTAGGATGTTAAATTTAACCAAACAAGAAAATGTTGTAATTAAGAGATATGTATGATTATGAAGAAATTTAGTTATAATATAATTATTACAGAAGTTTAATGATATTATTTAGGTTTTATTAATGTGATAAATCAGAATTTTTAAGGTTTTTAATAATAAAATAATTGAAATAAATCTATTACATCGAATGAATAAATCGTTTATCCTCTTAGTATGCTCATTTTAGCCAGTTAAACTTATAACGATCACTTATTATTAATATTATTAATTTGATGCCTAATTTATATTTTCATAATATTAATAATTTAAAAAATATTATATTCATACATTAATTTATTTAGAATAATATATATAGGCTGGTGATGGGAAACAAAATACATAATTTCATGGAAGTGATAGTCCACACATATACAAAAACAATGTTTATGTTTTCCATTGAATGGTATAAAAGTTTTAAATGGTTTATAATTTAAGAATAGTTAAATTGGTATAGATTTATTATTTATTCACTAAATACCCTTTTATAACCATCCATGTATGGAGGTTATAAAAAATAAAATATGTCTCTCTGTAAAGGTGGTATTCTACACATATGCATGGACGATGTTCTCATTTATCTAAGGATGGGGGAATAATTGATATTAGTAATTCCATTAAAATAATAAAATCTGAGTATAATAATATTAATTATTTCAATAGTTAAAAATATTTTGTGGTGAAATATGGATATGAAAAAGGATAATAAGTTATTAGTATTCATGTTGAGAATTTGAACCTTCTCTTAACAGACCTCTTGGAAATAGAGGATTTAGGGATTTTCATTGGATGAAGGGGATTAAAAATGTGTTATAGGTATATATGGAATGTAAAATGAGTGTAATTTCAAGATCAATTTTAATTTTTAGATGTTATGTAAATCGGTGGTGGAAGTATCCTTTTATAGATGAGGGGAATGACATTTTTGTAAAAATATAAAAGGAAAAGTGAGTATTCAATGAATATAATTCCAAAATTTGACAATAGTTGATTTTTTATGAGTAATGGGTTAATTAATTGATTAAACATACATTTAATCTTTTTTTTGAGTAATTTTATGTGTCTTCTCATTGGTTTTAACCTTTTCCATAATTTACATTTACCATGGTAACTCATTTTTAACCTTAGTAGTTCTTTTTAATGATTAAAATTAAAATTATCCTTATTTAATAATTTAATCATTCAGATTTAAGATATGAAAATAAATTATCAAATAAATTTTTATTAGTCAGAAATTTTAATTTTAAAATTAGTTCACATAATTTGTAAAAATTATTTTTAGGAAAAGCGTATTTTGAAGCATAAAAATTATGTATAAGATAAAGGTTTCAATGTTTTTTATTTTCATAAAATTACTTTTTTATTAAAAAAACAAATAATATTTATGTGTATTTAAAATAAATTCCACGAAATAATTCCACCAAGTGAAAATTTAATAAAAATAAATGACCATAAACAATTTCTATTGGAATAAAATATTACATGTGTTCTAAAATGTTAAACATATGTTTTCAAAATTCTACATAGTATATTTAAATGATTTATTTTAATACTTAAATAATTTTTTTATTGGATAAATGTTTTATAAATTTTAAATTCATACATATATAATTATTATATCATAAAATATATAATATTGGTGAAAACTATATTTTTATTTATTTTCCTAAAAATAATATTTTTTAAAATTACCCAAAATTTATCCTAATATAAATTTTTATGATTAATCCAAATATTATATTCAGTTTTTTAAATTATAATTTGAAAATTTAGGAGTTATAATTTTAATTTCAAACATAAAATAATAAAAATAGTTTTTATAGGAAAATGACATTTTTAGATATTCACAGTTCTCAATCTTTTTTCCTATCAATTAATAATTCATTCAGTGTCAATATATGATTTATATCAAAATTTAAATTTATTATATTTTAACAAAAAAGTATTTAGTTTCGTAAAATACAATTACATAACAAATAAAAAAGGGAATTTTTAGAAAATTACATTTTTACGAATAAAATGATCTTATTAGTTGTTAAGCTATACATTTCGAATTTCATTAGTGGATTTGTATTAAAAATTATGTTTATTTTTCATTAAAATTTTAAATGTTAAATTTATAAAATATATATGTTATGTATATATATTATTTAATTAATAATTACTTGTGTATACCATCATAACATCAACTAACATAACCCCCCAAGATCTCCACCTAAGACCTAAGGATAAGATATGATCTTGTGGTATTCGTAGTTGGTTGTTCAGCTAGAATAGATTTCATGGGAATTTTAATGATCTATAAATTCTCCCAGAAATTATTTCTATTAAGCCAAATTAATGGAGTCTGCCTTGGGCTTGGTCTTGGAAAAACCCTAGTGCAGCAACCTCCTTTCCTTGTTCTGACAAATAAGCTTCATAAGGAAGACTTCTACTTCCTGATTCCATTTTATTATTTTTAATATATTTCATATTTTTATTACTTATATTAATAAATTCTAGATAAATTTGTATATGATAATAGTTAAATTTAAAAATATTATTTTAAATTATCATAGTTTATTCTTAATTCGGTAATTTGTGTGAAATGGTTCATTGAACATAATATTTATTTAAGGAAAAATTGATATTAAAATCATGGGATGTTACATTATCCCACCTTAAATAAATTACATCCTTTATATTTTAATTATCACTTTATAATTGAATTTATAATCATATTTATAAGATATACAATATTCAAGATATAGATTATAAAGAGGCATCAACCTCACAATCTTAGTAAATACAAGAGAACTCATATTTTTTTCTTTACATGCATACATTGATATCTTCATTATTAACATCCATTAATTCCAAATATTCCACCTTAATAGGCCATAATATGTTGATTTTTATGTAGAATTTTCTTTTGTAGTTTAATTTTTCTGATCCTATTTCCATCCAAATAAAAAAATTATCATTGTAAAATATTACCAAAGTGAACCATCTTAATATTATGATATCCAAATATTCCTTATCCTATGAAACCTTTTTATTAGCCTATGTTACTTTTAATTCAATTTAGTTTTTATTAATTTAGGTTCTCTTATACATTGAACCTAATACCAAAAATAACTATTCCAAATTATTATGACCTTTTTAATAATATTCTAAACCGAAAAATAATTGAAATCAATGCACTCAAAAATCTACTTACCCTTTACCCAAAATAATATAGCAATTAATATATACCTTAACTCATGAGTCTCTACGTTTTAATCAAAGTTACCTATAGTCATTTAAATTTTTTTTCTAAATAAAATATATTGAAATACTTTAAAATAGTTCAAATAGGGGGTGTGAATTAACAAAATCATATTACTATGAAGTGTCAAACCATGTGTGTAGTTGTGCCTCTTTTTCAGGCACTAAGGGAAGAAAAAAATAATAAAAAACCAACATTTTATGATTTATTACACCAATGTGAGTCTTTTACTAAGACTGAATCCACCTATTTGTATCTATATAAGTATGTCATTGTTATGAACCCAAAAACTCTATATTTTAAAAAATTATAATATGTTATTCTATACTTAGACTTATCCCTATGGATTTTACTAATGATCTCTCATTCTAATCCCTATGATAAAAATACTAATCCCAAAAAATAACTAAACCCCACTATGATATCTAATGAGTTACCCCAAACCCATAATCCTTAGTCTAGTGATAAAAAACAGACTCAACACATATCATAAAATAATAAGTGATATAACCAAAGATAAATATATCTTTATTTTTTATCATTTACTTAATTTATAATTTTCATCTTATAAATAATCACATAAGCCCATGAATCAAACGTTTATTGTTTTTGGGGATAAAATACATAAGGAACTTATTTAAAAATATTGTTTTCACATTTATCCACAATCAAACCACACTAGACCCCTTTTTATATTACTCATAAGTTATAATAATTTCAATTACCTTGGGAACAGAAAACATAAGAAAAGGGTGAACTCAAATGATTAGTCAGGGAGACACTTATAAACATGTCATAAAGTATTAGATCATAATCTTATTAAAATAAATTAGCATGGGAGAAATATATTATTAAATTGACATAGGAAAATTGAATTTTTTTAAGGTATAATATAATAAAATTTAATATAAGTTATAAAAAATATATCATGGAATAAGAGTGAGAAATCATGAGACAATAAATATGATCCATGTAGTGTAACCTGAGAATATAACATAGAAAATTGGAAAAAAACAATCTTAGAAATAATAACACAGTGGATCTAGAATCATTTATTATTTCTTTTAGTGGATCAAGAATCACAGTCATTTTTACATGGTGGATCAAACATCACAACCTTTTTTCTATAGTGAATTATATATAATTACCCATTATCCATTATTATCTTAGGATATATAACTATCTACCAATATAGTTAATGGTTATATTGTACTCTCTCATTATATAATAATTATTCATACACCTGTGTTCCATATGAAATCGATAATTCATCCCATCATAAAAAACTCTTGGAATGAAAATGCATTTATTAATTAATATAAAAGACATTTTTTCAAAATATAAATCAATTGAAACCTAAATTTAAGTCACCCAAAAGCATATACCATAAAATAAAATTATAGTTTGATTCATAAAAAATTACTTTAAAGGATATGGATGATTTTAAAATATAGTAAAATATAATGAAAACCTTAAAATTTAATTACAAAACATTTCTTAATATTGTCTCAATTTCATGAAGTCGTGGTTCACTATCAAAACATTCATTTTCGAGAATATTTAATGAAAATTTTAAAAAAATTATTTATAAAGTAATTACACTAAATAATCCTTGAAAAAGTAATAATGTTTTCCCAAATGAAATGTGGAGTGAAAGATAAAAAATTCAATCATGAAATGAAAAATAAGTAAATATTAAAAATACAATTTTTGAAACCAATTTATTTAAAAGAGTGATCAATATTCTATTTGAAAATAGGTAATGATAAATTTTATGATCAATTAAAATAATATATATTTTTATTTCAAAATAATATTAGAGAATATTTATGGGGAATTTGAATATATATTTGGAAGAAAAAGATATCATTTGGAGAGGATGTGAATTATTATTAACATCATTAAATTTTATGAAAAAATAAATCCATTATAGAAGATTTATTTTATATGAAAATATAATTCCCTATAAATTGTTTAAAGGAAATATAATATCATCATTGGAAAGAATTTTTTTTTTAAAATCATAGTCAAAGATGAATCATTATGACTTATGGAAAGAAGGCATTTCATGAAAACACCTTATAAATTTAGTATACAAGAATAAAAACAATTTAAAAAATAACATTTGATAGATTTAAAAATACATTAAATTTCATGAAATTGATGATAAAAATAATCCATATGTAAGTAGATACACGACAAAAAAATAAAATAAAATGTTGAACATTTCATTTTTCACGAAAAAAGAACATTGAGATGTGTAAAATCTATTACCTTAACTATCAACATCCAGGAAAGAGATTTATAATCCTATCTAATAAACATCACTATTTTAGTAACCTATTTCATATACATATTCACGTATATTAAAAGTTATACACTAAAAATATAATAATTTATTATACATTTATTTTTTATTTTTTATTATCATCATCATATGTTAGCCCTTTTGATTATTTTAAACTTGTTTAAGAATTTCTATGATGATCCCCATTCATTAATATTAATTTCATAAATCCTAAATTATTTAGGTTATTGTAAAACATGATTTATAATTTTTTTAATATTCTTCTTTTATTCCAGGAGAATGTTTTTCACTAATTATGAGGGTTAAATTAAATAGGAGATTATTTTAGTAATTTTAATTATCAAAAGGTGGTATATTAATAATACATTTAATTACTGATAATATATTTAATGAAAACCCCATTATTTAGTCATTAATATATAATATTACCATTAAATAAGTTTCCATATTCATCCATATAAATTTATAACACCACCCATATAGTTTTTTAAACCAAACTAAACAAGAATGGCATATAATTATTAGATAAGTATAATTATGAAGAGATTTAGTTGTAATATAATTATTACCAAAATATAATGAACTTAGTTGGGTGCCTCAATTTAGCTGAAAAAACTTTGAATTCACCCCATTATTAAGATAATGGATAGAATCATGGTGTGAATCATGAATTTGAATAACATGTTTGTATCATTTGGAGGAAAATTACCTTGGTGAATAGAATTATCTCATTAATACCCATTGACGCCCTCTCTATTCTCACTGTGCTAAAAAATTTATCTACAACATTGAGAGATTAATGGTTTCCTTATTATAGGATATTAAGGTAGAGGGAAAACACCACTTGGAATTGTGGAATTGGATGGAAAGATCCCTATATGAGGTGTGTATCAACATTATAATAGTATCTAAGACTATGAGGGGACTTTATGAAAAGTTAGTGTGGGAGGTTATTGAGGGGAAGATGCTTTGGGGAAGGAATATACAGAATAAGTATGGGAATGATGTGAACATATAGAGAGCATGAACATAAAATATTTGGTTCATGATATATCCTTACCTAACATTATTATATAAGTATAATCATTTTATTGTTGGAATGTTTGACATAAATTTATGGAAGTATAATTGGTTGGCTACTAAAGTGGGATTTCCTAGATGTCCTACTATGGGCATCACCTTCATAGAAGAAAGTGATCACCCTAGTTTCATCCATGCTTTCCTTGATGAGAATTAGGGGTTCATATTTATGAAAATTGAGTAAAAATATAATATTTAAATGTGTGCCTTCATGATATCTTCTTCATGATCCTTTTCATTGAAAGAGTTCCACAAATAGTAGATGGATCTCAATGACCATGATGTTTGGGGAGATGTGATGTGGTGGAAAAAGATTATAATGAAATTTAATATCATGGTATGACATGTTAGGAAAAAGTTACATCCCACTAAAGATAATATCCAATATTTTGGTGTCATCCATTCTTCCATGTGTTAGTTTTATTTGGAACTGGGGATCAAAACTTCTAGAAACCTGTTTTTTCAAAGTGATTGGGTGAGTTTGGTATAGCACGTGTTCGGGGAGTTCACTAAAATAGATTCCACTGAGTTATAAAGAAAAAACCTTCTACATTGGTGGTTCCATGGTAATTTAAACCTTTAATTTTATAAATATTCAAGAACTATCATTCACATCATGGTTTTTTGGTGAATCTGGTAAATTAGTAATGAATCACTACACAAATCTATAACTGGTACTAAAACATGCATTATCTTCAAAATAAAGAACAATTTAACTGATCTTAATATGATCTATAAGGATTGTGAGATATCCCATATATAATTCCTCTTTTATATTCTTGTAACTTCCCCAATATAGTCATCAGTCTCGGGTAGGGTAGCTTGGTTTGGTGGCATCTACATCCCCTGTTCCTAAAACTGAACACTAACGGCTCTTGTCACATGGGTATCATGCAGGGTGGAAGAGTGATCTGTCATATATGGGGATCGATCATATTGGACCTTTCCTGTTAATTTTTAAGAGGTTAATATCTTCAAACCAAATCCCAGGATATGATAACAATCCCATGTTTATTAAACTAGAAAAATATTCTCCATGAAACGGTCAAGACTGAATCTCTTACTATCTAAAATTTACTATAAGGCATAAGAAACATCCCATGGTCTATATTTTATTATATCCAAATGTGAAAGGGTATCATGAAAAACAACATGGACATATTTCACATGTGGTTTCAAGGTAATGTAGTTTCTAACTTTATGAAATCCATGGAGACACAAAGTGAGTGTATTTCTTATTTTTCTATTACTGGGTTCTTTTCTCCCAAGGAGTTCAATGTTGTTAGAGTAGACACACATGGATTACACTATTTCATACCTATGTGATATGGGTGTATCGTTTAAGTTACCAATTATTTTCCTTCTACTTATCATTAATAAGAAAATAAATTATTTTTATAGTGTTATAATGTAGAGAGAAGAAACAATTTTTTCTATTAATATGAACATTTTTTGCTGTTAAATTTACAAAGATAATTTCTGATAAATATTATCATTATATAATATTAATCAATCCATAAATATAATATTTATTTATTAAACCATGTTTTTAAATCTTCCATGTTGGGTTGTGAGGTAAAATGAAATATGTTGTTTCGTGGAGGTGGTAGTCTGCACTTACGCATGGATGCCAATACCTTATTCCACAAAATGGTAGAAAGGTAGAAAATGGTTTATATTTTAATAATATTAAACATGTTATAAATAAAATATTTAATCATTAAATACCCTATTAGAACTATAAATTTTATATAGTTATGAAAAACAAATTTTGTCGCTTTGTGGATGAGGTAGTCCGCATATACACATTAATGACGTTCACATTTTTCAAAGGAGGAAGGGTAGATATTGGTTATACCACTAACACAAGAAAATTTATGTATTCTCAAAAAAATATAATTTTATTATAATGTGTAAAATATATTTTATGGAAAATTATTGATAAGAAAAATGTTTAAAAATTCATTAGTACTCACATTGAGGATTTAATCTTTCTCTTAAAGGTCCTACTAGAAATACAGGATTTATTGATTTTTCATGGATCAGGGGGAAGAAAAACATGTTATAGGGAAATTTGTAATGTAAAAATCTAATGGTTTCAATAGGAATAAAAACAATTTCTATATAAAGGGGTGGTGGATATATCCTTTTATAAGTGAGGGGAGTGACATTAATAAAAATGTCAAAGGACAAGTTACTATTCAAGGAATGTGAGTCCAAAATTAAAAAATAATATAGGTGTTATGAGGAATGGGTTGATAAAACCCATAAATTTTTTTTGGAGATAATGATTGAGAAATATTATGCCCTTTCTCATTAATATTAACTTTTACAATAATTTACATTTACCACAATAACTAATTTTTTTAACCTCACTCCACAATTACAATTGTACTTATTTTTAAATTTTAACAAGAAGATTTAAAAAACGAAAATCATTTTATCAAATAAAATTTTTAAGGGTATAAAAATTAATTTTAATATTATTAAACATAAAGCATAAAAATAATTTTTAAGAAAAAATAATTTTAGGCGTAAAAATAATGTTTAGGAAAAAATATCAATGTTATTTATTTTTGAAATATTGTTTTTATAATAAGTAAAAAATAAAATTTATATGTCTTAAAATAAGACTAAAACCAAAATACACCATGTAATGATTTAAACTATAGAATATGGAAAAAGTGTTTTTATTGGAATAAAATATTACTTGAGTCTCAAAATGATAAACCTATATTTAATAAATAAAAAATAGAAATTTAAATGAGTTATTTTACTCATTTAATATATGTTTATTGAGATTTTTTTTATAGTTTTTTATGTCCTACTTATGACATTATAAAATCATAAACACTGTGATATTGGTGAAAACATTATTTTTCACTATTTTTATAAAATATACCATTTAAAAAAATACCAAAATTTATTCATAAGATAATATAGTAATGATAAATAAAAAATGAAGTTAATTTTCTCAAAAAAAATTCTTAAATTTTAAAATTTTACTTTTATGTGGAAAAATAAAATATAAACAAAAAATTAAAAGAAAATGAATTTTGAAAATATTAATATTTTTATTCTTATTTTAGATAAAAGAATAATTATATTAGTTATAATATATTATTCATATAAAAAATATAATTTACCATCATTTAACCATGATATATTTAATTTCATAAAAATAACAATACAAACTGCATAAAAAGGAAATGTTGGGTCAAATACAATTCTTTTCATATGATGATTTTATTAGTTTCTTAAATATACTAATTGAATTTTATCAACAAATTAGTGTTAAAATTCACTTTCTTAATATTTTAAATTTGAAATTTAAAATTTATAAAATAAATTTGATATATATTTTACTTATTACATTTATAATTACATGTTTATATCATCACAACATTTACTTATATAACCCATCAAGATATCTGTATAAGAATCTATACATCATGATTTGAGGTTTGATATGTTTGTATGCTTTGGGTTTTTTATTTTTGGGTGTTACAGGTGTTAGTTAGTGCTTAGTGGATAAAAATGGGTTTTGTAAATTCTTTCTACAACACATGGTAGACCACATCGCGGTCTAAGTTGTGTTGATATGAGGTATCTCATGTGTACCATGGGAAAGACCGACATGCCTAGTTTAAGTTGGGGTTTTATTCATCATTTATAGAGATTCCCCCTTTGTTCCATGACTATTTTGGTCTCCATAATGTTATGGTACATGGCATTTTGTGTCCAAAATGGCCCGAATGTATGCACAATTCCATTGTTAGTCGGTGGGTCAGGGTCTTTGGTGTGGCGTGATTGAGACCACCATGAGCATTGTGAAATCCCACCATGACATGGTATTGATTGTTTTAGAATTTTGAATGGATAAATTGGATTCCTAGTCTTCTATATGGGGTTACACATACTAATGGGGGAATGTGTGGTCTTTGAGGGATGGATATTAATGAATTTTAGATCAGTTTTCCATTACATAAACCTCTTTTATTCATTTCCCCTCTAGGGTTTTAGATTCATATGATTCAGGGGAGACTGTTGGTTAACCTATCTTCACCTATGCAATTTTTTAAGTTAATATTGACACTCATGGAATTCATTCTATTTGAATTTATTAAAACATCAGTCTAAGGGAGGTAGAGAAAGTTTCATTATTATTATTATTAATTTGTTTAGGAACTGTTGTAGTAAGTGATTTATATAGTCTTTTTTGGTCCAAGTGATGGTTGAATTTGGAATATGGAATATGTATTCCTTAGTTTAGGATCTTCTCTCACTCTGGTAGAGATGTCTTTCCCATGGCTTGTGAATTTCAGGCAATTATTGGAAATACCCGGTGTTTTGATATAGGTGGTTTCATGAAAACTATTTCCACTACTATCCTTTTAGTCTTTCTCAATTAATTTTTTTTTAAATTATAATGTAATGATTTATGATTTTATGAAATATTTATGTTCTGGTTATTTGTATGTTTTTAATAAATTTTGATTTTATAGGACACAATTTTTATAAAATGTGATTTAAAAGCATGTTTTATTTTAATGAAAAGTAATTTCAAAGTATGTTATGGGATATTACATGGACTCCATGCATTGGGGATGAATTTTTAATGCTTTAAATTTATTTTCTCTGGAATAGGAAAAGAACATGTGAACCTCTGGTGCTTATAATAGGTTGATTTTGGTATAAGAACACTTGGTGTGGGTTTTTTTGGAATGGATATACTAATACAAATATAACAAAACACTTTATTTCATGACATTATAAGGGGGTTAACTTATCGAGTTTTTATTCTATCAATTATACCATTTTTATAGAGGCTTTTGTGTACCATATTCTTGGCCATTCATTGATGTTTGGGGAGCATACTGATCCAAAACCTTTACTAACATTGGAATTATTTACATGTGTCTAATCATTGATGATAATTTAAATGTTCTTTGAAATGATATGGTTTTATATGAAATGTAATTTTTGGGAAAAAAATTTCTCTATATGTAATTTAAAAACTTGATTGTTTATAAATTATTTATAAAATATTTTTAAATTGGTAGATTTCCAGGTTTTATCATAAACTATGAAAAACTATATTTAATTCCATGGGTTTTATTAAAATTATATTAATTTGTTTTTTATAAATAATTATTATGATAGACAAGGTGTAATACTACAAGGATTATTTTACTCGCATACCTCACATTCCATTTTATGATTTTAGATCCCATTTTATATAAATTTGAAAAGGGTGAGCTGCTACATGGTGGTCATGGGTTTCCGTGTTAGTGGGGTGTGTGAGGTCGTTGGTGATATAGTGGGATTTTGACCTTCATATCACATTAATATGGGTTGTTATTATTCTTGGATACTTTTATTTTTCTAATTTGTTGTGGAACCCATGTTTTCTTATTTCTTTTTGACTTCCACAATCTAAATTTGTATTTTTCATGTTGTTCTTATTATATATATATATAATATTTTTTATATATTTTTTGTTGGAAAAATCACTTCCAAAGGTAGGTTTTGATACCCAATAATTTTTTTCAGTCTAATGAAGATTGGAATGTCACTTAGAGCCTTTCCATGGGCTGACTCAGGTGTCTAGTTTAGGGATAAAAAATATTGGATCATGAAAAATTGTTATCAAAGGTTTGTTTTCTTGAAAATGGTCTTATTTTTTTGAAATTTTATAATTAAAATGATATTGGATTTTCAAGAGTTAAGGGTTTAGTTACGATCATGTTTCTATACAGCTCTCATCATAATGGGCCTTGAGTTACATAGACATATTTTCAAGTGAGTATCTTGTTTTGAGTTTTAATATAATATCTTTTTTTTGTAATGTTCTCTTGGTTATATATAATATTTCTCACATGTTCTATGGTCGTTATTATTTCATTGATTTAGTATCATGCCCCTGAGAAGGATTCCAATAGTTCTTTTGGATTGTTCCACAGATGATGTTTCATGAGTAAAACCTCCAGTAGATTAGAATCCTGTAAAAGAGATAGTGTAAGTAGTTTGTTACATGGAATAGGGAGCTCTCTCCATATCAGATTAAGATAGGGAATTGAAACTATGAACTAGAAGAGATAAAGATTGATCCAAAGTGATTTTTCTAGAAAAAATCATTCCTATATGGAATAGATGATACTTAAGAGGTAGAGGAATGGGTGGGGAATATTGAGAAACTTTTCCACCACTTGGAATTTCTAGATTTTGTTAACCAAAATTATGTCACTTTTAATATCTATGGACTTATTAGAAGATGGGGGGAATGTTTCAGGAAATAAAATATGAAGGTTCATAGTGGAGATAATACAGTACCATATTTTTCTAGATTTCTTCCATTAATCATTGATGATGGATAAATTTCTGGATTTCATTAAAAAAGTAATTTGGTTTGACTATAATGAAGTATGCCAACCATATCGTTGAGTTTGTTCATTTCTATCCAAATATTCTATCAAGTGATAGGTTGAATTATATGAGTTTGTAGATGGGATTGAGAAAGGATATTTGATATCAATTTTATATACGGAAGCTTGAATGCTACAATAAAGTGGTTAATAGTCATATGATAGATGATTTTGAACTAGAATGAATGCTAGAGTCGATATGAATTCATCATCCACTTAGTAGTACTTTCAGTGCCTCCTCTAGAAATAAGAGGAAGTGGAATGAGGTTTATAAGTGTGATGGTAGTGGATCTTAGCAATAAATATAAACCAAAACATTGGCAACAAATAGTAGTGAGACATTCAATTCTTATTTGAGTGTACAGATAGTGAATAAGATTCATTTGTTTCCCCCACCTACTACAATGAATTACTTATGTGGATGTTAAGGTCACTTAAAAAAATCTATATTTTTATTCATTTTGATATAGAATAGGATCATCAAAACCTAAAGGGTATTCCATATAGTCATATTCATTTATGATTATATGGTTTTCACTACAATCTTCTAGAATGATGAAGATACACACAGTAGATGAGTATTAGGTGGAAGTTGATATGGGACCTACAATATTGAGTGGCTCTATCTTCATTGTTTTATATTTAGAAATTATTGTTTCATACTAGTGAATATAATTACATTATATATAACAACTTTTTATCTTTTAAAACTTATAATTTAACTCATGATCATTGTTATATAGTTAATGAACCCTCTTGGAATGAATAAGGAGTTTCTTTTCCATTGTAAAGACACATATTTTTTTGTTCTTATTATGTTAATCCATATTTCCTTTATTCTCCTTCATGTTTCCATGTTGATCTATTATTAGGTGAAGATTGGTGGTCTTTTAGTAGCTTTGAGGGGATGATTTTGGGTTTTGGTTTTTTTATGTTTTAAAAAGGAAACACCATGGGCATGGTGTTGGACATGGTGGTTACTATATGTTTGGTTTTAAAATAGGAAATTGGATTATGGCTATCATGGGTGTGGTCATGGGTGTGTGGTTCTATAGGTCCCACAGTGGAACACAAATGAAAAAACTTTACCACATCTATGGTGGATGATCTGGGATGGGAAAATGTTTAGAATCTTAGTATTTGGATGTAGGTAGAATCTGTTTTGGGTAAGGAAGTTCAATAACACCACATTAATAATGAGGACATGGTGGAGAGCATGGTGGCCTTCACTTAGGATTTGAAATGGCTGAAACCATCAACCATACTCTAATATTAGGTTCGTTTAAAAGGGTAAAACCATTACAATTTAATAGGAGGTATTTAATGATGTATTAAGTTGATAAATATATATATTAATCAATTGATTATCCTCCCATTGTAGTCTAACTTGATTTAGATTAATTCCAGAAATAGTTTGGATGAAATTGGGAAACCAACTTTGAAATGAATTTCTCCCAACGAGAAGCTCATTCTTCTTGACCTCTTTAGTCAATATTGACATAATAATTGAACTTTAAATTATAATGGCTATCATTATTAAATAAGAATCATGGAATGGTTGCCTTTTCTCCTTTATTGTTCATTTTTTGAAGTGATAGATATCTCTTTGATGAATTGGACATGAATTATATTATTTATGGTGAGGAATATTGGGTAGGTGTTTTTTATAACTTTAGTTTGATTCTTCCTTAAGTATCATTTTAGAATCCATTTAATGTTGTATTGGAATTATTTATAGGAAATTATTTTTCATGAATAAATGTTTTGGTTGGTGTGAGAACATGGTTCATGTAATGAATCTTCTGAAGAACCATGACATTGATGTCGAAACTCTTGAGGTTAGAAGTTCTTCACCATGCTGAGTTCACATTTATGATTTCTTTTAATTGACATGAAATTGTGTGTTTATTTTATTTATCCCATAATTTGGTTTGATTTAATTTTGGTTCATCTATATCCTATGAGACCATGTTTTATGTTTGATCATATCTGTGTGCATGAAAAGCCTATAAAACCCATGTTTGAGTTTGATCACATATGTGTGTTTGGATACTATCCCTTATTGTTGACCTGAAAGGTTGTAGATTTATATGTTTTTACATGTCTCTGTAATATGTACTTGGTATATTCTATATTTTACTTTTCTATACATGGTATAAAAGTTACATGTGGACTTGTATTGGCTCGGTAGCCCTACAAGGGAAGCATGTTCAGATGCTGAAAATGAAGTAATGATTGGACCAAGTTAGCTGATGAGGGTTAATGAATGTTTGTGGCCTAACCTAGGGGTATGATGGTATTATGTGGTTAGTCTCATCATGAATTTTGTTCTTCAGTGACCTGACCTAGTACATAGTGGTGTGATTTTATAGATCAAGGGAGTATCAGAATAAAAAAACCCATATGGCCTAAATAACAGAGAGATGGGTCATTAGGGACCTATGTGGATTTATCTAAGACACTTATCCATATTTATTTAGTAGTAAACATGTTTTGAACTTGTGGTGGACTTAGTTCATGACTTCTTTTATGACTTTGTTTCTAAGATGGATAAGAAGTATGTATGAAAGTGGTTTATGGTATCTTGGTTAGTGCATGACCATTCATTAAATTTTTTTGTCTTTTATTTCTTGTGAATTTCTTTATTACTCTAGAATACACTCTTATACTTGTTCATGTGTTTTAAGGGTATATTGGTGGTGTATTATTAGGATCATACTAAAACCATGGATGACCATCTCGATGAGTGTTTAGACTTCATACTCAGGGATACTAGAAAGGTCATGCACCTAGTGACAAGGAGCTGGGAAATATATCATACTATTCATAGATAGTACCAGGATAGAATATGAATTGAGGGCATAATATTTTTACTACTTTCATGTTATTAATCACACTTTTTTTCCATTTCACTTTATGGGTCCTTTTTTATTTTCTATATGTCTTGATAAAAATTCCTTGCCTTATGATTTTTGGATTATTTAATTATTCCACCATGATATCGTTTATGATTTTATTTGTTAATACTGAAGGTATAGTCTCCAAACTAAATGAATTCATACCCTCACTACTATTCCAAAACCTCATACATATGAGGATACATACTTGAGAACATCTGTCACTCCAACTCAGACACTATGAATCAGGACACGGAGTCAAAATTGGTATCAATGAATGGTTTTCCTATTAATTTCTTCTTGATTATGTTTTGGGGAAAGGTAAAAGGGATTTAGGCTATATGGGACTTAGGAATGGGAGTTTCATGTGCTCCTAGAGAGCACATGTGTAACTAAACTCTGAATTACCATTGTTTGGACTACTATTATAGTTATAGTTTTATCATTTCAAGTTGATCATGAGTATATTATGATATTACAGTTTTAGGGGATTTGGGTGTGTTCATTAATCATGAATAGTCACATAGTATCACATGTCACGCACACATACAAATATATGTATTCCCATTGATTTATCCGTAGTATATCATTAATTAAATTTCTTGGTTTGTGATATATTTTCTATATAGAGATGCATTTTATGTTGTATATATCTATTTACTCATTTAGATATATCTTTTATATTTAGATAATTGAACTTCTGAATGATGTGATGTTTTGTATATATATGATTATGAATAACATTAATGTTTGGAGAATGAGATTGATCCTTGAGTAGTGCATAGAGTTTTGTGTTTTTATTGATATTGATATCCTCCTAGAATAGGTTTCCATAGAAATCATTATTGTTCTTGTGAACTTTTTAGGTTTTTATCTATATAATCCTTTATAGGTTTTATAATAATCCATTTGGTATTTAATACAATTCTACATTGATTCCATATTAGGGGACCACCTAAAAATGTGTACCATGATGATCCTGTAAAGGAAATTTTATTAGTTCAGCCACCAACTCTGCAGAAGAATTTTACCTCACCAGATATATTATTTCATGAATAAAGATCAATTCATTATAGAATCTTACACATTGTGCCTAGTAAAATAAGAAGATTTTACAAGACCATGATAGAATATTATTGAAACTTTTATCTTCAGTATAACCTACCATTTTAGTGCACTAGAGGCCCTCAGGATTCTGAGTAATGCATATGAATCACTTACTAGGTGAAGACATTGGAGGATCCAAAGGTATATATTGTGACTTTTATTCTTTAGGTAATTACTGGGTGGTGGTGGGTCATTATGCATTAGGATGGTAGATATGATGGGATGGTGTTGGTTACCTTCAAGGAACTATTATTTATGGAGTTAATTTTGAGTATGATGATGTTAAAATTGTTACAGGGGTTTATGGAGATTTGTCAGGGGATGGTGATAGTTTATTCTTACTCAGAACATATCATGGAGTTACTATTCTTTGATACTCTCTTGGATAGGAATGAGTTGTAAAAGGATATAAATTTTTAGATCATCCTTCCATTGTATCTGAGATGGTAGGTCAAGAACTTTGACTTGATAAAATATGTTGAAGTACTTAAAAAGACCCCAAAAATAGAGAAGGTCTTTATAAAAATACTTTTGAATGTCTTAATTTATCCTTCAGTGTAATTACTAGTGAAAACTCTAGTACTATGATGTGTAAGATAGAAAATCCTCAACAAATTGGTAGTAAATAGATAGAGAAGTGTATGGGTTCATCAACATATTCTATAGGAGGACGAGATCTCTAGTTTTTCAACTATGAATATAGTGGTCAAGATCTGAAATTTTTCCCAAAGCCCAAGTTAAAGTGTCATCAGTGTGGAAGGAAAGAATATTAGTAGTGTTTTAGCTTAAAGGAATTATAGATGAGGACTCATGGGGGTTTGATTTAGATGAATGCACCAATCCATGTGACTGGATAGGGTCCTCAGTAATAGGTTCAAACCCCTTATGAACCTTGTTCTGAATTATTTTGGATAGGGACCATCATATGTTTGAGGAATGGTCTTAATAATTTCTACTCTCTCTGCCACTCTTTTTTACACTGGTTCTTCCCATTCATTTATATCTACATAGATTTGTATTGGGATTGACCTACCATTGATGTTTACTTTATAGTTTCTTTCTCTTAACACACCCTTGAAAAATAAATTTAACTTTCTCTAGTGTGGTCCATAGTGTCATGTAGTCATTTCTGGATATTAAAATATGTTGGATTTCATAACCATTGAGATTTCTAGATTTTATGTGATCATCTGTATATACTATATGACTAGTTATCAGGTGAACACCTACTAATATTAGACACTTGTATCCTATATTTCACTTAATGAAGAGAAGTTTCTATTAACTGGTTAGTCGGATATTATAGTAGGTAGAGTGGAACCAAACCTAAGTTAGATCAGAGAAATTATGGTACAAGTAGTGGGATTGGATCTTATAAAAGATCCAACTATATTAGCTTCTTTTCCTTAAATGGTGGAACTATATCAAGATGTCTTTCTGAACCACTTTTCATCACTCTCTCTTGAAAGAGGAATTGAATTTGATATCAAAATCATTCCTGGAGTTCAACATATATCGATTACCCTACACTGTATGGAATATACTTTGTTCAAATAACTCATAGTAAAACTATTGGATTTAGAGAAATATGAATTTAACAGACTAAGAAAATATCATTGGGGTGAACTGGTATTATTTTCAAAGAAATAAGAGATTATTTTTAGGTTTTTTATATACTATAGTAAGATGAACCAATTGAGCATGATAAATAGACACTTGTTTTTTAGGATCAATGATTTGCTTCATTAGTTTCCAGGATATTAGTGGTTCCACATGGTTTTCTTATAGTCATGATATCCCCATTAGTTGTTCTATAGAGGGGGATAACCCAAAGACAATTTTTAGGAGTATATAATGATTTTATCTATATCTTTACATGAATTTTGGGTGGATAAATGCATTAAAAGTGTTTGGGGGTCTAATGAAAAAATATTTCATATGTATCTCGACAACTTAATTATGATATTTTTTGATGACATACTCTTATAATCATGATCATTATAGATGAATATAAGGCACCTTGATAATTTATTGAGTACACCTTGAGCACATTATATTTATTTCAATCTATAGAGGTGTTACTTCTAGATTCTGGTGTTATGGTTCCTTGGGAATGTAATCTCTATATAGGGAATTTAATTATACCAATAAAGGATATAGGTGTTGATTTTTCCTGAAAATGATTTTTAGATCAAGAGATTACTTATTTTATCAAGGTAGTTCAAATGGTTCATACAAAACATCTCTAATTTGGAAGCACCTATAATAAGGCTTACAAATAAGCGAGTAAATTTTGAGTGGAAAGATCCCAGTAAAGAGTTATTCCTAGAGTTTAATAAAATATTTAAGAATACCAAATTTTAAAATTTCTTGATCTTTAGATAGGTTATGTAGTTTATTATGATGCCTCGGGGTTGATTTGGGAATTGTACTTATGTAGAGGGATCTGGTAGTAGAATATGGTTAATGATAGAAACAACACCAAGAATGGAAATACCTGATGCATGGCTTGGATTCGGTTGTTTTAGTCCATATAACACTCCCACTCGGATTCCATGCACTGATGGCCCATGTTGATCCACTACGTGACCTCAAGTCCATCTCCCTATATGCCAGAGGCTGCCAACTAATAGCGAGGGTCTATTATCAATCATGTAGAGACTATACCCTCTTGTATTTTTCCAGTTAATAAACTAGTCAAAAATAAACAAAAATAACATAATTATGTAACCATAACTAGAACAATACCAATATAACATGATAACCAAAAATGAAAAAACAATTTCAAAACTGAATAGAATATATTCCATGTTAAGTATGTTCCAAGTGTTAAAATGAAAACCCAAAAGTAAAGACACTAAAAACTCTCAAACAATTCACGAACCACATCTGGTTCCATCATACATTCCCTATCCCAAAACAAAAATCTTATCTCCATCCATTTCCCTTATCCATTTCTAAAAACATTTAATCTATTCAGGTACCGATCAGGCATCCTAAGTAGGGTATGAGTAAAACTTAGTTAGTCACCACCAATGGAGTCTAAAAAATTATCCATTCAAATAATATTTTATGAAGTTGTGCAAATAAATAATTACAATTCGTAAGTAAACATTTGTCACACAATAATTTAATCTTTATTTATCCACATAAACCAATCATGTTTCATAGGATACCCAAACCTCATAATCTACATCGGCCTAAAATGGAATCTAAAGTATCCTCATGGGATATCACACCCTAAAATACCATAATTACCATTCTATATATCATGTTACATCATAGAATTCCATTTTTACCATTCTAGATTACATGTCATCTCTCATAATTACATTTCTACCATTCTATATCACATGTCACATCTCAGAATTCCATTGTTACCATTCTAGATTATATTTCCTATTTTATAATGTCATTGTTACCATTATATATTTCATTAATTAATTCCATAATTAGTTAACCTTCTCAATCTCATAAATTAACACAATAATTAATAAATCCTATATATATCACAAATTAGTTCAACAATTAATTAATCATATCAATCCATTAGTTAATTCAATAATTAAATTATCATATAAATAACATAATTAATTCCACAATTAATTGATTACATAAATAAAGTTAATTAATTCAAAAATTATTTTATCAAAATAATTCTTTATGTTAATTAAATAATTTAATAATCACATAATTAACATTAATTAATTAAACAATTAAAAAATCACCTCAATAACATTAATTAATTTGAAAATTAATCAATCACATCAATTCAATTTGTTAATTAAATAATTTAACTAATCACATCAATAACATTAATTAATTTGACAACTAATTAATCATTTCAATAACATTAAATAATTCAAAAATTAATTAATCAAGTCAATTCCATTAGTTAATTCAATTATTAACTAATAAAATTAATAATATTAATTAATTCAACAATTAACTAATCATGTCAATAACATTAATTAATTCAAAAAACTAATTAATCACGTTAGTTAATTTGTTAATTCACCAATTAACTATTCACATTAATTTCCATTAATGAATTCAGTAATAAATTACTCACATTTATCCCATTAATAAATTCTATAAATAATTACTCATAATAAATTATTTCAACACAACCTTAATTAATTCAACAGTTAATCACTCTCAATTCATTGCCACAATATCACAATAATTAATTCAACAATCAATTATTCACAATTCAAAATCACAATATCACAATAATTAATTCAACAATTAAATATTTCCATTTTACAATCATAATAAATTCATTAAATAATTGAACAATTAATTAATCATATTCCATACCTTCAATTAATTAACCACTTAATTTTTTACATAAACTCAAATAATTAATTACACTATTCATTAATCACATTCAATCTGTTCATTTAAATCACCAATTAATTGTTCACATCAACTCCATTAATTAATTACACCATTTATTAATCACGTTCAATCCCTTCAATTAATTCACCAATTAATTTTTCCCATCAACCCCATTAGTTAATTCATAATTAATTAATCACGTAACTTCCATTAATTGATTCATTAATTAATTAATCCTATTATTTAATTCAATAATTAAATAATCACATTACCTCTATTAATTAATTCGTCAATTAATTAATCTAATCAATACCATTAATTAATTGAAAAATTAAATAATCACGTTACTTACATTAATTAACTAATCAATTTACTAATCCCACCAATCATATTACTTAATTCAATAATTAAGTAATCACATTTATTTATTAATTAATTCGTCAATTAATTAATCCCATAAATCAGGTTATTTAATTCCATAATTATATTATCACATTAATCTATTAATTAATTCATCAATTAATTAAGCCCATAAATCAAATTAATTAAATCAATAATTAAATAATCACATTAAACTGATTAATTAATTCATCTATTAATTTAACAGATCCACAATCAGAAAATATCAATTTTTAATTCATCAATTAATTATTCCAACTAAACTAATTAAATAACCCAAATTAATTCATCATTTAATTGATCTATATTAATCAATTAAATATCCAAAATTAATTTATCAATTAATTTTTCCAACTTAATCAATTCAATATCCTCAATTAATCCATCCATTAATTGTTCCATCTGAATTAATTCAATATCCTCTAATTAATTCCTCAATTAATTATTATATCTCAATCAAATAAATATCACCAATTAATTCATCAATTAATTATTCTAAATCAATAAATTTAATATCACCAATTAATTCCATAATTAATTGTTTCATATCAATCAATTTAATATCTCCAATTAATTCATCAATTAATTGTTCCAAAACAATTGATTCAATATATCAATAATTAATCAAAAAATTAATTAACTGAATCAACCAATTCAATATCTATATAATTAATTATACATTTAATTATTCCAATAAGAAAATTAAATATCTATATATTTAATTCTACAGTTAATTATCCCAATTAGAGAATTTGATATCTCTATAATTAATTATACAATAAATTTTCTCAATCTATAATTTACAAAATGCAAAATTTCACATCTCTATAATTAATTAAGTCAATCAATTAATAAATTAAATTATTAACTCAATTACTAAACATCTAATATAAATTCTAAAATTACATACACCTAATTTAAATCAGGACATTGGGATTTGAAATATATACCACCTACCTCAAAATTGATAAAGAACGCTTGCCAATATATATCCCCAAATTGAACATAATCAAACAAAAACACATAAAAAATAAGATTTAGATCTGAATCCTAAATCAAAATTAAAATGGATTGAGTTCTAATACACCTATATCTAGATTTAGAACCAATATCGGATATACACCCCTCTTTTTTTGGGAAGATGAGCGGGAGAGTGATAGTAGGATCTAATCGGTAAGGAACCACTTTCCTGGGATGTTGTAGATCAAGAATATGTCTTTATATTCACCACAGAAAGAGGTTTGGATCCATAGTAATTTTTTTAGAGCCTACATAGTCAATATTAATCATTATAGGATGAGTGGGTGTCTATTTGGGCTTAATATAGGGGTCCAGTTTCTTTAGAATCTAATTTTTCAGGTTAATTAAAATTGTGCACACAATTTGATTCTCGAGTCACACAATATCCTCTAACCACATGCCTTAATAATATGCCTCATCTAGGTAGGTGCATGATTTAACCTTTTTGGTCACATGGTTTTCCAAACTATGTTCTAATTATGTGGATCCTCTCTTCTTATGTTCGCAAGATTAGCAGGGTTGTGGCTCACAATTTTCAAAAATCAATGTGCCAACCATGAACTTCTTGTATTTCTTCATAAATTCTCAAAATTCACCAGAAACTACCCCATGAATTCTACCAATAAAATTTTCTCCAAAGTAGACAAAGTTGTACCAAGAAACAAGCTCGATGATTCTCCATAAAAATTCGCGTTCTTACAATCTTCCAAACTTATATCAGTGTGTCCTCAAATTTTACTCCCAAACAACCTTATGATTCCAAGTCAAAAATATCAGGCTATTGTGACCACTTATCCTTGTCTCTCTCCCAATATTCCTCCTAAACCCATCCATGTTTCAACGATATAGGATCTATAAGTACCCGACCTTAAAGCATTACATAATCTTGAATTAAATGAATAATTCACATTAAGGATCTTTTCAGGTTTAAATTTTTAGATAATTAGGCCATAACAATTACATATAAACTTGAAAATTACTTGTAGACACTACTACTCAGTATCTATTTTTTATATAATAAAAACCCTTAAAAAGAAACGTGTCTTGTTCCCAGGTTTAGACAACATGAATTTTCCTTGATCCCATCCTTAACCCTATTTATCATTATGTCCAACGGAAAACATTTCAAAAACATGGGATGAGAATAAAAATCTCATTAAGGGTTATAAAATAAGGAAAGGAAACATTAACCCATCAATAAATACAAATCAATGAAACTATACTTTTCAATCATAACATACCTTATTTAATTATAATATTTATGAATAACACACAGAAATCATAAATCATAAAGGTAACCTATGGAATACATAACATACTTACATTTTAGCTATCATAGCTACATAGAGCATTATGTTGGAATACCCATCACAGTATATTCCCTAAATCTCTTAGGAGAAACATTAACGTTTACCTCAGTCACGTTACCCAATGCATTAGAGAGCTATCTCAGGCTCACCCACCCTGGGTTTATCATAGAACCATCCGTATACGTAAACAATTCCCAATAACCCTAACATATTCATAACACATAAAAAAGAATAAAGGAAATATAACATTTCAACATTGTAATCACAACATATCATTCCAACATATTAACATAATCAATTCATTATCAATCCATTTTCAAAACCATTTAAAACATTAAATAAAGAGATTTTTTAATCAATGTGTCCCCTACCACATTGAAACTTTTAATTGAATTATCATTTGAAAACATTAATGTATATATAAATAAATCCTAAAAACCATTTTGAAAATATGGACATTAATGAGAAATATTTGGAAGAATAAATCATTAAAACATTTAAATCGATATTTTAATTAAAGGGTTTTTAACAAAATAAGAGACACTTAAATAAAAATAATTGAGGAATAGCATTCCATCTGAACTTTATAATATCATGAGAATAAAGGTATTTGTGATATAATATTCCAAAGTAGAGTATATACACTATAAAAGAGTGAATTGGTGCATAACAACAATAAAGCCTGAATGGAATGTAAATTGAGATGAAATCTGTTATAAAAACTGTATTCTTAGATTAAGGATAAATTAATTACATAATAATGTGTGAAAAATATAAATACAATAAATATGATTTTATATTTAGTATAAATCAATCAGAGAACATGCACACATATTTTTGTAAAAAAACACCAGTGACTTAGATGTTTAACTCAATGAATGGAAATTGAGTTAAAATTACTCTTATCAAGTTCATATCGATGACTTGAGAATTTATTAATGGATTGATTATTTGTATCAAAATTATATCCACACAAAGGGGAGTGGAAATTAAAACATAAATAAATATTTATTTATTCCACACATAATCACAGCTTGACATAATTAATAATTATAAGATTAACCCAAGGAATGGAAATTGGGTTAAAACGTTCCCTTACTGATTTGGTAACTTACGAAAGATACACCACATGAAAAAAGGATGATACAAAGAAGATGTAAATACCCATAAATTAACTTATATTATAAAAATAATACAATAATGGGTAGTACATGCACCACACAGAAGGAAATAATGTCAAACATAGCATGAATCTCATGGGAAAAAAGTGAGATTAAAACCCCTTACCACATTGCAATCAATCGAAAATGAACTTGTTATAATTACAAATTTTCCATGTGGTCAAAATTAAATTATCTACAGAATAAAATTAATGATTTAGATATCATATATATATGATATATATCTAGTATATATATGTATTTATAATAGTACATAACATATGAAGATAAGAAATGAAATGCACCGTTCAGGAAGACGGTTAGTCGTACGTACACATGAATGCTACTTTCATTTATATTTCATATTTAATGGAATGAAAATGTGATGAAAAATAGTTATATTATAATGAAATTATAATATAATATATAATTTAATTATCTCCATCCTTTATATGTTCCACGTATAGCATGAACGATTCATATCACTTTGAGGCGGTGGTAGTCTGCACTTCCTCAAATGAAATTATCATATTTACCCACTATGGAAACCATAATGGTAATAAATAAATGGAAAATAAATAAGCATATAAACAATATAAATATAATATATATCACATATAAATAAATTTCTATCATAATGGCCACCATGATAGGTGGTAGGAGAAGATTGGACAATCATCGTTTCATGAGGTAGTAGTTCGCCATCCACATAAACAGTATGTTCTTTAATCATTAGATGGAGGTGTGCACAAGTGTAGTTAGGATGATCCTCATAAGTACAACCTAATATATTTATTTTACTGGTTTTGTTATAAAATAAAATAATAAAAATATTTTATGGGGTTGGAGAAGTAAAATAAAACAAAAGAACTTAAAAAAAGATGTTACCTTTAAATCGGGTATCTCCATTTGGTTTGAACCAAATAGTTTAATTAAATTGTCTTCTTCCTAGGGTAAGGCTTCTAAGAGTAGTAGGGGGTGTAGGGAGATTCATTGGTTAGATTTTTGAGGATCAAAGGGGATTGATAAGTGTGTGTAATGGGTTAGAAATGAGGGCTTTTATAAGGGGGCGGAGGGGCTCTTTAGGAATGTTTAAAAATATTATTTTATTATAATCTTATCTTTTCTTTAAAAAGGTCCAAAACCCCATTAAAATATTTGATAATATGGATCATATTATAAATAAAATCATCCAATAATAAAAGGACAGGTTTTGGATATTGTTTTAGTATTTATAATCTTATTTATTTAAATCATTCATTAATGAGGTAAACATTGCATCATTGTTGTGTCACAAATAAATTTATTTATTTGATTTCTAAAAATTATAAAAAAATACCATGATGTATTAAATATTTTTATCTTTAAAATTAATATTTATAGTCTAATATAAAACTTATATAACCCTATGTAAAAATTGATTTACTAAAAGATATATGTTTAAGTAATTTTTGTCTTTACTTTAAATTAATTAATATAAAGTGCCATTATCACTTCCATGTGGCTCCATGGGGTCCCAAAATCGATCCAAGGATGACCATGGTCTGATATATATCATCCAATAATATTAGGACACATGTTAGGGTAATTTTATATTATTATAATACTATTTTTTCCCTTATTTACCAGATTAACCCTTTAACCTTGGTAAATAAAATATTTACTGAAATAAATATTCTTAATGTCCAAAAATAAAGGTCACCTATTTATAGAATTTCTACCACCTGATTCCAAATATGGAATCCATTTTTCCAAATTCAAAACACTAAGTTGGAATAAATTAATTTAACATTAATTCTCGTTGTCAAAACAAAAAAGCGTGTTTTTAAGAAATAATAACATTCAAAAGATTGACACAAGTTTTTGTCCAATTTCAAAGTGAAATTACCTATAATGACAAAAATATGATTAAATGGAAAAAAAATCTAATTACTCTTTAATACCAATTATAAAGATAATCTAACCGTATAAATAAATTAGATTAAAACGCTGTTTTGAATTAAAATACAGTATTTTTCATTATTCATAAAAAGATGAGCTTTGTCATCAAAATACCAAAATTGTATCCAAAGTAAATTTTGATGTCCCGGTTCTAAATAATAATAATATTTTGTAAAATTTAATATATAAAAGTGACCAAAATTATATTTAAATAGTTCTCTTCATCAAAAAATGGTAAATCGACCCTTTCATTAATATTAGAGTATTTATGCTTAAAATCATATTCTTTCTTATTTTAAGCCTCTAAAATTTATTGGATAAATGTAAAAACATTTAACAAACATTTATAATCATATTTTTGTTAGTTTTGTCCATTCCTGACAATAAAACGGCTAGGCATTAAATATTATTTAAAATAATATTATATTTTTTATTTTTTAGTATGAATCAGCATTGTGTGCAACATAAGATTTCAAAGAAACCCATTGTTGTGTATCTAGTATGCCATTGAACATAGAATCCCCTTTAAAGTAAAATTAATAATTAATTAAAAAAATTTAATAAATATGAAAATGTTATATTCTATATTTACCTCAGATGTTACGTCATTTCAACCTTTTGGGAATTGTCTCCTCGTAATTTTAAAATTGGGATTGGAAACTTCACTAAAAGTCCCACATCAGAAAAATAGTCAATAAAACTATCACTTTAAAATAACGGAAGAGAAGTTAAAAGGTCACCCCAGACAACAGATACTATTATTTCATGAAAACATGGATATGGAAGAGAAAATAACTCTCATAGATTAATAAAGAGTGATAGAGAACTTGATCATAGAAAGTTAACCACCACAATACCCTAAATTTGTGGTTGGGTAAAAGTATGATGATAAAAGTGAGATTATAAAAAAATTTCTTCAAGATCCTTTTCATAGAGTTGATGAATTTTATTAATAACTAGACTATGTTCGTAACGAAATATACTTACTTGTCATGTAGAGTGTCATGATTTAAAAAACTTCTACCAAAAACTCATCTATTCTCCAAAAGGTAAGTATTCATGATGACTTGGTCACACCTGAAGTGTTATAATAAACTTATATAGTATCACATAATCTACAATAGATGAACTATATATTTCCCCTATCTTTTGACATCAACCAAAACCATAATTGGTTCATAAAAGATCAAATAATCCCCAAAGGGATAATCCTTTATAAAAAGAAATACTACTCTTAATCTCCAAAATTCAATAAAAGAACCCAAAGTTCAAGAAACACCATTCAACATACAATTGTCCTTAAAATTATTCAAAATAATCCAAACTAAAATTGAAACCCAAAACACAGTAGGATTTAATCATATAGTCATCCATAGTAAATCTTAACATTTATCTCCAAAAACATTGACTAGTCTTAAAGTCTCATACTGAAGTGTAGTTAACATAAATGAATATTCTCTATGATAGATTAATTTTTTACATTAATAACCCAAATCACCTTACATCCACAATAAAAATATATATTCTTACAAAATAATATTTCAACCATTACTCAATAAATTAAATCCCATAGTATTTTATTTTCCTTAAGAATATAGTGTTCCCAAAAGAGTGAATGTCTTCCAAAATAACCTTTATTACTTAATAACCAAATCATTTTCCTATATTAAGGATATCCATTTGATTGAACATAAGTTCCCAAAATCAACTTATTCTGGATCAATAAAATCATTTCACTTAAATTAATAAGTTATACTAACCAAGGAATTCATGTAGGATAGTGTTGGGCAGTGCTCCCTTATCACCCTTCAGTTGTGAGTTCGATTCTTGTGTCCTTGCTGGACGCAACGGGTCATCACCCATCTTATGGGTTGTCCTTTTTATAAAACTCCAAAATATCCCTAACATATTTTAACCAAAAAGGTTTTCTTATACCTTTAATTTTCATCCCAATACATTAAGACCACAACATCTTATATATTGTCATTTTTTCACCTTCATATGATAAAATAAAACTATTCCCAATAGAAAGAATAGCATACCTTGATCATGGTGTCCATATGGTTTCCTCACCATCTTTTTCATGTAGGTAGAATGGCCATTCATTTCAACAATGATTTAGAGATCCTTCAAAATCATTTTATTCATTCATCTAAATACACCTTGTACAACTTGGGTCATATGGGTGTTCGCAAAAAAAAGTTTTGGAAAATTATCATGTATGACATATAATTTCAAAACATCTGATAAAACATGATATTTATAAAATAGTCGGACCAATTTTGAGTTGAAAAGTTCAATCAATGGTCCTTTTAAAATACCATAAGTATGTGTTTAGAGGCTATATTGTAAAAGAAAATATAAATAGGTTGTGCAAGGGTATCCTTCTTTAGCACCTTTTTCAAAATCATAATATGATTCAAAATATTGTGATAAGGTAAAATATTTAAAAATGACTTGATAATATTTACCTTTCTTGAAAATATGAGAATATTCAGAAAATATTACATGATTAAATACAACCCATGATCCATGATGATATCAAGGTATAGTGGAGGTGTTTGATATCTCAAACAACTGCTTTCAAGTGAGTTGCATGATAGAGAAAGTTTCACAGTAATCTGAACATGACTTTGCAATAATTATTACAAGTGTGTAATTAGGAAGAGATAGGAATGTTATTTGATATCCTCCTTCAATTTGTAACCAAAATTACTTGATCTGAAAAATTTATAAAACAACAATTTAACTGAAATAATAGACATAGGGACTAACCATGTGTTTAACTAAAACTCATAATCCCAAAAGTTGTCTAAACCAACCATTGAAACCAACTATAAGGACCTGGCCTTAAAACATTACATAATCTTGAATTAAATGAATAATTCACATTGAGGATCTTTCTAGTTTTAGATTTTTAGATAATTAGTCCATAACTATAAATTTTCATCTTGAAAATTACATGTAGACACTACTACTCAGTATCCATTTTCTTTTAAAATAAAAACTCTTAAAAAGAAACATGTCTAGTTCCAAGTTTTTGACTGCGTGGATTTTCCTTAATCCAATACTTGACCCTATTCATCTTTAAGTCATGTGGAAAACATATAAAAAACTGAGGATGAGCATAAAAATCATAGTAAGAGTTATAAAATAAGTAAAGGAAACATTAACCCATTAATAAATACAAGTCAATGAAACCAAACTTTTCAATCATAACATACCTTATGAAATCATAATATTTATGAATAACACACAGAAATCATAATATTTATGAATAACACACAGAAATAATAAATCATAAAGGTAACTTATGGAATACATAACATAATTACATTTTAGCTATCACAGCTACATACAGAGTTACATTGGAATACCCATCATAGTATATTCCCTAAATCTTTTAGGAGAAACATTAACTTTTACCTCGGTCATGTTACCCAATGCATTGGAGAGCTATCTCAGACTCACCCGCCTTAGGTTTATCATGGAACCACCCATATATGTAAAAATGGACAATAACCGTAACATATTCATAACACATAAAACAAGAATAATGGACAGATAACATTTCTGCATTGTAATCACAATATATCATTTCAAGGTATTAACATAATCAATTCTTTATCAAGACATTTTTAAAACAATTTAAAACATTTAATAAACAGATTTTGGAATCAAAGTGTCTCATGACACTTTGAAACTTTTAAAATAATTATAATATTAAAAAATTAATTTTCATATAAATGAATCCTAAAAACCATTTTTAAAACATGTACATTAATGAGAAATATTTAAAAGAATAAATCTTTAAAACATTTAAAATGATATTTTAGTTAAATAGTTTTTAACAAAATGAATGACACTTGAATATAAATAATTGAGGAATAACATTCAATCAGAACATTATAATATCATGAGAATAAAGGTATTTATTATATAATATTCCAAAGGACTTTATATACATCATAAAAGATTGAATTGGTGCATAATAACAATAAAGCCTCAATGGAATGTAAATTGGGATGAAATCCCTTATAAAAATTGTATCTGTAAATTAAGGATAAATAAATTACATAATAATTTGTGAAAAATATAAATACACTCAATATGATTTGATATTTAGTATAAATAAATCAGATAACATTCACACATATTCTTGTAAAAACAACACCAATTACTTGGATGTTTAACTCAATCAATGGAAATTGAGTTAAAATTACTCTTATCAACTTCATATCGATGACATAATAATTTATAAATGGAGGGATTATGTGTATCAAAATTATATCCTCACAAAGGGGGGTATAAATAAAAACATAAATAAATAAATATTGATTCCAAAAATAATCATATCATGACATGATTAAGAATTATAACATTAACCCAGGGAATTAAAGTGGGGTTCAAAAGTTCCCTTACCAATTTGGTAACATAAAAAACATACACTACATGAAAGAAGGATCATACAATGAAGAATTAAAAACCCATAAATTATTGTATATTTTATAAATAATAAAATCATGGTAAGTACATACACAACACAAAAGGAAATAATGGCAAACATAGCATGAATCTCATGGGAATAAAAAGTGAGACTAAAACCCCTTACCATGTTGTAATCAATCGAGTCATATGACCAAAAGTTAATAACCACCAAATGAATCATATAATACCATGAATATAAATAAAATCATGATAATATATATATATAATGGTAGTACACAATACACCACATGAAATAAATAAGTGTTGAATAATGGAAGTCTCACAGAATTAAAAGTGAGATAAGAAATCCCTTACCTCGTGTCCGACTTCACTCATTTATTCCTTTTTATTATTGAATAATAATCTTAAGTTAATTTATACATGATTAATAACCTTTTTAAATTTTATTATTCCTTTTATATCACTTATTACCTAGCTACAACAATTAGTTAATTATTTGAGTTCATACTCGACATTTTGACGATGTTCGGAACTTGAGTCAAAAATGAACTTGTTATAATTACAAATTGTCCATGTGGTAAAAATTACAATATCTCCAGAACAATATTCATGATTTATTTATCATATATATCATATATATGTCCAGTATATATATTTATTTATAATAGTATATAAAATTTGGAGAAAAGAAATGAAATGCACCGTTCGTGGAGACGGTAAGTCGTACGTACGTATGAACGCTACTTTCATTTATATTACATATTTAGTTGAATGAAAGAATAATAATAAATAGGTATATTATAATTCTTGTATAATATAATATATAATTTAATTATATATATCCATTATATGTTCCATGTATGGCATGAACGAGTCATATCACTTTGAGGGGCGGTAGTCTGCACTTCCTCAAATGAAATTATCATATTTACCCACTATGGAAACCATAAAGGTATTCTATAAATGGAAAATAAAGAAGTATATAAACAATATAAATATAATATATATAACATATAAATATAGTTAAATCATAAAGGACACCATGATAGGTGGTATGAGTGGATTCAACAATTATCGTTTCGTGAGGTAGTGGTTCGTCGTCCACAGAAACAGTATGTTCTTTACCCACTAGATGGAGGTGTGTGTAAGTGTAGTTCGAATAATTCCCATAAAAACAACCTAGTATATTGGAGATACATTTTTTTATAAGATAAAGGAATAAAAATATTTTATGGGGTTGGAGAAGTAAAATAAAACAAAATAATTTAAGAGAAGGAGTTACCTTTAAATCGGGTATCTCACTTTGGTTTGAATAAAAAGGTTTACTTTAATTTCCTTTCTCCTAGAGTAAAGCTTCTAAAATTACTTGAGGGATTTAGGGAGTTTAATTGGGTAGAGGTTGGATAATACAAGGGGCTTGAGAAGTGTGTGGAATGGGTTAGAAGTGAAAGATTTTTATAAGGGGGAGGAGGGGCTCTTTAGGAATGTTTAAAAATATTATTTTATTAAAAAATCATCTTCCATTTTAAAAGATCCAAAAACTACTTAAAGTTTAATAATATATGGATAATATTAAAAATAAAATCATCCGATAATAATTGTACAGGTTTTGGATTTTTTTAATATTTATAATCTTATTTATTTAAATAATTGATTATTGAGGTAAACATTGCATCATTATTATGTCATAAATAATTTTATTCATTTAATGTCTAAAAATTATAAAAAAATTACCATGATGTAGGAAATATTTACATATTTCAAATGAATATTTATAGTCAAATATATAACTTATATAACCCTATGTAAAAATTGATTTACTAAAAGAAATATGTTAGTCATTTTTGTCATTACTTTTAAATTAATTAATATAAAGTGTCATTATCACTCCCATGTGGATCCATGGGGTCCCAAAATAGACCCAAGGATGACCATGGTCGGATATTTATCAACCAATAGTATTAGGGCACATGTTAGGGTAATTTATATTATTATTATAATATTTTGTCGCCCTTATTTACCAGATTTACCCTTTAACCATGGTAAATAAAATATTTACTAAAGTAAATATTCATAGTGTCCAAAAATAAAGGTTACATATTTACACAATTTGGGCCCCTTAATTAAAAATATGGAATACATTTTTTCAAATTCAATACACATAAGTGGTAGAAATTAATTTGAAATTAATTTAAAATTAATTCTCATTGTCAAAACAAAAAAAGGGTTTTTAAGAAATAATAACTATCAAAACATTGACACTAGTTTATGTTAAATTTCAATGTGAAATTACATCCAATGACCAAAATAGGATTAAATTGTAAAAATATAATGTAATTACACTTTAAAACCATTTATAAAGATAATATAATCATATAAATATATTATATTAAATGGCATTTTTTGAATTAAAATACAATATTTTTCAATATTCATAAAAAAATTAACATTATCAGAAAATTACCCAAATTTTATCCAATGTAAATTTTCCTGTCCCGATTATAAAGAAGAAAATTATTTTTTCCAATAGAACATATAAAAGTGACAAAAAACTATATTTAATCAGGGTTCTCCATCAAAAGGGGGTAAGTCGGCCTGTTAATGAATATTAGAGTATTTATGCTTAAAATTAGATTCTTTATTAATTTAAGCCTCTAAAATTTATTGGATAAATGTAAAAACATTTAAGAAACATGTGTATTTATATTATTGTTAGTTTTTTCCATTCCTTTCAATACAACGTCTAGGCGTTAACTATCATTTAAAATAATATTATATTATTATTTTTCAGTATGAATTAGTATTGTGTGTAACATAAGATTTCAAAGAAACTTGTTTTTGTATATCTGGTACGCCATCGAACATAGAATCCCATTTCAAGTAAAATTAATATTTAATTCCCAAATTTTAATAAATATGAAAATTTTATATTCTTTATTTACCTGTGATGTTACAGGAACTATCTATATGACCCACACCACATTCTCATTCTGATCTAACACATGTATCAGATACTCCTCAAAGGATGCATCGTTCTCAAGTTAAACTTTCAGAACATAACTGATGTGTTTCCCAACTCAATTAGTCTAACAACAACAATAATACCATTGACCATTATCACTCATCCATGAAATCAAAATCAACCTAGTTATGACGTATACCCACCACCACCAAGGCCCACCTAGCCTTTCCTCAAGGAATTTAAACATGCTCATTATAGGTTTATCATTCAAAAACTATTGACAGTGTACCTCCCACCATCCAGCTATGCATATACTGATCTATAAGTGAATCCTTTATGGGGCCTTGTATCCAACAAAAATAGATACAGTTTCCTAGGCATAAGTCCATATTTTTTTAGCATACCCAAAAATATTTCAAGCTAGGGGACATGATCATAACTAATTAAAAGTACATCAATAAGTCATCGGTGAACAAAACCAAAAATAATACATCACTAATGACACATACCACTAAAGAAACACCTTAATACATCAAAATTCTTGGGCTTCCCTACCAGTAAACATCTCACCAAACCAATCCAAAATGATATGGTCCCTCACAAAACCATCAACCGAGTTCTCAAACTAGGGCATTATTACAACCAAAACCACCCACATCAAGGGCCAAATAAAAAAGGATTCTAATTTATGAACATTAACAAAGTTATTTATAGAGATTTACATAAAACCATTACATGGCATTCCCCTTTTTTACCGGCACACAGTCAAAATTGAGGCACTATCACTACCTTTAACCATGATACCTCTAGTTCATGATTAGAAATGGGTAAAAATGTTCTCAATTCAACTTTCTCATTAGAAACCCATTTATAATAATTTTTTATTATTTTACAATCTTTATATATATCATTTTAGAAACCATTTTTAGATCAATTATACAAGTAAGTAATGAAATTTCAAGTTCAACAATACACACAAAACATATTTTCCCGTGCTTTCCTAAAAATGATGCACGTCACAAAATAACCATGGGTTACAAAAATGATGCATTCATACTCTAATCTAGTGCCTTTTCAACCAAAAAGTCATATATCAGAAAATATCAATATCAATAATCACAAAACATAACAAGTGTATCACCCAAGGTGAAATAATTTTCAACTATAACCGAAAACATCAATAACAATAATCCCACCCTAGGTACTTGGGTTCAACCCTGTAAATGGGTTTGCTAATCCCATGCATGAGATCATAACCAAGGCCTGAATCTTATTAGTATCATGTCTAATTTTATCAAATATTATGGAAAAAAATAAAATAAAATGGATATGATACCACTTTGTAATGTCTCAACCTGGGTACCACACACTAGTGCCCCAAGTCAGTCTGTGAAATGACCTGAGTGTGCCTCCCCGTACACTAGAGGTAGATGACAAGTACTGACTGTCTATTATCGATAATTGGAACATTATACCCTATATTTTTTATTATAGTAATACACAAGTTGAAAATAAACAAAAAAAATAGGATGATATAACCATAACCTGAACAATATTGATATAATGTAATAACCAAAAATAGAAATTCTATATCAAAACTGAATAGTAGATATTCTATTCTATGTACATGCCAAGTATCAAAATGCAAACTAAAATTAAAGACACTAAAAACTTCCAAGTGTTCTTAAACCATGTCTGGTGACCTCATCCATGCTCCATACCAAAATAGCCATCTAACAGAGGTACTTTTCCCTTAACATGTCCTACAAACACATACTTTATTCAGGTACCAATCAGGCAGCCTATGTAAGATGTTAGTACAACTCAGTAGGCCACCACTAATTGAATTTAAAATAGTATCCAATAAAATAACAATGTATATAATTTTATAAATAAATAATTACAATGTATAAGTAAAAGTTATCACATTATCAATTAATATTTTTTTGTCCAGATAAACCCCCTAAGAGATACCCCCTTACTTTAAAATAGGCAGTGCATCCATGGTTCACAAAGATAAACCATGACATCGAACATTAGTTTTTGTGTCATGGCATGAAGAGGGAAAAAATTGGTTTTGTTTCACATTTCCTTACCTTCAATAAGTTAAAGGTTTATTATCATGTTCCTAGTGCTTTTCTTCATCCATATTCAGTGAAACTATGAAAGTGGGATGACATGATGATATAATTTGGGATAGGGATCTCTAGGACCACTAGGAGTCATGATGTTGTTTGGGTAGTATTTTGTCAGTTGATGAAAGTGGATCAATTCATACTGATCAACGAGACTCACTCTCTTGATGATTTAGATAATCTATATATCTGAGAGATAATATGAATACATAGATCACCATCTAGTATTATATTGGTAACAGATGTCTTTTCTACATCATTGTTTTTTCATGTGTTGTAGAAGTATTTGGGGACTTAGGTGAAGCTAATTAAAATATGTCACCTAAAGAAGAATATAAAATATGATAAGAATATCTTGATACTTGAGTAAATACTTTAGGAATGTTTCTCAGAATTTAGTGGAGAGTGGTATGAGAATATAGTTATTATGGAGTTCACTCACAAAAATAGTTCATAGGTTTCTATTTGGATGGAAGCTTTTGATACACTCTATGGACTTTCATGTCGCTCATCACTGTATTGGCATGAAGAATGTGAGGGACTAGTTTTTTGGATGATTACCATATATGAGACTTAATAAATATTAAAATATATCAGAAATAAATACATACCACTCAGAGTAGGTAATAAAATGTATGATGACTACTGGATATGTCCTTTGGAGTTCACTATTAGTGACCAAGTTCTATTGAAGAATTATCCTTGGTTAGGGTATCATTATTTTATGAAGTAGGGGAATATGGAATCATGGTTCATGATAATTTTGGAGATCAATAAACATATTATAATAGTTTATTAATGAATAGACCTCTTTAAAATTATCAAAGAATGAATGATGAGTTCTATGTTTCTCAACTTTGGAGGCACATGACTGAACCAATTCATTTAATCAATTATGAGGACATTGATTTGGAACAAAAAAATATCATTTGTAAAGTGACCAATTTCTATCATAGACTACTGCAATAAGGTTTTATAGGTAAATACAATTCCACTTGTTTGTTTCATTTGAAAGAATGGATGGATCTTGGAAGAATCATGGGAGAGGGAATATAAAATTTGATATAGTGGATGAATTTATTCGTTAAATACCACTAAATATGGTTCTCAGGGATGAGAAATCCTTAGGTAAAGAAATTATAAAACCATATAATTTTTTTGTTCTTAATATGTTATGCCTTTATTAGTTTATTCACCTTACAATTTTTATATTGAGCCATTATTTTGAGAAGCATTGTGGATTTAGAGTATATTTTGGAAGATTATTTTTGTTTTTAGTGTTTTTATATAATAAATGGGTAACAACATGTCTACATTGTTAGAAATTTAGGTCCATGGGTTCTTTAGTGAAAATCGGAATGGGGTTTTGAAGGACCCCGGGACACCCTGAGAGGGGAGGGGTGAATCAGGGTTACCACTTTTTCTCTTAATGTGATGGATCTTGTTCCCACGTTGGTAGGAACTTGTTAAACCTGTATGATGGTTTGGATAAGAAAGAAAACATACACATGCACAGAGAAGACACCACCCTTTTTACTTGGTTCGCCACTAAGGGCTACGTCCAAGGAGCATACGCCGATAGGTTGTCGGTCGTACCAAAATCCACTATGCTTCACTAGCTGGAGATTACAAAAGTTCGGGCATAGTCACTTTTTCCCAGGATCACTGCCTTTACAAAGGTTCAGGGATAGCTCACTGCTTCCCTTGGGTCACTCCTGTTGACTCCCCCTGGCTCACTGCCGTTGGTGAAGTCCCACTCAGTTTATAGACGTGAATGTCTCTTCAATTGATAGCCTTGAAGTTCATTGTCTCCTGTTCAGCATGATACATTGCTTGCATCAGAGTCCTGAGTTAATGCTCTGTTAGATCCAAATTCCAACCACTGATGAATACCCCATTTACCTTGTCCACAGGGAAAACAAACTTTGGAAAAGGCCTTCGCAAAGTACCCTACTTCGCAAGGCTCCCAATTTTTCAAAGCTCAAACAAGCCTTCGCGGAGCCCCTGCCATTTCGCGAAGCTCAACCGCGAAGCACTCTCGCGATGCTCCAGCCTTCTCAATGCTTGGAATTTGCGAAGCTCCTACCTCTTCATGAAGCTCATTGAGCCAACGTGGGGCGCACATCTTTCGCGGAGCTAGAATAGCCGCCGCGAATCTCCTCTTTCGCGAAGCACACTGCCTTCACGAGAGACCTTTGCGAACCGAGAGCAAAAGACTTTCTCTGAAATTCTCTCTACTTCTCTTGATGGGGTCAGCCTCTATTTAAAGGCGATTCCACCGACCCTCGTCCCTTCTGCGCGAAGTCAATACCACATCATCACAAATTGTGAAGCTCCAAAGTTTCCACCGGAATTCTGTCCAAATCGCGAAGCACCACGGCAATTTTCCGTTCACGGAGCTAGACAAAGTCACGAAGATTCATCGTCAACTTACCTTCGCGGTGCGCCTTCCTTCACATAGCTCATCGTAATCACAGATAAACACCGTCAACATTCCTTCGCGGTGCGCGCCTTCGCCGTGAATCTCCCTCGCAAATCCCTTCTCAGCCGCGATGCGCTTCAGCCTCTGTCGTTCGCGAAGCTTGACGTAATCGCGAAGAGTCACCGCCTCTATTCTTCTGGTCTTTGCGAAAGATAATCCATGCATCCCATCTTCAAGAAACTCATGCCTTTGCCATATAAAAATCGATCTTTTTGGAAATCCACTCTTCGCGATGTTCAGCAACTTCCAGATTTTGGACCCCAAAAAGTTGGCAAACACTGGGAAACGGCGCCACCTTCACTACTGTTTTCTGCTTGAACGGTATAGTCTCTTTTTTGGTACACATCCTGAACTTCCACTGAGTATTGACAAAAAACACAAACCATATGCCAAATCATGCTTTTAAGACCCTGGTTCCAACAGGTTTATGACTAGTGTGGGCATGAGGAGCTTCCGGACCCTTGGTAGATCCTGTCTTAGGTGACCTCACCATGCCCATGCTGGAGAGTGTAGTGGAGTAAAATGGTAGTAATATCATAACCATTACATATAAGTAAGATTTTTCACACACTGATTTTTATAAATAACATGATTATGGTAAGGACTTTGTGGAGGTCACAGTGGCATTTTTATAGGCCTTGAAATTATCAATACCATCAAACTTCTTCTCATATATCATCTTCTTTTAATGGGAAATGAATGTGAGTTTAATGGGAGGTATTTAATGTTTTTTATCTCAATAATTACCTTTATTAATTGATTTATTCTTCCCCAACTTGGTGGTTCCCTTTATTTTTATGAATTACATATCCTCTTTGGATGAACATGGGAAACAGTCATGGTGTTTTATTTTCTCCTTAGAGAAAAAAGGTTCTTCTTGGCCTATTTTATTGATATTTCTATAATAATTAAAACTTAGAAGGTATAGGTTGTTCCTTTTGAATTGTAACACTATATTCCTCAACACTTCTCCTTTGATGGCCATTTGTTGATGTGATAATTCTCACCTTCAACAACTAGACATGAATTCCATTTTTTATGGTGTTGATCACTGGATATGTGTTTTCTCTACCCTTAGTTTGATTACTCATTAATAATCATTTTTTAAATCATGTTATTTTATATTGTAATTAGTTATCATCAATTATTTTCATGCAAGATTATTCTATTTGGTGTGCGAACACAGTTTGGGAAACAATGCTCCTGACAAACCATGACATTGATGTTGACATGCTTGAAGTAAGAAGTTACATACAATATAGAGGCTATGTATATTATTTTTTCTTGATATGAAACTGTATATATTTGTAATTTCTACCATTATTATGTTAAATCACATTTGTGTGTAACCCATTAGACCTTTTTTGATGTTTGACCAAATGTGTGTATGTGTGTGCGCATAGTCCATGAGACCCATTTTTTAGTTTGATAACTTTTGTGTGTTTGGATACCATATTTTATTCATGACATGTTATGTTTTACCTCAATATGATATTCCTATATTCCATGTAATGTAAATTGAATATTCTATATTTTTTTATTTTATGCATGGTACTGAAGTGAAATTTACACCCAAAATAGATCAGTGTCCATAAAGGGGAAGCATGTTCAGATGACACATGTGATGTGATAAGTGGAAAGAGTTAGATGATGGGGTATGATGGACTTGTGTGTATTGACCTAAGGGAATCATGGTCTTATTTGATCTAAAATATGAGGTGAAAATAAGTAATGATGGTATTAAGTGACCTAACATCAGAAATTTTGTCAGGATATAATGGCCTAGGGAGTGTCAAAATAAATCATCCTTGTGGAATGACTAAAAGAAATATGGGTCATTATGGCCTTGTGTGGTCTGACATTATTTTCTTATCCTCTTGGATATGGTCGAATACAAGTGGTGAACTTATTTTTGACTCATTTTAGGACACTGTTATGACTATGTTTTTGTCATGGATCCAAGTAGGTATGACCAGGGGTTCATGGAATATTTGTTAGGACATGACCGATCAGAACATGATAGGGGGTTTTCTTTCATAGAAATTTATCTATTATCCTAAAATACACTCTTATAAATGTGCACACATGTTAAGGAAGAATTGGCGGTGACCTAATGGTTTTAGAATCAAACTATTCATGAGCATCGCGATGTGTGTGTCGAATTTATGGTCAGGGATACATGAAGGTGAAAACCCAAGAGAAAGGGAGTTGGGAGATAAATTTCGGTGTTTTGAGGTAATATTGAGATAGAATCTATAGTGATTCCATAATAATATTATTACTTTCATGTTATTGAACAAACTTTATTTGATATTCCACATTGGGGGACCTTGGTCTATTTTCTATATGAATTGATAGACATTCCAGGCCTTGTGATTTAGAATTGTTTATTTTTTATATTATTTTATTAATTATACATGTCTTTATTGATAGAATGGGTATTGTCTCCAAATAGAAAATATTCATATGCTCACTACTAGTCATAAACCACATGTATATTGGGAGACACACTTGAGGCCATGTGGAACTCCATCCCGAACCATGTGATTTGAATCATGGGGTCATATTTAATTCCCATAATGTGCTATTTTGATATTTTAATCTAATATAGGTATGAATTTTTACATTATTGACTTGTATTTATTAGAAAATATCCTGAGGATAGATTATTTTTTCCCCATAAATCGTAAATTGATTTCTATCATTAGTGGTTATTCTTTATTTCCTCTTAAGGGAACTTCCTGGTGTTTCAGGGAGAGTGGGTTCTAAGATCTAGTCAAGTAGGATCTTTTTTATCTGAATATCGAAAGTTGACTTCTTTTTCACTACTAAAATAGGGGGTGAACCATAAGATTAATATCTTCCTTTGTAGGTTAATGAATTCCCTAAATCATTTCAAATGAATTTATTTAGTCTTCTTCTAGATAGGGAAGATAATTTTTAAATTTATATGGTGTCGGGTGTCAAAAACCAACCCAAGTTGACCCCAATATGGGAACCCAATGCACCCCAAAATAAGGATTGAGATTTATTCCTAATCATTTCGTAATAGAAACTAGTGTTGTCCATTAAGTTTAAATCAATTAGGAATGATTTATCCTATGAACAACTAAGAAATACATAAACAAAAATAGATAAATAATATAAAACCTTCTGGTGGGAAATAAATAAAACTAGACATACCTCTATGTGAGCCCACGGGTCAATGCCAACTGCAGAACCAAAATTACTCCAAGAGAGACAAGAGCCAAGGTCAACCTAAAACTGAGAAATGATAATATAGACATGACCAAAGAGATTTTTAGAAGAAATTACTAATGATAAACCATGTCATATGTCTAAAATTAAAATAGAAAATCATTTCATGCTACTTTTAAATATTAATATATTAAAATAGGATTTTAATTTCCTTTTTAAAGAAAGTACTAAGTAGATACCTCTTAAAAACCATTTTCGGTGTTTATTTATAAAAAATAGTTAATAATGAATAAAATTTTTTACAAAACCCAATTTATATGAAGGACCATGAGATTAATGAAAAATTTTACTAAAAAAAAATAGTGGAAAATATTCATAAAAGTTCTAAAAAACATGGGAAAGTAATACATGTGTAAAACGGGTGTCATGGGGCCTTAGAATCTATCAATACTGCCTAAGGAATAGGCATTAAAAATGACATAATAAATCTTTAATGCTACTAGAAATCCATAATCAACTCACCCTAACACCCAATGTCACCCTCATTGGTTCGACTAAGTGGCATATCACAAAATTAGAGTGAGTCTATCTATAGACCTCCAATTAGAGAGTAATAATAAACTAGTACAACATATGTACCTAAAGATCCATACTAACTACCCAAGGCTTCCCATGTTGTTCAACAAGAGTTTAATTTTAACAAGCTATTATATACATACATATCAACGACATTTCACTAAAATAATCATTCACTTTCTCACCAATGAACTCCATTTTAATCACATCCCCTTTTCCCTTTCCAAAATACACAAGAATTAAGAAGACCCTTTACCATGAATGATTACATATAACACCTTTAGCACACAACATGATTCCAATACAAGGGGAACATTTTAATAGGGGGTTTCATTTCATTCAATATTTTTAATGTTCCAAATGGTTCTTATCATTTAAATGGAAAAAACAATTTATTTGGACATCCACCTTTTCCCAAGGGATCCATGTTCCAAAACCATACATCACATTTAAACATATATACAACTTCATATATATATATATATATATATTTATAACCCTAATTTAATTTACATGCTCCCATGGCCATGAGTGGAGATGTTTAAGTAGGAAAATTATATATATATATGTATGTATGTATGTATGTATGTATGTATGTATGTATGTATGTATGTATGTATGTATGTATGTATGTATGTATGTATGTATGTATGTATGTATGTATGTATGTATGTATGTATGTATGTATGTATGTATGTATGTATGTATGTATGTATGTATGTATGTATGTATGTATGTATGTATGTATGTATGTATGTATGTATGTATGTATGTATGTATGTATGTATGTATGTATGTATGTATGTATGTATGTATGTATGTATGTATGTATGTATGTATGTATGTATGTATGTATGTATGTATGTATGTATGTATGTATGTATGTATGTATGTATGTATGTATGTATGTATGTATGTATGTATGTATGTATGTATGTATGTATGTATGTATGTATGTATGTATGTATGTATGTATGTATGTATGTATGTATGTATGTATGTATGTATGTATGTATGTATGTATGTATGTATGTATGTATGTATGTATGTATGTATGTATGTATGTATGTATGTATGTATGTATGTATGTATGTATGTATGTATGTATGTATGTATGTATGTATGTATGTATGTATGTATGTATGTATGTATGTATGTATGTATGTATGTATGTATGTATGTATGTATGTATGTATGTATGTATGTATGTATGTATGTATGTATGTATGTATGTATGTATGTATGTTTGTATGTATGTATGTATGTATGTATGTATGTATGTATGAATGTATGTATGTATGTATGTATGTATGTATGTATGTATGTATGTATGTATGTATGTATGTATGTATGTATGTATGTATGTATGTATGTATGTATGTATGTATGTATGTATGTATGTATGTATGTATGTATGTATGTATGTATGTATGTATGTATGTATGTATGTATGTATGTATGTATGTATGTATGAATGTATGTATGTATGTATGTATGTATGTATGTATGTATGTATGTATGTATGTATGTATGTATGTATGTATGTATGTATGTATGTATGTATGTATGTATGTATGTATGTATGTATGTATGTATGTATGTATGTATGTATGTATGTATGTATGTATGTATGTATGTATGTATGTATGTATGTATGTATGTATGTATGTATGTATGTATGTATCTATGTATGTATGTATGTATCTGTATATGTTTATATAACACATTTAAAAATTTAAGATGTTTGAAAATCCTTTGAAAGATCCTTAAAAAATAAAACATGCCATAAATACTTAATAAAAAATAGTTGAAGGAAAAAAAAGACTTTTGTGGATTTCCAATTCACCTTTTAAAAATCACTTGCAACAAACTGGAGAATTCAAAATGTTTAACACTTTAGAACATGCTGGAAAACATATGTTAATATAAACACACATGCAAATTATTTGGGGAAAATATAGAAACATAAGGGAAACCCCAATTTCAAGAATCCAAAATATTTTCTATAATATACTTACTTAATTATATAATTAAAACACTCAATAAAACCACTAATAAATAATAGTTTTCAAAATAAATTCTCACACATGGGGTATCCTATATGGAATTCACTAATATTGTAAATAGAGACATTATTCCACCAAAAATAGGTCTAAGAAAACATAAATAATAGAGTAAACAAAATATTAGAAAATTCATAATTAAAAATTGAACTATAAAGGAAATTGAAAGACACACTACCCAAATATGATGGAGAACTCACTACCTTCAATGGCATGGAAAAAACCCATCCTTAATCTATAATCAAGAACCCAAAACATCAAGAATTAATAAAAAATAACCAAAATATGGTTAGGTTTTAAAACGTCCTTAATATTTCAAGGGGGAGAAGAAAAAGAATTAAGAAAATCTAGGAAATTAGTCGATACCTTACCATGATGAATGAAAAGTAAATAATTGGTGGCGGTGGTTAGAAACCATAAAAACGGAGGAAGAAAAGGCACAATTGGGATAGTCTTATTGGGATGGTGCATCATAACACACAGAGAGGGTGGGAGAAGGGTTGGTGTGAAAGGTGAGTGGGAGAGGGTAAAATAAAATTAATAATAATGATGATGAAAAAAGACTTTAAAACATTTTTTTAATTGGTAATTGAGCATGATTTGACTGCAAGAACATCCAATTCATTCAATAACCATGTGTCCCCTACTGGAGATCAGGGGGAACACTATATAAAAAGGGTGAATGATTTAGGAAACCATTTTTTTAATATGTGTTTTATATCTGTCAATAGGCAGAGGTAGTCACATGGTCTGCTCATGGTTCCTACTAACTACACACCCATACCAAAACACTAAAATTTAAAGAAATATTTACGATTAAACATGAAAGTAGAGAAAATAAATAAAAAATTAATTAATTATAATAAAAATTAAATTTAATGGGTAGGGGATTTCCAATTATCCCAATCATTGTGATTTTTTCCCCTAGAAATCATGAACTAGCTTAAAAGAAAAAAAAGTATATTATACCTCTGTAATATACCTCAATATTTCAAAACAAAAGGAACACCATGACAACCACAAAAATAGAACTATGAAACTAACCAATGTGAAAGAACACATTCTTACAAATTTAATTTATCTCTCAGAGAACCTCTAGAGTGATGACCCAAACACACCCTCACCCAACGATTATCCGTGAGGGACATTAAATATAATCATAATATGGATCAAAATCAAAATGAACATGATGGATCCACAAAATATTATAAATTCTCTAAAACCATAATCCTAAGATATGACCAATATAAAATATAAATATAAATATAGAAGCTACCATGTAAAAACACTACAACATAGAAAGGATTCGAAACAGAGGGGGGTTATATCATGATACTCAATCAAAAATAAATTCATAACTTCCATTTATCTAAACAAGTAAGTCTCTAAGTTATCAGGAACAATTTTTCCTCAAAAAAATATAAGAGAGGGAAGTAAAATGGGGGTAAGGTATAACTAGAATCACATCAAAAAAAATATACCCACAAGAGTAGCTGATTCCAACCTTAATACAATGGTGTAAATGGATGTAACTTGAAACATATTACCAAGAACACCAAGTCCTCGGTGATCCAATCCAAACAGAAAATGAACTATATAAGACATGACCTATCCTAGTGGTATCACCAATATTAGATCCCTTGAACACATAAAATACGTTTTATTTTCATTTCCATGAAACAAAACCAACAACCTTACTAGAATCCTCATGTAAATAATGGGCCCTTCTGATCACTAATGAGATAAAATATCTATGAAGGTCGATATGTTATTGAGATAACACAAGGTAAAAGAAAAGTCACTGAAGTCACTCTATAAGGGATAAATTAACAAGTATGGGATATTAATTTACCACCCAATGTGGATTCTGGGTAATTCCATCCACTTGAAGATCTCTCTCCCAAACAAAAAGAGACAACACTCAAGAACACCCTAAGATAAAAACTCCCCATAGGATATTGAAACATTCTAAGGGGAAATCCAATCAAAACAATATTGTAAAATCTGAATTAGGATGCATCATGATTTAAATCATACTGAACTAAGTAAAGTATAGAAATAATAAATAACCCCATGATTAAAAACCCAACCACGCCTATTAAAAATAAAAAAATCCAAACAAAAAACAACACCCACATTGAAATTAAGAAATAAATATCCAAATTAACTTCTTCAAAATCCATTAAATTGAAAGAAGTCCCACCCCCTTTTATGGATAATAAAACTATAAAAGTATCTATTTAATTTTTTTGAATACCTAAAAATGGAATTTCAATTTATTCCAAAAATTTCCTTTATAAATATCAAATTCTACTTTATCTATTAAAACCATTTTAAACCTCACCTTTCACATTTAAAATCATTAACAGTTTAAATTAAAATTTAAATCCACATAAAATTTTGGAATTTAATTTGGAATCACTATTATCATTTAAGTATATTTCAAAACCACAAAATTATAACCTTTAAAACATTTACAAGTTCTTCTCAAAACCTGTTTAATTTCACTAGACCAAATTCCCTTTTTCAAAATAAATTTTTGAAAGAAAAATAAATCCTAAGAAGCTAAATACTCAAAAATGATATTATTAGAATATTAACACACACCATACACACACATACACATCCTCACACTATCATATATAGACACTCAAGCACGGAAGTAAGTATACACTTACCATACACATAAATCCCTATATGTGAGCATTCATAAATAATACAACGAGTCAAATGAAAAGGAACAAAAATCACTTTTAAAATAACTCTTTTATATATCCCAACGAATTTAAATATACCTTTATCATTAAAAAACATTCAAATGTTGACAACTTAACTTTATATACCAAATTTCATTAATTTTTTTCAAAATGAAATATAAATTCCAATTTTTAAATAAAAAATGTTTTCAATTATGAAAAATAATTTGAAAAAAAACCCAAACATAATTTAAAACCCAAATGAAACACCCCAAATAAACATAAACTAAAATATAATAATGAATAGAAACATCCTAATTCTCAAAGTGTAAAAATACAAAAAAGTAGAAATATATTTTCTATACATATTTTGGTTCCACAATTTGGAAGACTATACAACAAACATATAAACCTCATTGAAGTTCAACAGAAAAAACCACATGGTATGTACATATTTTTCCAGACCATGCATGGAATGTTTGAACACCCTAAATAACTCTAATAACTCAAAAAATATATTTTGATTTTCGTAGAATGGAAAATAAAGTATCAATTCTAATCATAGAAACTCAAATAATAAATGAATCTCTCAAAAACATCCCAAAAGAAAGAATGAATTGGAAAAACAAACATCTTGAACCACCTTGGAATTTCAGTCATCCTTATTAATAGGTGGTGATTAAGAACCAATCCATGACTAACTACTAAAATTTTGAAAAACATAACCCCAAACTACTGAACAAACCCAAATAACAAGGACCAAATTGCTCTAATAAATTTTTTTCACAAACTAACATGGGTCAATTCCCATCCAATAAAATGAACCAGCCCATAACAAGTCCCAAGAGGAATTCCCAATCCTCCCAGGTGGGAAAATAGTTCCAAGAATCAATATTAAATCGATCGGGAATGATGTTTCCCATGAATGATAGAAAAAAATAAAAAATATATAACAAAATAAAAACTAGAAATATAAAATAAATACAATTACACATATATCCATATGAAACTATGGGTCATAATTTATGACGGAACTAAACTCTCTCAATGTGCGACACAACGAAGCTCAATATGAAAATAAAAAATGATAATGTGAGTTTGAACATTGAGATTCTAGGTAGGTTTTCCCAAGTCAAAACCATACACTATTCCTCAACATTAATGTAACACCCCAAGCTTCCTCGGTATGTTTCCTTTCGAATAATGCAATGACGTGCATTGTACGCAACTTCGAGATTTTAACACACCACAACCAATCAAACTAGCCGTTATGAATAGTAATACCTAATTTTTGAAATTATATATATTTTATATTTCAAAATGGACTTCATTTTTGGATTCGGAATATCGAAATTAGCCTAGGGTGAAATTTTGGTACTTTTCGGATAACTTTTGTATTTTGATGAATAGTGAAAATTACTAAATTTTAATTAAAAACAACTTTTTTAATCAAAATAATTAATAGTGATAAATTGTGAATTTGAGTGGTTTTAAAGTATATTTAGAATATATTTTTACCATTTAATATAATTTTGGTCATTGGACATAATTTTACAATTAAACCGAACATAAACAAGTGTCAATCTTTTGATAGTTATTATCTCTTAAAAACACGCTTTTTGTTTTGACAGTGGGAATTAATTTTAAATTAATTTCTACCACTTCTGTGTTTTGAATTTATAAAAATGGATTCCATATTTGGAATCAGGATGTTCAAATTGTGTAAATAGGTAACTTTTATTTTTAGACATTTTGAATAATTACTGCGGTAAATATTTTATTTACCATGGTTAAGGGTAAATCCGGTAAATAAGGGTTAAAAAAATAATATTATAATAATACTAAATTACCCTAAAACGTGTCTTAAACATATTGGTTGATACATGGTCGACCATGGGCATCTTTGGGTCAATTTTGGGACCCCATGGATCCACTTGTAAGTGATAATGACACTTTATATTAATTAAGTTAAAATGAATACAAAAATGACACAAGCATATATCTTTTAGAAAAACAATTGTTACATAGGGTTATACATGTTGGATTTTAGATTATAAATATTCATTAGAAAGATAAAAAGATTTCCTACATAAAGATATTTTATTTATACTTTTTAGACATCAAATAATGTAAAATATTAATGACACAATGATGATACAGTAATTACTATAATAGTAAAAAATTAAAATAATTGATTTTATAAATACCCAAATAAATATAATATGACACTTTTAATGAATTAAACTAATTTTCTAGGATAATATGATATATTAGGATTGATTTAATTTACTTTTTTCGAAATAATCAATCTGTTATGAGTTTCACAAAAATCAACTAATGAATAGTGTCAAAATTGACATAAAAGAGTTCTTAAAACAAATATTATATTATTAATTGATATTAAATTCCTAAAAATCTAAGGTTCGGCCAAGAGACTTATATCATGATAGGTTAATCATTAATGGACCACTTGGGGGTCGCTTGGATGTATATAGTAAGTTTATTAACCATATAATATAAAAATACAAAGAGATATTGTAAAAGTGAAACTAATTAACTTAGAGTTAATACTTAAAGATAAGGTTAATATAAGTACCCAAACCTGTCTAAATTCTATTGGATGAGTTGTTTTCGACCTATCCCCACCTCATCCTTTGAATAGTCAACTTTGGAGCCTTTGGAAACCGAATATGAATTTATTATAAATTAATATTTCTAGCTTTTCCAAAGGTGCCCCTCACCCCTCTTATAAAAGGGCACTCCTCCTTCTCTTTTCCTCACACCTCTCAAGCCACATGGCTCGTCCAAACTCTGCCCAAATAAGCTCCCCACATCCCTCTCCTCCTACTTGAATCTTCCACTTAGGCAGAAAGCATTTCAACAAGTCCTTTGGTTCCAACCAAAGTGAGTTACCTAAATTAAAGGTAACGATTTCTCTTAAATTATTTTCATTTATTTTGCTTCTTCAACCCCCAAACTCTTTTTATTTCCCTTCTTTTGTAACAACACCAGTATCCTCAATATACTAGGATGTTGTTATAAGAAGTATTCAAACTACACATACACACAACTCCATCTAATGGATGATGAACATAATGTTTCTGTGGATGGCAAACTAACGCCTCACGAAACGATGATTGTTCAAAAACATCTTACCGCCTCTCATGGTGGCCATTATGATGGAACTGTAATTAAATATGATATTAATGATATATATTTTATATATAAGCTTCTTTAATTCCATTTTATTTCATACCATTATTCGTTTCATGTTGTATATACATACGATAATTTCATTTGAGGAAGTGCGGACTACCGCCCCCTTAAAATGATATGACTCGTTCATACCACACATGGAACGTATAAAGGATGGTGTTAATGAACTTAAGTAACATATATAAAATATTATATTATACTGTAATAGTAATATACCTATGTATCATTTGGATTCGATTCTTTTAAAATAAAAAAATTAAATGGAAGTAGCGTTCGTGTGTACGTACGGACTACCGTCTCCACGAACGCGATGAGATTCATTCTCCATCGTATCCATTAAAGTATAATTATCATTTAATGATTTAAAAATGATGTTTAAGGACTTGATATCATTCTGGATATGAATAAGATACAACAAACATGACTTATGTAACAAAACATATAAAAGAAAATGAGTAAGTTAACACCCGAAACGGCGTTAATACTAAGATATTATTAACAAATCAATGTTAAAAGATCATATATGATATCATATTAAAGTAAATGATTCTTGTATTATTCAATAACAATTATTTCACCATTATACAGGAGGTAAACCTACCATCGACCAAGGAAAAAGTACAAAGTAAGGGATTCTCTTATCTCACTTTCAATTCCGTGAGATTTCCATTGTTCGCTACTAAATTATTGAAAGTGGTGTATTGTGTACTTCCATCTGATATATATTATCATGATTCACTTTATATTCATGTTATTCTGTAAATAATTTGGTGGTTATTAACTTTTGGCCATGCGACTCAGTTGATTAACGTGGTAAGGGGTTTCTTGTCTCACTTTTAATTCCGTGAGAATTCCATTGATCACCACTTAATTATTGCATGTGGTGTATGTGTACTACCCATGATTGTATTCATTGTGTAATATACTTTATTTTATGGGTATTTACATCATCATGGTATGATCTTTCTTTCATGGGTGTTTGTTTCTTAAGTTACCTAATCAATAAGGGAATTTGAGATTTCAATTCCCACTCATTTGGCTTTACGCATATTTCATTGATTATATTACTCCATGATTATGTGTGGAATCACTATTCATTTGATTATGTCATAATTTCCACTCCCCTTCCTGTGGATATAAGTTTGATACACATAATCACTCATTGGTAATTCTCAAGTCATTGATATGAATTTGATAAGAGTAATTTTAACTCATTCACCATTTGTTGAGTTAAACATCCAATTCGTTGGTGTTGTTTTTACAAGAATATGTGTGAATATCCTTTGATTGTTTTACACTGAATATCCAATCATATTTAGTGTATTTATATTTGTCACACATAATTATGTCGTTGATTTATCCTTAACCTAAGGATATAGCCTTTATGAGAGATTTCATCTCAATTTACATTCCATTGAGACTTCTTTATTGATATACACCAAATCACTTTTATGTGGTGTATATAATGTACTTTGAAGTAGTATATCATGAATCCCTTTATTCTCATGATATTACAAAGTTCTTATTACCTTAATTATTTGTATTCAATTGTCTCTCTTTTGGTTAGAATCTCTAACTAAAATACCATTTTTAAATGTTTTAAAGACTTATTCATATAAATCTTTCTCATTAATGTCCATGTTTTAAAAATGGTTCTAAGGATTTATTTATATGGACATTAAAGTTTAGAAATTAAAAATCCTTTTAAAAGGTTTCAAAGTGGTATGGGACACTTTGATTCAAAAATCTATTTTTAAATGGCTTCTTGACAAATAGTGTGACTTTTAAATGTTTTCAAGAAAAGGGGGATATTTCTCTCAAATAGTTTTGATGATTATTTTTATCTATGTCAACATCCTCCATTATAGAGGTTAATGTGATACAATACAATCTTCCATATTGTATCAAATGAGTTATATTTGACTGTGGATGTTCTATTTTTATACCATTCATGGTTTGTGGTTAAAGTATTGACATTTCGTATGCTAGTTTTAATACGAATGTTTATTTTATGCTTAAACCTATTCATATGAGGAATGAATTGGACTTAATAAGTGACGGGTGGAGCCCGCTATAGCTCCTCGATGCATCGGTAGGTCTCATGAGACAAACTAGTGTCTTGGCACAAGGCCTTGGCAAAATCTTATTTGTAGTCTTGGCACGAGGCCTTGGCTATGTGGTTATGATAGTCTGGCATTATGCATTCCATCATTATGAAAGTGGTTATTGATATTGCATGTGATCATTCGACTAGTAGAATATCCATGTGAGTAAGTAAATGGCATTATTTCATTTTACCTTCTCCATTTTATGCTGAAGTTTAAATTTAAAAGGCTTTTGTTTTAGTTATAAATTGCCTTAAGTGTTTATGCTTATTTATGAAAGCTTCTGCTATAATGTTATCCTTACTGAGCATCCGAGCTCACCCCTTTCAATGTTTTATTTTTCCCAGGATTATGAAGAAGTAATTTATGAATGACCTGCAGGGATAGTATGAGGGGATATGAAGACAAGATGTTTTTTTTTATGTTGTAATGTAAAAATTTATGGATGTATCTAGTTATTCCAAGGCTACTAAACTAATCGGTCTTTCGAGACTTGATCTTTCTCATGATCATGCCAATGTTATGTAATAATGCACCGACTCTAGGTAATTAGGGTCGGGGCGTTACAGTTGGTATCAGAGGAAGTTTAGTACAAACCTTGGTAGCTAGATTTAGATAAACTCTGATTAGAGCACGTAGACCTAAGATGAACTTTGAGGATTAGTATAAAAGAACTTCTTAGAATTTTGGTATTGTAGAGATTTTGTGAGTTTTCCGAGCAATACATCCCTGTCTGGATACGAGCAGGTAGAGGCGGCTCTGGCACAGATGTACCTAGGGGTAAAACCCGAAAACACCGCTTTGAGCTTGACTCGAACGGGAACTGGTGCACGACAACGGGCCTTGCTGCACTCTTGGTTACGACACTCCCGGGGGATATGCTTAGGATAATTTATATTTTCTTTACAAACCGATTTAAGTAATATATACATAAGATGAGAGTAAATGACCTTGGTTAATCCTAATATGTTTCAAATTGAGAATATGGTGACATTTTAATCTCTAAATGATTTTACGACTACTATTACTCACACAATGCTTTCTGGTTTTAGTCAATGGCTGGATTCCAAGGAAGTCATTGTGATTTTGAGAATGATGTAAAAGGTGGGAACGGTGGTGGAAATGAGCAACAAAATGGAATGTTGATAGGCGTAAAAGATATCGTCTTTATGCCAAATCAGTTTTCCAAAAATATGATCAACAACATATATATTAACCAACTCCCAGACTCAACAAGGAAGAGAAAGGTGATAAATGATAAGACCTCCAGCAATGGAGACCATGGAGAAAAGAAACCTCGATTTTCATCATGCAGGAATTGTGGAAAGAGACACCCAGGAAAGTGTCTCAATGGGACAACGAAATGTTTTACGTGCGGGAAGGAAGGACATAAAGTGAAGAATTGCCGAAGAAAAATGAAGAGTACTATGGAAGAAGATAAAAATGGTCCCAAGAGTCCATTTACAGTCATTTGCCGTAAATGTAGGGGACCTGGCCATTACCCGAGTGAATGTCCTATTCTAGAGGATATTTTCTTGGTCAAAGAAGAAGCTATGTGGGAATAAATGGTTGGAGAAATGTTTAAAAAGTATTAGCACTCCTTGTTGATGGGTTTACTATGGAATAATTTTCTCTTGTATTTGTAACCCCGCAGTTTGCCATGTGAGAATGATATTTGAGGAAGAATTGTCTCTTCTCTTGTGGATATGGGTATAAATAACCATTTGGATTTATATGATCATTGGGGTTTGAGAGAATTATAAGTTATTATAATTTGGGATGAAGATTCAAGGTATGATATAACATTTGTGGTTAAATTTATGATATAGTATTTTGAGGAATTTATCTCATTTTGGCAATATTATAAAATATAGTTTTTGAAAAAGGACAACACGTAGACCGTGTGACAACCCGTCGCGTCGGACAAAGCTATGGGAATCGAACCCACAACCAAAGTGCGATTGGGATTTATCGCCTACCACTGGACTACGTGAAGTCCCTGGTTAGTGTGACTTTTTTTTAGTTAAATGATTTTATTGATCAATAATAAGTTGATTTGGGAAAATGATTTGGTGATTAAGTGATAAATGTTATTTTGGAAGATGATCGCTTTGTTGGGAACACTATATGCCCAAGGAAAATAGAATACTATGGGGTTTCATTTGTGGAGTAATGATAGATTTTTATCTACGTTTTTATTGTGGATTTATAGTGATTTGGGTTATTTATGGAAATGATTAACCTATAATAGAGAATATGTGATTAGGATAATTACTTTTGAGTATGTGACTTTAAGAGTATCTGATGTCATTTGGAGATACAATTTAACATGGGAGACTACATAATCAAATTCTTCTATGTTTTGGGTTTCAATATTAGTTTGGATTATATTAAAGGATTTTAAGGACAATTGGTTATTGAATGGTATCTATTTAACTTTGGGGTATTGTTGGTTTAATTTTAGAAATTAAGATTAGTGCATATTTATCTCAATGAATATCCTTTTGGGGAATCATTAGATCATTCACTGACCATTTTGGTTTTGATTAATCTTCAAAGACAATGTAAATATATGGTTTATCCTTCATGGATCATGTGATTCTATAGAAGTTTATTCTATCTCTTCCAGTGTGACCAAGTCTTCTTGAATACTCATCGTTTAAAAAAAATGAGTTAGTGGTGGAAATTTATTAAAGAATGAAAATCTACTTAAAATGTAAGTATATCTCATAATGTTCTTAGTCAATATCATAAATGAATTCCTCTTCCTTATGTAATGTAACTTAAAAAAAATGTTGTCCGTTTACTTTCCTACTAGGAGACTAATGGTCGTTTGTCCCAACACAAGTTTGTGGTTTTCTCATTGTTAACTTTCTCCTGATCATGATTTCTATCCCTCTCCATCAGAACATGACACTTAGTTTATCATCCATATCCATGTTTTCTTACATGGAATCCTAGTATGGGTTATCTTGGATGACCCTTATACCTCTCTTTCTTTCTTTTAAAGTGATAGTTTTATTGACTCTTTTCCCAATGTGGGACTTTCCATTATATTCCCAAGCAAAATTTTAAAAATTGCGAGGACGCAATTTATTGAAGGAGGGGAGAATGTAACACCCCAAGCTTCCTCGGTATGTTTCCTTTCGAATAATGCAATGACGTGCATTGTACGCAACTTCGAGATTTTAACACACCACAACCAATCAAACTAGCCGTTATGAATAGTAATACCTACTTTTTGAAATTATATATATTTTATATTTCAAAATGGACTTCATTTTTGGATTCGGAATATTGAAATTAGCCTAGGGTGAAATTTTGGTACTTTTCGGATAACTTTTGTATTTTGATGAATAGTGAAAATTACTAAATTTTAATTAAAAACAACTTTTTTAATCAAAATAATTAATAGTGATAAATTGTGAATTTGAGTGGTTTTAAAGTATATTTAGAATATATTTTTACCATTTAATATAATGTTGGTCATTGGACATAATTTTACAATTAAACCGAACATAAACAAGTGTCAATCTTTTGATAGTTATTATCTCTTAAAAACACGCTTTTTGTTTTGACAGTGGGAATTAATTTTAAATTAATTTCTGCCACTTCTGTGTTTTGAATTTAGAAAAATGGATTCCATATTTGGAATCAGGATGTTCAAATTGTGTAAATAGGTAACTTTTATTTTTAGACATTTTGAATAATTACTGCGGTAAATATTTTATTTACCATGGTTAAGGGTAAATCCGGTAAATAAGGGTTAAAAAAATAATATTATAATAATACTAAATTACCCTAAAACGTGTCTTAAACCTATTGGTTGATACATGGTCGACCATGGGCATCTTTGGGTCAATTTTGGGACCCCATGGATCCACTTGTAAGTGATAATGACACTTTATATTAATTAAGTTAAAATGAATACAAAAATGACACAAGCATATATCTTTTAGAAAAACAATTGTTACATAGGGTTATACATGTTGGATTTTAGATTATAAATATTCATTAGAAAGATAAAAAGATTTCCTACATAAAGATATTTTATTTATACTTTTTAGACATCAAATAATGTAAAATATTAATGACACAATGATGATGCAGTAATTACTATAATAGTAAAAAATTAAAATAATTGATTTTATAAATACCCAAATAAATATAATATGACACTTTTAATGAATTAAACTAATTTTCTAGGATAATATGATATATTAGGATTGATTTAATTGACTTTTTTCGAAATAATCAATCTGTTATGAGTTTCACAAAAATCAACTAATGAATAGTGTCAAAATTGACATAAAAGAGTTCTTAAAACAAATATTATATTATTAATTGATATTAAATTCCTAAAAATCTAAGGTTCTGCCAAGAGACTTATATCATGATAGGTTAATCATTAATGGACCACTTGGGGGTCGCTTGGATGTATATAGTAAGTTTATTAACCATATTATATAAAAATACAAAGAGATATTGTAAAAGTGAAACTAATTAACTTAGAGTTAATACTTAAAGATAAGGTTAATATAAGTACCCAAACCTGTCTAAATTCTATTGGATGAGTTGTTTTCGACCTATCCCCACCTCATCCTTTGAATAGTCAACTTTGGAGCCTTTGGAAACCGAATATGAATTTATTATAAATTAATATTTCTAGCTTTTCCAAAGGTGCCCCTCACCCCTCTTATAAAAGGGCACTCCTCCTTCTCTTTTCCTCAAAACTCTCAAGCCACTTGGCTCGTCCAAACTCTGCCCAAATAAGCTACCCACATCCCTCTCCTCCTCCTTGAAGCTTCCACTTAGGCAGAAAGCATTTCAACAAGTCCTTTGGTTCCAACCAAAGTGAGTTACCTAAATTAAAGGTAACGATTTCTCTTAAATTATTTTCATTTATTTTGCTTCTTCAACCCCCAAACTCTTTTTATTTCCCTTCTTTTGTAACAACACCAGTATCCTCAATATACTAGGATGTTGTTATAAGAAGTATTCAAACTACACATACACACAACTCCATCTAATGGATGATGAACATAATGTTTCTGTGGATGGCAAACTAACGCCTCACGAAACGATGATTGTTCAAAAACATCTTACCGCCTCTCATGGTGGCCATTATGATGGCACTGTAATTAAATATGATATTAATGATATATATTTTATATATAAGCTTCTGTAATTCCATTTTATTTCATACCATTATTCGTTTCATGTTGTATATACATACGATAATTTCATTTGAGGAAGTGCGGACTACCGCCCCCTTAAAATGATATGACTCGTTCATACCACACATGGAACGTATAAAGGATGGTGTTAATGAACTTAAGTAACATATATAAAATATTATATTATACTGTAATAGTAATATACCTATGTATCATTTGGATTCGATTCTTTTAAAATAAAAAATTAAATGGAAGTAGCGTTCGTGTGTACGTACGGACTACCGTCTCCACGAACGCGATGAGATTCATTCTCCATCGTATCCATTAAAGTATAATTATCATTTAATGATTTAAAAATGATGTTTAAGGACTTGATATCATTCTGGATATGAATAAGATACAACAAACATGACTTATGTAACAAAACATATAAAAGAAAATGAGTAAGTTAACACCCGAAACGGCGTTAATACTAAGATATTATTAACAAATCAATGTTAAAAGATCATATATGATATCATATTAAAGTAAATGATTCTTGTATTATTCAATAACAATTATTTCACCATTATACAGGAGGTAAACCTACCATCGACCAAGGAAAAAGTACAAAGTAAGGGATTCTCTTATCTCACTTTCAATTCCGTGAGATTTCCATTGTTCGCTACTAAATTATTGAAAGTGGTGTATTGTGTACTTCCATCTGATATATATTATCATGATTCACTTTATATTCATGTTATTCTGTAAATCATTTGGTGGTTATTAACTTTTGGCCATGCGACTCAGTTGATTAACGTGGTAAGGGGTTTCTTGTCTCACTTTTAATTCCGTGAGAATTCCATTGATCACCACTTAATTATTGCATGTGGTGTATGTGTACTACCCATGATTGTATTCATTGTGTAATATACTTTATTTTATGGGTATTTACATCATCATGGTATGATCTTTCTTTCATGGGTGTTTGTTTCTTAAGTTACCTAATCAATAAGGGAATTTGAGATTTCAATTCCCACTCATTTGGCTTTACGCATATTTCATTGATTATATTACTCCATGATTATATGTGGAATCACTATTCATTTGATTATGTCATAATTTCCACTCCCCTTCCTGTGGATATAAGTTTGATACACATAATCACTCATTGGTAATTCTCAAGTCATTGATATGAATTTGATAAGAGTAATTTTAACTCATTCACCATTTGTTGAGTTAAACATCCAATTCGTTGGTGTTGTTTTTACAAGAATATGTGTGAATATCCTTTGATTGTTTTACACTGAATATCCAATCATATTTAGTGTATTTATATTTGTCACACATAATTATGTCGTTGATTTATCCTTAACCTAAGGATATAGCCTTTATGAGAGATTTCATCTCAATTTACATTCCATTGAGACTTCTTTGTTGATATACACCAAATCACTTTTATGTGGTGTATATAATGTACTTTGAAGTAGTATATCATGAATCCCTTTATTCTCATGATATTACAAAGTTCTGATTACCTTAATTATTTGTATTCAATTGTCTCTCTTTTGGTTAGAATCTCTAACTAAAATACCATTTTTAAATGTTTTAAAGACTTATTCATATAAATCTTTCTCATTAATGTCCATGTTTTAAAAATGGTTTTAAGGATTTATTTATATGGACATTAAAGTTTAGAAATTAAAAATCCTTTTAAAAGGTTTCAAAGTGGTATGGGACACTTTGATTCAAAAATCTATTTTTAAATGGCTTCTTGACAAATAGTGTGACTTTTAAATGTTTTCAAGAAAAGGGGGATATTTCTCTCAAATAGTTTTGATGATTATTTTCATCTATGTCAACATCCTCCATTATAGAGGTTAATGTGATACAATACAATCTTCCATATTGTATCAAATGAGTTATATTTGACTGTGGATGTTCTATTTTTATACCATTCATGGTTTGTGGTTAAAGTATTGACATTTCGTATGCTAGTTTTAATACGAATGTTTATTTTATGCTTAAACCTATTCATATGAGGAATGCATTGGACTTAATAAGTGACGGGTGGAGCCCGCTATAGCTCCTCGATGCATCGGTAGGTCTCATGAGACAAACTAGTGTCTTGGCACAAGGCCTTGGCAAAATCTTATTTGTAGTCTTGGCACGAGGCCTTGGCTATGTGGTTATGATAGTCTGGCATTATGCATTCCATCATTATGAAAGTGGTTATTGATATTGCATGTGATCATTCGACTAGTAGAATATCCATGTGAGTAATTAAATGGCATTATTTCATTTTACCTTCTCCATTTTATGCTGAAGTTTAAATTTAAAAGGCTTTTGTTTTAGTTATAAATTGCCTTAAGTGTTTATGCTTATTTATGAAAGCTTCTGCTATAATGTTATCCTTACTAAGCATCCGAGCTCACCCCTTTCAATGTTTTATTTTTCCCAGGATTATGAAGAAGTAATTTATGAATGACCTGCAGGGATAGTATGAGGGGATATGAAGACAAGATGTTTTTTTTATGTTGTAATGTAAAAATTTATGGATGTATCTAGTTATTCCAAGGCTACTAAACTAATCGGTCTTTCGAGACTTGATCTTTCTCATGATCATGCCAATGTTATGTAATAATGCACCGACTCTAGGTAATTAGGGTCGGGGCGTTACAATTAAATAGAAAATAATTTCATTCTAGTCTGAAATATAAATATATTAAAATAGGGTTTTCATTTAATTTTTAAAGGAAGTGGAAAAAACATACATCCTAAAAACCATTATCCCATTTTTACTTTTTTTTTAAAGGTAAAAGGCTTTTTATTAATAAGCAAAAAAGTTACAAGAGGCGAAAAGATGGAATTCTTTTACAATCTCAGTCAAACAGAGAATAAAACTCCGCAGGTAAGGAGGCCAGCCAAGTCAATGACTGATGAATGCCTTTTTTGGCAAGAGCATCAGCAACAGTATTCTCTTCCCGATAGGCGTGAGTGGCTATGTAGTCAATCCCATGTAAGGAGTTGAGACAATTCATCCAAAGAGTGGTGAGAGACCAAGCCAGATGAATGGTACCATTCCAGATGGCATGGATGATGGTAGTAGAGTCACTTTCAATCCAGAGTTTTTTCCAGCCTCTTTGATGGGAAAAATCAACGGCGTGGATGACACCCAGCATCTCCGCTTCCAGGGAAGAGGAATGTCCACAGCCAGCATAGAAGCAACCCTGGCAAAGACCAGCCGAGTCGAGAAAAATAGCACCACAACCAGCCGGTCCTGGGTTACCCTTGGAGGCACCGTCAACATTTACCTTGATCCATCCCGACATCGGAGCTTGCCAGAAAACTTCAAATGATCGTTTGGTCCGAGGGAAGACGTCGGGCACACGGAGGTGACGAAGGATCTCAAAATCACCCACCGAGTTGGTGCAACAGTCTTTTTGAATGGAAGCAGCTTCATGAATCGCAATGAGAATTCGAGATTTACCTGCAATTAAACTAAATGAGAGCTTATTATGAATGATGTCATTTCTAGCATACCAGATCACATGAAGCAGTTCTGCCACCGCCGTAAGCAGAAGATTTTTAACCTGAGGAGAGAAAACAAAACTAGTGCACTTGATAAGGAATAAACAAATAGTGTCAGAAAGGGACCATCTGCAATTAAATAATTCAAAAACATAATTCCATAATGCAGATGCCGTCGCACACGACAAAAAAAGATGATCCGCATCTTCGCTGTGTTGATTACACAAGCGACAAATGGAGCAAAGTTGAATGCTAAAGACTTGAAGATAGTCTTCAGTGGGTAATCTATTATGGGAAATTCTCCAAATGAGAGTAAGCCTAGAAGGTTTGATCCACGGCTTATCAAAATGGTTCACCCAGTGAAGAATAGAATCGCTATCAGAAAAATAATGCTAGTAGAAGTTTTGGGAGTCAAGGATGCCATTCGGGGCAGGTTCCCAGAGAAGGAAATCACCATTAGAAGAAAAGTGGTGATTATCAATGATCTGCGCAATATTGTCGGGGGGAGCATGTCTATGATATTGTAAGACCTCCTTTATGGAATGGTTATAGTCGTCAGGAGTGATGTTAGGTGGTAAAAAAGATATCAGGGGATTACCACACCATTTATCACACCAAAAATTAATAGAAGAGTCTGCACTAACCATCCATCTAGAATTATCCATGATCCTCTGATACGAGTCTCTAATCGAGGGCCAGATAGAAGAGTTAATGTAGCTGAGCTTCCCACTTAAAAGCTTGGAGCGGAATCTATTGTTCAAGAAATCAGAAGCTTTGGAATTACCATTGATAATGCTCCAAGTAAGACGGGCTTGGAGAGCATTATTGAACATCTTTAAATTTTTAATGCCAATGCCACCTTTGTCTAGAGGTTTGCAACAGGTTTTCCAGGGAATAGTAACAAGTTTTCTTTCAAGAATGTTACCTGTCCAGATGAACTTTTTGATATAGGTATTAATCTTCTTGACAATGCTGGCGGGCCAATTGTAAATCATCATAGTGTAAACCAGCTTAGAGACAATGGTCGATTTGACTAGACAAATTCGGCCAGCCATAGAGAGGGATTTTCCTTTCCAGGTAGAGAGTTGGTTTACAATTTGATCAGAGATATTAGTGAAGTAGCTAGCCTTAGGACGACCCCAAAAAATCGGAACACCTAAGTAAGCGAAAGGGGGGAGTACCTCTTTAATACCAAGGTAGGAAGTAATGGAATTTTTTCTTCGGACAGGGTAGTTCTTTCCAAAATAAATATATGATTTATTCCAGGATATAGATTGACCAGAGACTTCCTCATAATGGCTAAGAGCATGTTTTAAGACATGAATATTCCTTTGATCCCCCTTAAGAAAAAGAATGATGTCATCAGCATATAAGAGGTGGGTAGGAATATTTAAGCTCCTGGAAGCTTGTATGGGTTTCAGGGATCCTTGAGTTACCAGACTATTTAGAAGTCTGCTTAGGTAATCCTCAGCAATGACAAAGAGAATAGCCGAGAGGGGGTCACCCTGCCTGACACCTTTAGAACAGTTGAAGAAGCCCCTAGGAGAGCCATTGATTAGAATAGAAATAAAGGCAGATCTGAAAAGGGTTTTCAGTCTTCCAATGAAGGAGTCCTGAAAACCAAAGCTTTTTAACACCCTGAAGATGAAATTCCAGTCAATAGTGTCAAAGGCCTTTCTGATATCAAGTTTAATGGCCACACACCCCCCTCTAGTATTTTTATTAAGACTATTGGTACCTTCCGAGGCCAGGCATATGCATTCCTGAATGGCCCTACCTTTAATGAATCCAAATTGATTCCATGAAACAATTTTGTCACAAATGGGCGCCAGTCTATTCGCAATTAATTTAGTAATGATCTTATAAAGAGAGTTAATGAGAGCAATGGGTCTGAATTGATGAATCTCCGAGGCATTTTCAACTTTAGGTATTAAAACTAAAAATTGGGCATTAATACCATGAGGCAGAGAGCCATGGGAAAAAAAGGTTTTAACAAGATTACAAACATCCTTTTGGATAATGTCCCAATGCTTTTGGTAGAATCCATTATTGAACCCATCTGGACCAGGAGAACTGTCTGGATTAAGGCCAAAGACAGTATCATTAATTTCTTGATCGAGCGGTATACTTAAAAGAGATTCATTGTCTCTATCATCTACCAATAAGGGGATAATGATGTCCCTGATGTCAATATTTATGTCCGGACCGTTAAAAATGTTGTAAAAGTACGAGGTGACATGGTCCGTTATGGCTTCTTCCGTATCGATGAGCAAATCACCATGAATAAGTTTGGAAAGAGGACGGTTTGCCTTTCTTATTCTTTGAAGAGTATTATAAAATTTAGTATTACGGTCTCCATCCACAAGCCATTTAGTCCTAAACATTTTTTTACGAAGGTTATCCTTAAAAGTGAGCAAAGAATTACGTTTAAGGGTGAGGTTAGCTTCCAGCTGGGGATCCAAACTGAAATCAGATATAGTGTTTTGCGTTTGAGCACGACTAAGATCATTTTCCAGAGAGGAGATTTCAAGGTCAATTTTAGAACTTGTAGTTTTGCACCAACTTTTAAGAGCCTGTTTTAGGATTTTCAACTTAAAAATGCAGGAATATGAATCCTTGTGGTGATTCATGGAGTTCCATGTGCGGTGTATAAGAGCGACACAATCCAGGTTCGAGGACCACACATTATTAAATTTAAAGGGGAGAATATGCCTACGGGTGATCATACAACAGCTCACTAAAATAGGATGGTGGTCAGAATTAATTCTAGGCAGGGTTATACTAGAAATATTATCCCAAGTATCAAGAGCCTTCATGTTGACAAAAGCTCTGTCAAGCTTACTGGCGACCATTTTATTATGATGTTTTCTATACCAAGTATATTTGGCACCAGTGAGAATAACTTCTAAAAGATTACAGTCATCAATAGCTAACCTAAACTCATTTGAGGAAATTGTAAGCTGTGAGGGGCCAATTTTTTCACAAGGGCTTAGAATAGCATTGAAATCACCCATAACAACCCAAAGCTCCTTAATTGAGCAGGCCATGTCAGAAAGGTCATGCCATAAAGACCTTCTGTCCTGGTATCGATTATTTGCATAAATCATTGTACAAAAAAACAGGCAATCATTCAACAAGAAATCACACGTAACCTGCTGATCTGTGCTTTTAAATATATGCACATTTTGAAGGGAATTATGATAAAAGATCCACATGGAGTCAGTTTGAGTGCCATGTTTACATGAGCCAAGAAAACTATAGTTAGGAGCACCTAGTCTCATGTAGTTGGGATTGAAGTTAACTTTAGGTTCAGAGATGGCAAAGAGTTGAGGTTTATGAGTGTTTATAAGCCTCCTAATTGTAATGGAGGTGTCATTGTTAGCTAGACCTTGGCAATTCCAATAGAGAAAATTCATATCTATTTGCGTCTTGGGTTGGCACCCTTCTTTTTTTTGGATTTTCCAGAGACATTCTTCTTTTGCGATCTAGTGACCATTGGGGAGGAAGAAGAGTTTAAATTGTCTGTTTGAATATTGGCATTAGTGGGTACCTCATTGCTTGGAGCAGTGATAGGATTGTGCTCAGAGTCTGTGATGCCAAGACCAACAGCTTGAGCAGCAGAATGATCCGCTGGAGTATGTGCGAAAAGCTGGTTAGCAGTGCAATCCATGGGAGAAGGACTGACATCCGAAATTTTAGGAGAGGAGGGATAAGCCGAGCTGATGAATTTATCAGAAGTAGAGAGAATGGGATTTTCAGATACAGATTTTTCCAGATTAGATGTCTGCAAATCCGCAAGGGGAGGTGGTCTGACATTATTAGTAGTACAATCAATAACTGTAAGAGTTGGTACCGGGAGGGCAGTGTTGTAGCCAGAGCTGGCCAAAGCAGTGTCAAGGTTGACAGCATGAGGTGCCAGATTTTCGGGTTCTGAAGCAGATGATGGAAGATTTATAATAGGAACAGATGAAGCAGGAGCAGGTTCAGAAGAGTGTGTGATGTTGGATAAGCTGCTGGCCGCTAATGAATCAGCATTAATAGCATGAGTAGTCTGGACCCCTATGACAGCAATAGAACTAGTAGTTTGGACAGCAGCAACAGCCTGAACAGAATCATCAGCAGAAGAGATAGGAGAGCTATGTGCAGTGATAGTGGAAATAAAGTCCCCCCATTTAAAAACATTGAAACTCTAAAATTATTTATTTTATTTTATTTTTTGGAATAAAAAAATCAATTAAATCTATTCCATAAATTCCATTTATAAATCTAAAATTCCACTTTCTCCATTAATTGATATAAAACTTCACCTTTCACATTTAAAAACTATGAAATTTTGAATTATATATTAAAACCACTTTAAATCCAAAAAAAGTAATTTTGAAACATTTTTCTCAATTAATTTTATATCAAAACCATACAAGTCTCCCCTTTAAAACATTTATATAATATCCTAAAAATCTGTTAATTTTACTACACAAAATTCCCTTTTTCAAAATTATTTTTTTAAAAAAAATCTTAAAAATCTAAACACTTACCAATGGTATTTATTGAATATTCACACACAAACACTAACATGGTTTGGGAAACCATTCACCATCTGTTCATTTCAACTCTTTCAAGTGGTAGACAAACTCACATGGACAATTCGTGGTTTCTACTAACCATATGCTCACTATGTGCCTATTAGAAGACTATTTTTTTTAAATGTATCATCCTAAAAATATATATAATAATTAAATTAGATATTATGTAAAATAAAAATGAAATTAATTGGGTTGGGGTTTGAAAATTATCCCCACCATTGTGCTTTCTACCCCCAGAAAACCATAACTTGCTCAAAACAATAAAGAAATAGTAGATTGAAACTATTCAATGTGCCTCATGTTTTTAAATGCCAAGGAAAACCACAACCACCACAAGAAAACACTTATAATACTAACTGAACTAAAACAAAATATTTACCAAGATTCAGTTTTATCTTCTGAATAAACTCTAGATTCATAACCAAAACACTCAAATGGAATAAAATAAAAATAAACATGGTTGTATCCCCACCATATTAGAGATTATCTAAAACGCTAATCCCAAGATATACCTAAGATAAAAGATCAATAGAACTAGAGAATATCCCAATGTAAAATAATACTATTGAGAAAGGCTCTAAAATAAAGGGTAATAATAAATATTCTCAATCAGAAACAAATTAATAACTTCCATAGATCCAAACATTTATGTCTCAAAAATAAAAACCAATATTTCCTTGAAAAATAAATCTAAGGAAAGTAAAATGAGTTGGTGGGGGGTAAGGAACACCCATAATTACCTCAAACAAACATTCCCATTATAGTAGTTAATTATATATTTAATTCAATGGTGGAAAAGGATGTAACATGTAATATGTTACCTTGAACAAAAAAACCCTGATAAACCCATCTTAATAGATAAGGCGCTATATAGTATATGACCTACATTTGGGGTATCATCCATCCCAGTTACTATGAAAACATCCAAGAATTTTTCTTCCTAATTACTCGAAATTAAATCTACAACATTACTAGAATCCTAACTTAAATAATGGTCACTATTGATCCCCAAAGTGAGAACATCTCTAAGAAAGTTTAAATGTTACCAAGAGAACTCAAGGGAAACTAAAAAAGACAAACCACTAAAGGTTCTAAAGAAGGGATTAACTCACCTGAATGTGGTTTGGCTTTATCACTCTAATTAGAGTATAGGTAAGGCTATAAAATGGGATATCTAACCCCCTAACCATAAGATACACCACTCAGGTACACCTTAAGACATGAACTCCTCGATGGCTATTGACACATTTAAGGGGAATGAAAATAAAAAAACACCATCAAATCTAAATTATGACACTTAAAAATTTAACACACCCTAAAATGGGTAAACTATAAGAATAAGGTAAATCCCAATAATAAAAACCCAACCACCCCTATTCAAGATCAAAAAACAAAAAAAATCCCACTTTGATATTCAAAAACAAATATCTAAAACCCCTTCTTCAAAATCCATTTAAATCTATAAAGTCCCCCCATTTAAAAACATTGAAACTCTAAAATTATTTATTTTATTTTATTTTTTGGAATAAAAAAAATCAATTAAATCTATTCCATAAATTCCATTTATAAATCTAGAATTCCACTTTCTCCATTAATTGATATAAAACTTCACCTTTCACATTTAAAAACTATGAAATTTTGAATTATATATTAAAACCACTTTAAATCCAAAAAAAGTAATTTTGAAACATTTTTCTCAATTAATTTTATATCAAAACCACACAAGTCTCCCCTTTAAAACATTTATATAATATCCTGAAAATCTGTTAATTTTACTAAACAAAATTCCCCTTTTCAAAATTATTTTTTTTAAAAAAATCTTAAAAATCTAAACACTTACCAATGGTATTTATTGAATATTCACACACAAACACTAATATATATATATATACCCACACCAACCAATATGAAAACCCTTACACATAATTAAGTATAACCTTACCAGACACATATATCTTTATATGTGAGCATTTGTGAATATTAACATAGGGAAAATTAAAATAAAGGGAAATCGCTTTTCAAATAACTCTTTAAGATAAGCCAACTGATTTAAAGATACATTTTTTCAGTGAAGACACATTAAAAAATTTCCCAATACACATTCCATCCCATATTTCCAAAAATAAAATCCAAAATCCAAAAACAATTTCTATGTTTCTTTTAAACAAGCCAAGGATTTTATTTGGAATTTTTTTGAGAAACCCAAACATCATTATAAACCAAAAGGGAACAACCTAAATAAAATTAAACTAAAAACAATAATGAATAAAATAATCCTAATTAAAAAAGAATAATAAATCCAAAAAAAATAAAAAAATCACTTATTACACATAGTTTGGATGCATGATTTGGTAAACCATGTGAATCCCACTAGAGGTTAACATAGGTAGACATGAAATCGACGAATAAATTTCTTGATGATGCATATGAATCATTCACCCCTAGAATCCCTCCAAAAACTCACTTGATGATTTGTAGTTTCTTATAATTACTCATAGTTTTCAAAATAAACCATAAACAATCAAATAAAGATAAAATATCTCTTAAACATTTGGGAACCAAGTTTGAATTATTGAAAAAAATATCCTGAATCACCCTGAAAAATAAAGATTCCTTATAAATAGGTGGAAATCAAGAACTTAACCATGATTGACCACTTTAATTACACAAAACCTAGCACTAAACTATAAGGAATCCCCAAATAACAAATTCCAACCAAACCTAATACCATTTTTTCATAAACCATCCTAGGTCAACCTTGAGTCGGGCACTCATACTATCCCACAGTATGGCCTGATAGGCATTACCAATACTCCCTAGATAGAAACTAATGCTAAAAATCAATCTTAACTCAATTGGGAATGATTTATCTCATTAAAAATAGAAAAATATATAAATAAAAAAAGAATAATAAAATATAACATGTAGTGAAAAAGAAATAAAACTAGGCATACCTCTATGTGACCTTGTGGGTAACCACAAACCATGGAACTGAACTCACTCCAAGAGAAACAGAAGCCATGATCAACCAAATGCTTTTTGGAATAAAAACTGATGCTCTTAGAAAGGATTCCCATGGATAAACCATCCCCCATGCCTCACCTTTAAATATAAAATCCTTTCATGCTAGTTTGAAATATTAAAATATTAAAATAGGCATTTCTTTCTATTTTTAAAGAATGTAAAAAGTATAAGACTATTAATAAAATTCCCCTTTTAATTTCCCATAAGAGTTTCTAAAGAATGAAATATTTTTATAAAACCCATTTTTATGAAGGATCATAATATAATAGAATAATTTCAGTAAAAATCATAATAATGGAAAAAATTAAATGTGCTGCAAAATAGAGGAAACTGATGCATATGTAAAATGGGTGTCATGGGATCTCAAGAGATAGTAGAGATGATCAAAGATATATCCATAAAAATACACATAATCAATCTCTATTAGTACCAAATATCTATAATCAAAATTCCCTAACACCTGATGTTTCCCTCACTGGTTCAATTGAGGGGCATATCCCATAATTACAGTGTGTCTATCCCTGTGACCCTAGTAAGAGTTTACCATCTTATAATTTCCTTTTAATATTTTTATATATTATATGGAATTATTTTGAGTCTATGAGTTGAGACGACATGTGGATCTGGATCCTGTAGTGCTCATAACAATTTATTTAAAAATATTAAAATATTAAACAACACATAGGTATGGTTTTCCAAAAAAAAGTGTAATAACTTCTAAATGACTGATCGAATTAGAAATATGAGGGAACGGTTGTGTTCAGAAATGAAACTTTACTATTTTTGGGCCCTAACATTGACCAACATGGGTCAGAAGTGAATGTTAGTTTTTGGATGCATTAGTAATAACATGTTTAATAAAAATATTTTATTTCGATGTAGTGACTAATTTAATTTTATTAGAGTTTGTTAGGAATCCAAGGTCATCACTATAACTATGTAATTACCTTGACACAAGGAGTAGGAATTTTTATCGATGGTGATGACATATTTGAGATAGAAATGTAAATCTATGATTAGCGACATGCCTTGGATTCGAAGGATCTCACCAACAATGATGACATGATGATCAATAATCATCAAAAAGCGGTCCAAATCTAGGTAGTGTGTTTGATCTTTTTGTAATTTCTTCACTATTCTTAGAATCAATGATGAACATGGACTGGCCAAGGAGTAAGTTGATCTGTGGTTTGATATTTCTTGTGGGATGGTTAGTATTATGAATTTTTAATGGGAGTTTAATTTCCCTCATTGTTCATCACTCTAATGAGGAAGAATTGATGCCGACATGAACAAAGGTTGAGGTTCATTTCTCATATGTTCTTGGTGCCTTTTTGTTCCCCCGTTCTTAGTGTTCTTCACCGTTGGACCCTCATGGTCATGTCTCGACGTTCCCAGAGCCTCTAAATGTGATCAAACCCACAGATCATAGGAAAATCAACTATAGATTCTATAATAGATTATATTAGGACTTGATGAGGCTGAAACTATGTCCACACAATTTTACAGAAATCAAAGGAGACCCAGTGGTCCTTATAAGGGATGATAGGAACATTGGAACCGACAGTGGCACGCAGTGGAGGCTACGTGCGGGTGCAGTGGAAGATAGCAAGGAGGCTGGCAGTGATGAAAGATCATGGGGTGGCTAGAAGTGACGATGGGGCCATGTGAGATCTGGGGTGACATGGGGACCAGGGGGAGGCATGCAGTTAGGGTAGACCGCATGGACTAGGGCACCACATAGTCAGGTCAGACCACGTGGATATGGTGGGATGCGGTCGGGGTGGGATGGGCTAGTTTGAGATGGACCGGATCGGGCTAGGTTAGGTCAGTCGAACTAGGTCAGGGCAGCCGGCTGGTTAGGCCAGGTCAGGTGGGTCAGCTTGGACCTGAACCAAAACCAGATCAGGCCCTTTTAGGAAAACAGCCATAACTCACAAAACCTATGTTTGTTGGATGATCTGTTTATAGTGTTGGGACCCTTACGACAAGATGTTCCTTTTGATATACTCTAATTGAGTATTTGTGGAATTTTTTGTACTACCGAATGTTTTCAAGAGTAGGTTCTCCTAATACAGGTGTGCTACGAGCATAATCCTATGGCTAGTTTTGGCCTTGAGACTACATGACTTTATTAGACAACTTGTCTTATAGAGACTAAATGTCTTACCAAGACTACATGTCTTACCACGAATACATTTCTAACTGAGACTAAGTGTATTATTGGGATTGAGTGTCTCGTCAGGATTATGTGTCTTATTCATACTGGTTGTTTTTTGATTTACATTATATAATCTTGTTTGGCGTATTATATACCTATACCTATGTTAGATGACTATGTATATTACTTTTGGTATACTTAGTGTAATTTTTTATGGTATAATTCATGTAACTATTTGTGTTATACATCATGTACTTCTTCATGGTATACATCATGTATTTATTTGTGGTATGCATTGTGTATTTCTTAGTGTTATTCCATTTTGGTTTTGGGGTGTCTGACTGAGTATTGTTTTCCTCACCCCGTCAAGGGATTTTGCTGCATGTGTCATGTATTGTGCAGATAATTGATGCTTTGGTAGAGTACTAGGTGTACGTGGACCCTATGGTGCTTAGAGAGACCAGAAAATCGAGGTGTTCTCCTACAAATTCAGATAGATGTCTAGTACCATACCCTTTATGTAAGTTTTTTTGTAGATGATTTTCCAAAACATGTGCATTCAGATTTATTGACTCTTTCTTTTTGGGTGGGCTTGTCTTCTGGCCCTAATTACTTTCCAATTTTCTACTATTGTACTTTTTTGTTGGTATCTTAGTGGTATGTATTCATTTTTACTTAGTGTTTTACATTTCAGCATTATGGTCTTGGAGTTGTGTGTGTACATGTACATAAGAAAATTACTCCCATTTGTGAGATATTCCTACTCGATACTAGTCACCATCCCCTGGAATATTGGGGGGTGGTAATGGGGTAGCCAATGAATAGTCCCCTCTGTGTCGGGTCGTGACACATAGCGTAATACTAAACTAGTGAAACATGTGTATATAGATCTCCCTCCTAACCAACTAATTATTCCCATTATGTTCAAATAGAGGTGAGTTTTATCAATCAATCAAATACAAAATTATCACATAATTTTCACTAAATCAACCATTAACTTTCTCACCTAAAACTACCTTTTAAGAGAATCCCCTTTTCCCTTCCCAAAATACACAATTATTCTCAATCCCCTTTATTAGGAACACATTATGTATCCCACCATTAGCACCCACCACATTTCCTATAAGAAGTCCATGCCTTAATAGGGGTTTTCATTTCTGTAAAACATTTCAAATTTTAAATGGGGACTCAATAGTTAGAAAGGAATCATTATTTATTTGGAATACTGCTTTTGAACAAGGCTTACAAGTTCCAAAACCACACTTCATATTTAAACACATATACACCTTGATATATATATATATATATATGGATACCAATATTTTTAATGTACATGTTCCCATCACCGTGATTGAATATGTATATGTCGAGAACCTATATATAAATATATATAAATATACATATATATTTGTGTGTGTGTAAGTAGGTTTTAATAGTTTAAGGGATTCAAAAATCATTTATAATATCTTTAGGAAGCCAATAATACCATAAAAACATAGTATAAAACCATTATAAAATACCAAAACACATTTGGGTGTTTCCAATTCAGATGTTAGAAATAATTTGGAACACATTAGGGAATTTAAAAAGTTTATCACTTTAGAATGTTCTTGAAAACATACATTAATAAAAACACATATGTCAAAGATTAATAGAAAACATGTAAAAATAACGGAAACCAAAATTCTATTCATCACAAATATTTTATATATTATAATTAAATCATAATATAATTAAAACCCCATTGAAAATATCAAGAAATAATATTTTTCAAATTAAATACTCAAACAAAGGGTATCCTACCTAGAATTCACTACCTTCGAGAGTGAAGGTGATGTTCCTCCTCAAATAGGTCAAATAAACCATAAATTAAAAATAGAAAACTAAAAAAAATACCTAATTAAAAATTTAATTGTAAAGGAAATTATATGAAACCCTATCTGGCCCTTTTGTGGAACTCTCTACCATCAATCTCCATGGAGAGAACCTTCCTTAATCAGGGATCAAGAATCATAAACATCAGGAATAAAAAAAATCAATACCAAAAAATCATGTTAGGGTTCATCTTGGATATATATACCATAAGGGGGAGAATTGAAAGAAAAAAAATAAAATATATAATTTGGTGGGGGCCTTTCTTTGATGAACACACAATAATTTAGAGGTTGTAGTGGCCAAATATTTTGATAAGTGAGGAGGAGGAAGAACAGTCAGGAGATACCTCTTGGGTTGGTGCATACCACCACATGGATATAGAGGGGAAAGGGGTTAGAATGATAGGTTATGAGGAGGGTTTAAAAGAAAATATAACAATAAAAACGATAACAAAATTAAAACATTTATTTAATTAGGAATCACTCACAGTTTGGCTGCACAACATTCCAAATTGTGTGCTAATTGGGTGAACACTACTGAAGGGGCTAGGTCACATAGAATAGGTAGGGAATATTGTTTGTAAAACCATAGACAAATCATAAAATTTATCTCTATTATGTGGTAAAACTACTTTCATAGTCTATTAATTATTTCTACTAACCTTGTTCCTTTTCCAAAACATTAAAATTTCAAATGAAATAATTGGACTGGCCGATGAATAAAGAATGAAATTATATAATAAATTAATTATAATAAAAATTAAATTAACCCGATTGGGGTGTGACGTAAGGAATAAACTGATATCCATTCCTTTAAAACTTATGGATTTGGAAAAATTGAAGGAATTGAAGCTTCTGTTAGATGTTTTAAAATCTAATGGATTCATTCATCCTTTTGGATTTCCTTTGGAATCCCTTGTTATTTTTTTCCAAGAATTATGACAAGACTCTTTGTATGTGTATTAATTATAAAAATCTTAATTGAGTGACAATTAATAATATGTATCCTTTTACTCATTTGGATGAATTGTTTGATCAATTAAAGAGGAAAAGTGTTCTAAAAAAACCTTTAATCTAGATATCATCAACTCATAGTTAAAGATTATGATATTACAAAGATGTCCTTCAAGAAAAGGTATGATCAGTTTGAATATATTATGATGTAGTTTTCTCTGAAAAATTCTCCAGCTATTTTCAAAGCCTTGATAAACCAGATTTTCCACTAGTGCCTTCATTCTTTTTTCATGGTATTCTTCAAAGACATTCTGGTTTAATCTATAACTAAAGAATTTCATGATTATCACCTGAATCCAATTCTATAAATCATGAGGGATCACTTCCATTATTTTAATTTATCAGAATGACATTTATGGATTTGAGAAGTAATGTTCTTAGGAAATGTGGTTTCATAATAAGGAATTTCTATTAATATTGAAGATGTGAAAGCTATTTGTTCAAGTGAATAGTTGTATAATCTCAGTAATATTATTATTATTTTATTATTATTTTAGTGGTATGTTATCTATAATCTTATAAATGAATTATCTAAGATTGTATCTCTGTTAACTTATCTTAATAATAAATATGTAAAATTCATATAAGATTTTAATTTTTAGACTTCCTTTGATGAATTTAAATCATGTTTACTTCATCACCTATTTTAATTTTACCTTAAGAAGGAAAGTGTTATGTAGTGTTTTTTTATGATTCAAATGTCAGCATGTGATTCTTCCCTTATATAAAAAGATCATTTTCTGACATATTAGTCTCATCATATTTAACCACTAGAGAATAATTACCCCACCCCAATATTTAGATCATGAACTAGTTATTCATTATCTAAATAGTTTCAAACATTACCTATGTTAATAATGGTTCTATGTGTACTCTAACCATTGGAGTTTCAATTATATATTTTTATATGAGAAATTGAAATAGATGTATATATGATGGGAAAAATATCTTTAATATTTCAAATTTTAAATTTCATATACCTATAGAATGGGGAATTTTATTTTGAACACTTTCTGTAGAAAAATTCATTCTCAAGAAATGATTAAATCAAAAGATGAATAGAATATTATGGGATAGGTTTCTTGGATGCACCTAAATGTGATGAAGGAAGTGTCGGGTATTATTTTTGGATACATTTCATTTAATCTTATATCTTATCAACATGATTTTCTAAGGGAAACATCAAAACAAAGATCTTAGGAGTATCATAAACTCATTATATGTTTGTGAGACTATTGATGACTGGTCTTTCTCCCTATAAGACATTTTTTATAAACCTATTTTTCATTACTTCATATATGTTGAAGGTTATGATGAAATTTTTTTATTGTTCTTAGTTGGTTGTTTATCTTAGTATGATAAAGATGTAATATGGAAAGAAGCGTTAGTTATGGTGGATAGTTTTTAAACATGACATAGATTATATTTTGTCTCATTTCTATACCTATCAGAATATTAAGGTTAAACATCAAAGGCCTTACCAAGTTATCCATCCTCTCCTAGTTGCCAATTAGATCTCATAGTTCCCAATTGGAAATGGGATGTAGTGTACATGAATTTCATAATTAGGTTACCATGGAATCCCTAATGGTATAATTCTATATGGGTGGTGATTGATTAACTAACATAGTCCGATCTTTTCATTCTGATTTAAGAAACCACCAAGTTTGGAGATTTGGTAATGTTATATATTTTGGAAATAATAAGGTCTTATGGGGTGACACCAGTTATTATTTAAGATAGGGTCCCATGGTTTACCTTTTGGTTTTGGAAATACCTCCAGGTGGTGATGGTTTTTATGGTCATGTTGTTCACAACTTACCATCGTCAGATGTACATAAAAACAAAGTGATTCATTGATATTTTGGATGATATTATCCATAATTATATTTTAAACATTATAGGATCACGGTATGTCATTTAGTATTTTTTAGTTATCTTATAAAAATAGTTACCAGTCATCCATCGGATTGAATCCCATGGAGGATTTAGGTGTTTGAGAGTGTATGTAACATCCTTAATGGTTAGAGGTGGGTGAATATTCTCTTATTAGAAAATAATTTTCAGGAAATGTTAGAGAATATAAATATTATTCATCAATCACTATTAGTTACTCAGAGTTAGATTAAATATTATAGGTATTTTCATCTCCTTCCTCTAACATTTTCAATATGAGATTAGGTGTTCATGAATGTTTCACCCTAATTAGGTCCCTATCATCTTGGGTAGCCATAGAAATTGGCTCTAAGATACATAGATCCTTATGAGACCACTAATTGGATTATAAATGTGTCTTGTTTTTTATCTTTACCATATTAGTTGAAATATATCAATTCTATGTTCCATGTGTCCTATATTATGATGTATTATCCCAAAAATTCTAACGTTCTAAAATGGTAAGTGCTTGATCTAGAACTGGATTTGTTTATTGTTGATCATCTCGTTCTCATTGTTGATTATTAGGGTGATATCTTGAATGAGAATTATATTCTATTTTTCATTATGTTATGGTTTAATAGAATATATTTTCATTAGATGTGGTAATTATAATCAGCAATGATGGAGTAATGGCCACATCTCCTTATTAAGAAACCTTCTTCAACATGATTTTTTAGTTAGAGAAAGTGTTTTGGTTGGTAGATTGTCAGATATTGACTTCTGTTATGATCTATTTTTGTGATTTTTGTTTGGGATTTGTTGGTTGGTTCTTGGTAGCTTAAAAATATTTTTTGTAATTTCTCGGTGAAATACGGGATAGACCGCACAATTTTTGAAGTTGTGTTAATCTTGGGAATTTCCTATGTACCATGGAGAGGAACAATACAATCAGTGCAATGTGTGGATTATAGGGATTCCACATCATTGAAATAACAAGTTTATAATCCCCCATTTCATGGTATAGGGAATGGTGAGTCTAAAATGGGTTGTGTTTTTGCACCATTTTGTGTTCAATCATTGTTTGAGGCTCTGGGTTATGGTATTATAGAGACCACTACGGGCATGGTGAATTCCCACCAGGTCATGGGATTAGAGGTTTCAGAATTATGAGTGGATGAATTGACCTCTAAGTGTTCTTTATATTTTTATTCCCATTTATGGGGGAATTTCAATCAATGAGAGATTGGTTTTAAGGACTTCTTGTTCAGTTTCCCCTCTTTAAAACATCTATTATTCATTTTACTACACTTATTTTTTATTCAACTAATTATTAATAGAGCGTTGGTAAACCTATCATTATTCATCCTATTTACTAGGGTAATCATGACCATCTAGTCTACGTTTTCATTTGACCTTACTATGATATCATTATAAGGGAGATACATAGTGATTATTCCTTGATCATTGCTTATCTCATTGGGAATCATTGTTCTATGTGTTTCATCATACATTTATTAATATAAGGTATTATTGAATTCAGAGTTCATGATACATATTCTTTATTTTATAATCTTCTTTTAAAATTGTAGAGACCTATTTATCAAGGATTGTTCTTTCCATGAAAATTTTGGAAATACCAATTGTTTTTTGGTAGGTCATTTAATGAGAATTTTTTCTCCATTATAAATTATTTCTTGCTCATTTTAAAATGGGTTTTAAATTACTAAATTCATGATATCTGATTTTCTAAAATTTGGATGTTTTATTTATTTATATGAAATGAAATTTATTGTTAGGTTTATTGATAAAAAGTGATTTCAATGAATACATTTTTGATAAAAATTTATTTTTGAAGCATGTTTTATTTTGATGAAAATTGAATTAAAATAATTTTATATTAAATTGAATGGCCTACAAGTTTTGGTGATGAATGTTGATTTCATTTGATATAATGAACATCGAATAGGTGGAGAATATGGTAACCTAGGGTATATAAGAGGGGATGGTTTACGACAAGATTGAATTTCATGGTTTTCTTTATCTTGAATTAATATAAAATTAAAACTCTAACTAAACTATGGATTTCATAAAAAAGTCAAGGGGTTTACTTATCGAGTTTTTTGTTGTATCCCTATGCATGTTTTTCTAGATACTTGTGCACACATTTCACATGGTCCTTCAACAAGGTGTTTGGATCTGAATAATCCAATATCTAAACTACTCTAGGATATGTTTACATATTTATACTCATTGATGAAAGTTTAAATATTATATGAAATGAATTTTTTTTATTTGAAATGTGATTTAGAGGAAAAGTGTCATCTATAAGTTCATTTAAAGATGATATGTTTATAAGTTATTTATAATTTTGTTTGTGAAGGTTGTATTTCCATGCTTCATTATAAAATATCAAAAACTATTTTTCATGACATTTTTTAAAAAAATGAGCACAATTGGTTTTTCTATGAAGACAAATAATGAAACAATTATTGGGATTCAATTGGGGTTTTTTTTTAAACCATTCACATAAATTTGGGTTTGTATATAAATTTTTTATCAAATGTATATAAAGGATAAGCTTCACATGGTGGAAATCGGTATTCATATTAGTAAGGTATGGTAGTTTAGTGGTGACATGGTCAGTTGTTGAACCTCATGTCACATGGAGATGGGTTGTTATTTTTCTTAGCTAAAATGGTTTTCTTATTTTGGTGTGGCACTTGTGTTTTCCTTGTTTTATTTTACTTATTCTATTTAACTTCGTATTGGAATATTGTATTTATTTGGTATATATACCAATTTTTTTATGGTTTATTGTGAAAAAACACTTCCCAAAGGTATTTCATGATTCCCAAGAAATTATTTTCAGATTTTGGGAATCAAGGACACCCTTTATAAATTTTTTTGGGATTTCTAAGGTTTCTGATTCAAGGATGGATCATGTTATTTTGCGAAAAAACCAATGATAAGAAAAGATTTAGTGCCAGTCGAGGGTAGTGATTTTCCTAACATGTATTTCATGCAAATTTCAATTATCTTCAACTTCACCAATAAAATATTTCAATCAATATGTAATTTAGGTATTTTTCCTTGGTTTTAGTCTAGGGAAACCCCTTATAAATCTACCTCCCATCCATATTCATACAACTGATCTTTATAAGGAATAATTCTATTTCCTGATAACATTTCAGTATTGTTTATTGATATAATAATTATAATATTTTAATTTATAACCACTAGTTTAATGACTATATTATAATGGTCAAATTTAATAAATATATATATTTTTTAATATATTTTTGTTTTAGGTCGGTGTTGTGTGTGAAACAAGCTATTTAACATATTATTTAATTATAGGTAAAGTGATACTAAAATATCATTGTTTTATATGAGGATTGATTTTATTTTTCATAGAATGAAAATATCTATCTATAATTTCATATATTTATACTTCATCAAATAAAATTAATGAAGGAATCGAAGAAATATCAAAGAAGATAAGAATGGAATAATGTGAAACTTGAGCAATAACATGAGAAATTTCAATCTATTTAAAATCATATTTCCTATGTAATTTAGTTAAACATGTTCATAGTAGTATAAAAATTCACAAAATATATTTTTAAAATAGAAATGAAGAAATGAAAAATGGATAAGATTATTGGGAGTTTATTTTTCAGGTTCTCTCATTTCTTCAACTCAAGCTCCTTCATCGCCCTTCTATAGAATTCAACCCCTACCTCTATTCCTATCATCCACTATCTACAAATGTTTGTTTTCTAAGATGAATAGATTGCCTATTTATTTTTTAGGAGGATCATTTTATTTTCCCCCCAACTCACCAACTCAATTTCCCACCTTATTTCTTTGAAAACCAAGTGGAAGTGCAAATACCTTTTCCTTCGATCAGTACAACTGTAATTTTTTTCAAACTATTTTAAAAAATCTAGCTTAATGCATAAAATATTAAATTATATAGTTGGATCTTTCATTTTTCTATAAATATTTTTTATCTAACATTTCAGATTTCATCTATCATTCCATAGTATCTTAGTGAATTATGTCAGTCACTATGGTAGCTCACCAATAATCCACTTGAACTCATCTCAAAGTTAAAAAAAATATCAAGTGGATTCATTATACTCTGATGAAAATAATTAATCATCTCTAACTCGATGGACATGACCCAAATTTATTATATCATTTTTTTAATCTTCTTTGAGTTCATTATACATAAAAAATCTAGATTCATCTTGAATAATCCAACATATTGACACCTGTAAATTTCAACCAGGTTTGAGATCATCCCCTTAGAAAATATAATTCCATCCATTCTTCTAGAACACTAATTATGACATCTCGAAAATTTTTCTACTCAAAGGTTCCAGGAACCTAGTTTTCCACATGGCCTCTAGCACCCCCCCCCCCCATATTCTAGAGGATACATCCTGGAATTGAGAACCTAGGGTGTCTATATGGGGAAACTATGACCTTATTACTAGATTGTATAATAAAACATAAATAATAAATGGTGAATAGAATAATATTTATACTAAATAAACAACCAGAAGTGAATGATAAGGATTAACATTCAACCACTAAATAATAGTCAAAATATGGAAACTGAATCATTATAAAAAATTATGGATCTACTGATCATGTATCTACAAAAAACTGGAAAATATGTATACCTAGAAGCATAAAATACATGGAACACAAAATAAGAAAAATCATAAAATAACTATCCAAGAATAACGAACACTAGCTCATTCATCTACTACAAAGTACCATCCTAAACCAAGAAACCAAGATCAGGTGTCCAAAGAGTGACCCTTCCTGTTATCAACGCCTTCTTATATATAATCATCATAGGTACCAATGGAATACTACATAGGGTGAGTGATACATCTCTGTAGGCTACCATGAATGATGTCTATATCATCCATTCAGTGTAATATGAACTAAAATAGTGTGCAGGTATATATTAAAGTAAAGACAGTACAACAATGTAAATACCTTAATACATTCATTAGTCTTTGCTAGTGTATAAACATGTAATCATAAAATTAATAATGTTCTATATTATAATAACTAGATTAAGAGTATCCAAGGTGTTACCAAGGAATATTTTAATAATAATAATAATAATATTGGATACATGTTAATTACATAGGAATCCTTTATGATAATAATAATGAAGAGGATCTAAGATAGTAACCAATGCATCATTGACCTTAGGAGTAGAGACAACTTATTTCTAACATGTATCCTGGATATAAGGGTTCTGATTGTAATCCAAATGGAATTTCCAAAGGCATTCCACCAAAAATAGTTCAAACTGAGCCTAAGGATCTCATCCAAGGTAAAATGGGATAAGAAAAGACTAGGCCAAATGGGTGTATCCATGGTTCCACATGTCCAAGTACTCAAAATGTATTGGAGGTTTGTATCCAAGAAATATAAATATCTCAATGACAATGAAGGTATCCTAAAATGTCATTATAGGTATCCAAAAGTAGATAATGACCAGATTACAAGGTGGTTATCTCCATTATAAACTGATATACCTGAATTGGAATGGTGTCCTCTGAGTCCATAAAGAATTCCCTATAGAATCCATGGATGGATCATGTACGACCAATATTATAAAGATGAACAGGTCCATATTTAAAAGTAACCATATAAATAAATCATTATTTAATTAAGGTCATGTAATAATCATTCCATTTTATATGTCAATTGGGTCATTACATACCTTTAATTAGTGTGATAAATCTAAAAGGACATGAAACCATTTCTTTCATTTAATATTTAATTATTTGGTTCTTTCCTTTACATTTCATAAACATGAAAATATGGATAGGAACAAAAAAAATAATACTTAGTAATAATTACTTGGCCATGTGATATCTATAATTATACTTTCCATTAACCATTTAAAGATAAAAGAAGTTGATTTAAAAAATTACCATATAAGGTTCAAGTGATATAATGATATAATAGCCATTAAAATTTCATTCATTTAATTAAAACACTTACCTTTATAAAATTAAAGTCAAATAATATCTGAATGATGGGGAAAATAGTCCTAAAAAATCCATAATATGAATAAATAATGAAAAAAAAACTTAGATGGGGTGGTCTTCATTATGGTCATAACCTCCAATGATGAAGCACACATATAGAATAGGCTCTAGAATATGATCATGATGATTAAAATCATATAATGTTAATTTAATAGGCTACACCAAATTAAATGGAATTCACACAATAATTATAGTTTATAAAATGATGATACTTGAGGGATGAGTCATAGACCACCTAACTTAAACCTATAACACTCTCCTCATCCAATATCACCCTCAATTTTCTTATGGATCAGATGAAATATGAGTAATGGATGGACATCCTAAAAGTGGAGCATATTAGCATGAATCGAAATAGAATCATTGAGAGTAATAAAAATATTGAAATGATCTAAAGATCGAATATCTTAGCATGAGGAATCCAACGAGACCAACATAGCTTCAATAATACACCGAATGAAGGAACTATATCAAAACTAGAAGGAAGGAAGCTTGGGATATCCAACATGAGAATGGATGAATTTTATTATAGGAAATGATATTAATATGATATGGGTGGGGTTAAATTAGAATTTATGTAATTTTGGTCATTTTACCTAAGAAAAATAGGGGTGAATGGTTTGGTTGCATGGTTGGCCAAACCATGTGCCTATTGTTCATGAATCACTTCTTAAGGAGGCTACCCACATGGTTAGTACACATAGTTAGAGGAGCTATGCACAAACCATTCTAAACACATATTCTACAATTTGATGAGATACATGCATGAGTGTGCATATCTGGGATCACAGTTTTTGTAACTCATGTTCCATACTTAGTCCTCAGTCCAACAGTGCATGGTTAGGAGAAATTTTTTGGTCAGTGGTGAACAGTTTCTACTAATCATTCAGCTCAGTTCTTTTCTCCACCGAATGGGGTTTTGATCTCCAAACAATCCTCAAAACCCTCTATAACTTCCATGAACACATTAGGCATACATATTAGGTTGAAAATAATGAATTATATTGAAATTTAAAAGGATCTGTACCAGAATAAAAACCATGTTCTTATATTCTTCCCTCCTTAAAATAAACTTACCCCTAAGGTCACCTTCCATGGGTGGGAAAACACTATCAACGAAAAACTCTGGCCACTGAGAACATGTGTAGGCCTCTCACTCCCAAGTCTCATCATATATATGGTTTTTCTGCCATCACACCCATACTAATAGGATAGAATATCCTCAAAGAGACTTCTTTCTCTGGTCAATTATGTGTATGGAATACTCCTAAAAATAACCATTGGTATCTAACTCAGCCTCTTCCAAATCAAAATTATGAGGTGAGTTGGAATGATAATGGTGAAGCTATGAAACCTAGAAGATTTCATTAATGGAATGGCACCTATAAAGTGGTAATAACTGATAGGATACCATTATAAGTCTATAAATAATCTCAAATGGCCTAACAAAGTGTGGAGAAAACTTCCCTTAACTCTGTATCCATCTATTCCCAAGATAGGTTGATAGACACCATAAAACATGATCCCCAACCACAAACTCCAGAGGTCGTTGACAATGGTCAACATAAGATTTCTATATAGACTGGGAAGTATACATATGCTTGATGAACAACATAACCTACTCCAAAGCCGCATAAAAAGATGATAACCTAGTAGCGTTGCCTTACCTACCTCTAACCAGCATGGGGGTGAACAGAACGACCTACTACATAGGGCCTCAAAAGGATCTATCTGAATTATCACCTGAAAGATATTATTTTATGAGAATGTGAAGAGAGATATGTGATTATCACAAGAACTTTCTAAATCAAGTATGCATGATAAAAACATGTCATCTAACACTGGTATTGTCCTTTCTGACTGGAAATCAGTCTCAAGGTAAAAATCTAGGCTCATAAGCATCGGTTTACCTATAGATCTTTGTAACCTCTACTAAAAACATGATGTGAAATGAGAGTCCCTATCTAGAATAATAGTATGAGGGACCCCATATATCCATATGATCTCACTAAAAAACATTCTTCACAGGTCATCAAAAAATAAATTCTCCCATATTTTGAGGAAGTTGGATACTTTAGTCAGTAAATGCATGATTACCCAAACTACGTTATTAACTCGAGGCAACCATAGTAAGATGACTAAAAATTACATTGAAACATCATTCCATTTCCATTATGGGAATAGAATTACCTATAATAAGAAATCATGCTACATGTGCTCAACCATTACCTGCTAAGAGGTAGATCATCTAGTGATAAAGCCTACTATATGAAGTTTTATCCCAGACAACTAATACTAGTGTCACATATATTGATACATCTTAGATATGCATGTATGAACCTTACATTATGAAGTTTCAGAGTCTCTCATTATTTCCACTCTTATATTTTTAGAAACATAAACATACCCATGTATAAATAGGATGTCATATACCAATCTAAAGGTGGGTTCTCACCAACAAAACTCACTCAGAGAACCAACCCCTCAAGATATGAAAATTATATACTCTATATGCTATCAAGGTAATAATAAGTAATTAATAAGGATGTAATATAATACTAATCATTAATCTTATGAAACTCTAGATTAAACCATAAAAAGGGGGACATCAATTTCCATTCCTCGTTGTCTTCTTGAATGTTTTGTGTCATAGTTTTCTATCTCAACACATCCACTACAACATTTCCCTTTCCAGGTGTATATGTAAGATCAAAGTAAAAATACTATTGGTATTCAACCCATATTCACTATCTAAGATTTAAGTCACATTTTTTAATGATATATTTTATTCTCTTATGGTCTGTATAAACCATATGGTTCTCACCGAATAGATACTGTATCAATCAATGTAATACTTGGACAGCAACTGCTAGCTTGAGGTCATGTGCCAGGTAATTTCTATCATGAGGCCTCAACCACCGAGATCCATACTTGATGACTCAATACTAATACATCATCATTACTCCCATGATGATGACTAATGCATCCCATAACACTGTATAGCCTCTTACAGGCTCAAGAAGAATCAAAATAGGTTAAAAAATAAACCTTCAATTCAAATTTTAAAAATGTTTCTCACAATATTCTAACCACAATAACATAACAGCCTTCTTTGTAAGATGATTAATATGTGAATAGAGGCACAATAATTCTTTTATAAAAAATTTTATAATATCCATATTGCCTCAAGAAACATTATATATCAAACACATGCTTGGGATGCCTATAGGTAAACATAACACTCGCCATCTATGGGTCAACTAATACTCTTGATTCCAAGAAAATATAACCCATGAAGTAAAGTTTTTAAATCTTAAAGTGGAAATTATCATTCATTTCATAAATATTATTCTCTCTAAGTGTATTCAAAACAATATCAATATCTTGAGCATGGTCACTAGGAGTTTGAGAATACACTAATATTTCATCCACATAGACCATGAAAAAATATTCTATATAGGGGTGTAAAACCCTATTCATCAAACACATGAAAATTTCAGACACATTCATAAGATCGAATGACATAATGAGATACTGATATAGACCATACATGCTTTTAAGAGATGTATGATTCATGTATGAAGTTCTAAATCACATTTAATGATATACCAAACTCATTTTGATGTTTTAGAGTACCCTAGCTCCTCAGAACTAGTAAAATAGATCCTCTATTTTTGGTAGTGTATATCAGTTCTTAGATATAATATGGTTTAACTATTGGTAATCCACACATAAATAAAGGGTCCAATCATAATTATGGGATAAAAGAACAGGTGAACCCCAAGAGGAAGTGCTAGTTTATATAAACCCATTTTCCTCTAGATACCCCAACTATCTATTAAGCTATTAGATCTAAATAAGTTTCATCCTGTATAGAGAAATGTAAACTATATCTTCTCCTAAAACAATCTTGATCGCAAACTCTGCATATCTCTCAAGAGTTAAGCTAGAAAAATCCTTGGTAAAAAGGTCCCGGAAATGATCCACTACTAGAGGGAATTAATCCTGATGTAAACCCTAATTATCCTTGTAGAGACTAGAAATTTGGATGGTCACTCCACCTACCCTGTGATTCTCCTTTCTGTTGAGAAAAGTATTGTTTTCAACAACACAAAATAATGTTATTTAAAGGGGGGGATTATTGAAAATAATACTCTATCTCTTTATGATAATTTTTATGCTCACAAATACCCTTAATAATTTTCTAATTAATTTATTTAAGTATTTTTCAGGAATTTATTAATTTATTTTACTCTTGAAATAACGAGAATTTATTACTTGTCTGGAATCTTCTTTCAGCACGTCCTGGAATCACTGTTCATACCTTACTTGTTCGGAATCTTCTTTAAGCGCGTCCTGGAATCACTGTACATACCCTACGTGGATAAACATAGCATAAGGATGAAAAGGGTGTATACTTTTTGAGATAAGATAAAAGTATGGTTAAACAACCATACGTTTTCAGCAAAGTATGGAAGAAGAACTATACATTAAGAAGGAAGCTTACATTTTGGTTATCAGCAAAGTATGGAAGGAGAACTATACGTAGGTACTAAACGTTATGTTTGTTTCTCAAAAGTATGGTTCATAAACCTTACTTTTGTGATCAACCATACGTTTGAGTGTTGAAGTAAAAGTATGGATCTTTTAACGTATGTTTGAGAGTTGAAGAAAAAGTATGGATGATCAACCCTACGTTGTGAACCTTACATTTGAAGACTATGTCATCAACCCTATGTTTGGAGGCCACGTCATCAACCTTACATTTGGCATCGGAATGTTTGAAAGATGATATTTTTTATGCAACGGTCAGCAAGATGATTGTTGGGCGTATTTCAAGCCGGATTTAAAGTCATTTTTAAAGTACGACTTTGACTGATTAAAAGTCGTTTTATCATTGGATTAAAGATTGAATTAAAAGGATCTTTTTATGCCTATTCTTCAAGGAAGTTACGACTACTCTGTAAATTCAAATGTTTGAATATCACGAATAAAAAAGGCGACTTTTATAGATCTAAATGTGCATGAGATATGATCATCTTTATTATATATATGTTCTCTCTGAAAAACACCATATACGATAGAGTGGTGATAAATATTTTATTTAAGAAGGTGAAAAAAAGAGATTGCAGAAAATCATGTTTATCTACTAATTCAAAAAGGAGCGTCAAAGATCTGTTCATTTGAGAATAAGAAACTCGATAGAAGATACACTTGTTCTGCACTGAATATCTATTATGGATCTACAACTATTGAAGTTGTGAACTATAAATCTATATCTACTACAACCGGATCGAATCAGAATTTCTTTTTCTTAAAAATCTATATTTCTAGAGACAACGACCCAACTGATGTCAATTGCATTTGGTTGCAATTGTGAAGATCAACCGGAAAACTTCTTTCTGAAATTCTTTTTATTCTTGAGTAACCAGATTCTTGTACTAAGCTGTCTAGGTTTTTGTTTGAACCATAAGGCTTTGTTTTTCCTTGGATTTTAAAGGTGTCGACGGCCTATATTCAGTTGTGTACCGGTCTGTTGAAACGAGGACCAGATAGTGAAAATAACCAAGATTTTGGAGTTGAGGATTGGTGGAGTGGACTAGGGGCCTTCTGTTCCCCGAACCACTATAGATATTTGTGTCCCTGCTTTTATTTATTTATGATGTATGGTAAAATATGATAAAGAAAAGAGGACAGAACTTGTTCAATCAAAGAGTTAACAAAAAATCTTAAAGACACAATTCAACCCCCTCTTGTGTATAATCTGTATATTCAAGATCCAACAATTGGTATCAGAGGTGGAGCTTCTGATAGAGCCTTAGAAAGCTAGAAGCATTTAAATATTATAAAACAGTGCATCATGAATGATACAAGAGAAAGGATTTCAATGGTTAGAGCACCATATTTTCATGGAGACTGGCTGCTGGAAATCATGAATGATAATATATCTAAAAAACCTCGGATATAAATTCTATTCAAAGATTCTGAATCCTTATGAAATTTCTGAAAATCCTGAGACATGGAGTGCTGTTACAGAGGCAGAGTATGATATGAATTCGAAGGCTATGAATGCAATCTTCTACGGTCTAGGACTAGATGAATTTAACAGAGTATCTCAGTTCCTGACAGCATATGAGATGTGGCAGACAATAGATGTGGCATATGAAGGAACAGACAGTGTGAGACAAATGAGATATACAACTGCAAAACTAAAATTTGATACTTTCAGAATGTTTTAAGGAGAAATAATTACACAAATGAATGGGATATTGACAAAAAATTTCAATAATATAACAGATCTATGAGAACCTATCAAATTGGTTGAACAAGCATTAAATGTACTGAGGGTACTTCCTACTCGATGGAATGGTATCTCTGCTACAATCTGACAATCAACACCTGTCAAAAATCTAACCATGAGAGAGTTGATTGGTACACTTATGATGTATGAAGCTGAAATGAAAGATGAGTCAAATGAGCATAAATTCTACATCAAAAAGGATGATACTTCCTTGAAAGTAACTCCAAAACAAAAGAATAGAAAGATGAAGAATAGAGAAGTCAAAGCTAAATCAGAGAGCTCTGACTCATCAAACTCAGATGAAGAACTGGCTCAGCTAGAAAGGAAATTTAGAAAGTTCTACAGCAAGAAAAGAGGCTACAAAAATTCCTTTAAGAAAGATGATGAGGAAGTAAGATGCTTTGAATGCAAGAATATGGGGCATATTAAACTAGATTTCCCACAATTGAAGGATGCAAAGAAGAAAAAATTCTTCAAAAGAAATGACTATGAGCAGAAAGACATGAAAGCTTTGAAAGCCACTTGGAGTGTATATGAAGACTCCTGTAGCTCTTCGGAATCAAACTCAGAGAAAAAAGAAGTCAATCCAAAAGGAAACATGTGTTTCATGGCAGAAACTGATGAGGTACACTCATATTACTCCTCTGACTCAAATAATGGATCAAATTCTGAATCAAGCTACACAAATAAAAAACTTGTAGCCTACTGCAATATGCTTGAAGAAAAATATGACTCACTGTTTAAGAAACATAAGTCACTAAAGAACAAACATAAAGTTATTTCTGATGAAAGAGATACAGTGCTGAAACAATATAAGGAATTAACTGATAAATACAATTCTATTAACACTAACTATATTAATTTTTAATCAAGAATAAAAACAATGCAGGCTGAAGTAGAATCTTACAAACAGGATGCATTGGTTTTTACAAAAGGGGAGAATTAATTAAATTAAATTCTTGGAAAAAATTTAATTAAAAAGGAGAGATTTGGAATTGGCATTAAAGGAGGAAAACCTAAGCTATATAAAAATTATTTTGTTCCTAGCTCTAAAAAGGTTAATTGTAACTTTTGTGGGACAAAGGGATATATAACTAAAAACTATTTCTTAAGACAACCTCAAATTTGTGGTATTAAGAAAGCCTATGTTTGAAAAGACTTATATGATTCAGCTGATTTTGAAAGAACAAAGAAAATATGGATACCCAGATCATTGCTAGCTAACACCCCTGGACCCAACAAAATATGGGTACCAAAGCAATTTGTTTGAATGTATTTGCAGGTAGCAGGACACCAGATAAGAAAAGATATATGGTACATAGAAAATGGTTTCTCAAGACATATGAGTGGAAACTCATTAAATCTTTCTTCACTCACTCAAAAGGAATGGGGACTTGTCACATTTGGTGACAATGCCAAAGGAAAAATCGTTGGCATTGGAGTTATTGGTGATCCAAAAATAGTCTCAATCAACAAAGTACTTTATGTACAAGGATTAAAACACAATCTGATAAGTATCTCTCAACTTTGTGATGATGGATATACTGTTGACTTTACAAACAATTGTTGTACCATTTCTAAAGATAAACTGTTGAAATTTAAAGCACCAAGAACTGAAAATGTCTATACTTCGGATTTAAATTGCTTGTATAAAAAACAAGTAAACTGCTTGACTGCTAAAATAAGTGAATCTTGGATATGGCATAGGAGACTTGGACATTGTAATATATATGTTTTAAATAAGTTATCTAAGAAACATTTAGTTTCTAATTTACCTAGTCTCAAATTTGAAATTGACCGATTTTGTGATGCATGTCAACTTGGCAAGCAACACAAATCATCCTTCAAATCTGTTAATAAAGTTTCTATATCTAAACCTCTAAAACTTATTCACATAGATTTTTTTGGACCCTCAAGAGTAGCAAGATTAGCTGGTAAATTGTATGTATATGTTTTAGTTGATGACTATTCTATATTTACATGGATTTTATTTTTGAAATTTAAAAATGAAGCGTTTACTTTATTTGAAAGTTTTTGTAAAGCTGTTCAAAATGAAAAAGGTTTTAAAATAATTTCATTAAGAAGTGATCATGGGGGAGAATTTGAGAATCATGAATTTAATTCCTTTTTCTCAAACATGGGTATTAAAAATACCTTCTCTGCACCAAGAACACCTCAATAGAATAGGATTATAGAAAGAAGAAATAGAACAATTCAATAAATGGCTAGAACAATCTTAAATGAATATAGCGTACCTATATATTTTTTGGAAGAAGCTGTGAATACATCTTTCTATATAATTAATTGAGTTTTAATTAGACCTATTTTGAAAAAGACACCCTATGAACTATGGAATAACAGAAAACCTAAAGTAAATTACTTTAAAGTTTTTGGATGCAAGGTTTACATCTTGAACACCAAATATAATCTTGGTAAGTTCGATCCAAAATCTGATGAAGGTATTTTCTTAGGATATCATGCTACCTCCAAAGCTTATAGAGTCTATAATAAGAAGTCATGGATTGTTGAAGAATTATTTCATGTTAGATTTGATGAATCTAATCCCTTTGAGAAAAGGATAGATCAAATGGATGAACATGATTCTAATGATAACATGAGACTTGAGAGCTTAAAAAATTATTTTGAAAATGATATAAAAGAAATTCAGTCCATTTCAGAGGAACATGATACTGAAGAACCTTTAAATGTTTTGCCTGGATAGTCCAAAACCCTAATGAATCACCCTTTAGAAACTGAGATAGATGACTTAGATACATGAATTCAAACTAGAAGAAACTTAGGAAACCTAGTGGAATTCTATGCCTTCCTATCTCATTAAGAACCCATGACTATAGAAGAAGCTTTAGATGATGAAATCTAGGTAATAGAAATGCAAGATGAATTAAACCAGTTTAAAAGAAATGAAGTTTGGGAATTAGTGTAAGGACCTAAGAATTATCCAGTAATAGGAACCAAATGGGTCTTTAGAAATAAATAGGTTGACTAAGGCATAATAACTAGAAATAAAGAAAGATTAGTGGCAAAAGGATACAATCAAGAAAAAGGAATAGATTATTATGTGGCTTTTTCACCTGTAGCTAGGTTAGGATCCATTATAATCCTTTTATCCTATGCATCTTATATGAATTTTAAATTATTTCAGATGGATGTTAAATCTGCCTTTTTAAATGGTTATTTAATGGAGGAAGATTATGTTGAGCAACCTCCTGGTTCTGAAAAATTCTCAAAAACCAGATTCTGTTTTTAAACTTACTAAAGCTCTTTATGGCCTTAAACAAGCACCTAGATCTTGGTATGAAATATTAAGTTCTTTTCTTTTGAAAAATGATTTTACTGTTGGAATGGCAGACCCAACACTCTTTAAGAAAACTGTAAAAAATAATGTTTTGTTGGTTCAAATTTATGTTGATGATGTAATTTTTGGATCAACTAATAAAACCCTTTGTCATGAGTTTTTAAAGTTAATGCAAAAATAATTTGAAATGAGTATTATGGGAGAACTAAATTTCTTCTTGGGAATTGAAATTTATCAAAAAGATTTTGGAAATGTTTTGAATCAAATAAAATACATTAATGATTTACTTATGAAATTTGGACTTGAAAACAGCAAGACATTTACAACTACTATGTGTACTAATATAAAACTTGATTTGGATGAAACTGGAAAATCAGTTGATAACAAGTTATAGAGTGGTATGATTGGTAGTTTATTATATCTTACTGCTAGCAGGACAAATATAATGTATTCAGTATGTCTTTGTGCTAGATTTCAATCAAATCCTAAATAATCTCATCTAACTGTTGTTAAAAGAATTTTTAGATATTTAAAAGGAACTGTTTTTTAATCTCTTATTTATCCTAAAACTTTTGATTTAAATTTGATTTCATATTCAGATTCTGACTTTGTTTGTTGTAGGTTAGATAGAAAAAGCACATCAGAAACATGTAACTTTTTAGGAAAGTATTTTGTGTCATGGTCTAGTAAGAAACAACATTCAATTACCTTGTCAACAGCCGAGGCAGAATATGTTTCTGCTGGCAGTTGTTGTGCACAAATTTTGTGGATGAAAAACACTCTTATAGACTTTGGATTAAATTTTAATAATACTCCTATTTTATGTGATAATACAAGTGCAATTAATATTTCAAAAAATCCTATTATTCATTCTAGAACTAAGCACATTGATATAAGGCAGCACTTTTTAAGATATTATGTTATTAAAAAGGATATATTTGTAGAATTTATAAATATAGATATTAAATTAGCAGATATTTTTACTAAACTGCTTCCCACTATAAGGTTTGATTTTATTAAGGGGGAACTATGTTTATTTTATTTTAAATAAAATTTTATATCACAATGCTAGTTTTTTTTAATTATGCTTAAAAATAATTTTTCTATTTTGTTTTTTTACAGAATAAGTTTCTTTTATCCACATAATTTATTTTATTTATTTTGAAATATATGTAATAATTATTAAAAACACGGGAATTAAGGTTGTCAGAAACCCTTTCGACTTCTAAACTGCTTCAGTTCAATCGAAACCTTTTCGAATCCGCAAACCGCACCTCTGCTCGTGTACCCTAATCTTCAAACCTGTGAAACCCTAAACTTCAAACCTTCAGAGATTCTCGTAAAGATGGTAAGGAATAAAAGAGCCAGTGAAGACGAGCCAAGAAATGTCAAGAGACAATGCTCCGAAGGAAGAAAAGTCTTACAGGGCAAGGTAATTGATCTCGACTGGTTATTTCAGACAAATCTACTGTTAAAATAAGGGTTGTCGTTTCAAAACCTTGAACAGACATTCAATAGTGAAAATACAAAATTTCTGTAAGAGTTATAACTTATATACTTCTTCAAATCTGTACAGTTTAGTTTGGGGGATACTGAGGATAGTATGATGGCTAAGATAGAGGATAGGGATTTCTCAATCTCATCGGTAGAAATTGGTCAGATTCTCAACTGCCCTCATGAGGGAGTTTTTCATTGTGATTTGAAGAATATAGAAGATGTTGTGAATAAATCTGAGGACATTATTTCTTTTTTGTTTGGAACATATACTATTAAGAAAATGATGGTGAAATATTTAGAACCAGATCAAAAGATCCTGGTCAAATTTGTTCAGAATGGAATATCTCCCAGAATGGCAGAAATGGAAAAGATTTTGTACCCTGATATGTACATAATGTATCTTCTGTTAAGTGATATCATGTTAAACTTCCCAAGGTACATGGTCAGGTACCTCAATTACTGCTGTCAAAGTGACGCCAGCATGAACATTTATCCTTTCGGTCGATTTATTTCTAAACTGTTGCTTAAGAAAGACATGGTGAGATTAGTGGATTCCGAAGTAAAATATCATCACAGTACTATGTTTAATGCTGGAACTTTAAGGAAGATTGGATACTTCTGGATCACCATTAAAGGAAAACTCTTTCTAGTAGGAGCTGAGGAAGACTCAGAGAGTTCTCAGGCTCAACCTTCTAAGTCCAAGGAGGGACAGGCTGAATCAAGAGTCAGCAATGTAGCAAGAAGGATCCGATTTGAAGTGGAAGATGATAAAGAAGAAATAAGTCAGGAGGGACTTCAATCTCTAAGAACTTGATTTTTTAATGAGGAAATTACTTCCCCAGCATTGGAATAATAGAAGCTTTATTTTCTTATTCTTTTGTAAGAGAAGCTGTTATTGATAAGACCATGGAAGTTGTTAGTGAAAGAACAGCACAAATAGAGGGATCATGAGCTTAAGAAGAAGCTCAAAGGGAGAATCAGGAACAGATTGTAGTTGATGTTTAAGTTACACTTCAATAGGACCAAGATAAGAAGTTAGTTCCTGGTGAGGAAGTGGCTATAGCTCAGGAAACTATTGAAAATGCTATTCTCGAAAATCTAGTGGAAGGCCAAGATGCTGATGTTTGTGGTGAGAATGCTTCTGAAGATCACACTAAAGTAGTTCAAGAAGATTTTTTGGTGGAGGAGTCTGCGGACTCTAAGGAAAAATCTTTGGACCAACCTTCTCAGGACAAAGAGAAAGAGAAATCTGATGCTGAATCATTACCTTTGGTACTGCTGCATCATCCAGAGCCTGAGAATGAGAATCAAGAACAGGGCGCCTCTGATTCAAGGAAGAAAGAAGTTGAATAACTGTACAAAAAGGTGTCTCAGTTGGAATCTAATAATATCTCTCTGAGAAATGTATTAACCTTCAAACAATTGAGATTTCAAAAGCTTAAAGAGAGTACAGTCTCAAGGAAAGAAGTTGAAATATTTAAAGAGGATATGCTGAATGCAGTTGGGAATTTTAAATCTGAAATGGTTATGAAGACAGATTTATAAGATCTGAAGTTGTTTATGGAGAACCAATTTGCATCAGTTGCAAATAGTGTTGTTAGTGGATCAGGTACTTCACGTGATTTAATCCGATGATTTCAAGATATCACAGTCGTGATGAGCAACATGAATGACAGGTTGCACGATCTTCAATGTAACAGTGCTCCATTATATGTGTTTCTGGAAAATTAGAAATTTTTAGTGGATCAACTGATATCTAGTGAGCCACCAATCAGGACTCTATTAACTTAGATGTCAGAGAAGCTGTTAGTGTTTATTTAAAAACAAGAAAGGATTATTGAGTTTTTCAGAGTCAATTTGATCGAGGATATTCATATGACTCAAGAGAATAGAGATCTAATTATCAAACATGGAGATGGGATGATGAAGAGACTCAGGGAACAGTTCACAGAAATCAAGTATGCAATCCAAAGGAGATAGAACATATTACCTATATTTCCCAAACCTTGATTCCTGTGTTTATCATACTTGTATCTATTTTTCATTTTTAATGAATTTCATTTCTATTGTTTTTACAGTCTTTATTTTTGATATTCCAGTACTTCAGATTTACTTATTGATAAACAGTTAATAATAGAATTTACCTACTGTTCAGTGCAACATTAAATGTGTTCAAATCCATAGTTTATCTTTTTTTATATCACAAAAAGGGGGATAAATTTTTATAAACAAAACATTTTATATTTTATTTTAACAAACCATAGTTAAAAACCCTTATTTATTCAGAGGGAGAAATTTGGATAAAAAAGAGGGGGAAATATAGATAAAACATAGGGAGAAATTTGGAGAAAACTAGAAACATTTATTTCTAAAGAAAAATTATTCTATTTTCAGGAGGAGAAATTTTTATTTATTGAAATTTTTATTTATTTTGTTAAAATTAAAATATTGTTTTGTTCTCTCAAAATTCTAAAACTTTATGTAACTAATTTTGAGAGTTAATTTCATTTATTTTATTTTATCATCTTATGGGTTTTGTGATCATCAAAAAGGGGGGATTTTTTAGCAAAGTATTGTTTTCAACAATACATAATAATGTTATTTAAAGGGGGAGACTATTGAAAATAATACCTTGTCTCTTTATGATAATTTTGATGCTCACAAATACCCTTAATTATTTTCTAATGAATTTATTTAAGTATTTTGCAGGAATTTATTAATTTATTTTACTCTTGAAATAACGAGAATTTATTACTTGTTTGGAAACTGCATTAAGCGCGTCCTGGAATCACTGTTCATACCTTACTTGTTCGGAATCTGCTTTAAGCGTGTCCTGGAATCACTGTTCATACCCTACGTGGATAAACATAGAAAAAGGATGAAAAGCGTGTATACTTTTTGAGAGAAGAGAAAAGTATGGTTAAAAACCATACGTTTTCAGCAAAGCATGGAAGAAGAACCTTACGTTAGGAAGGAACCATACATTTTGGTTATCAGAAAAGTATGGAAGGAGAACCATATGTAGGTACTAAACGTTACATTTGTTTCTTAAAAGTATGGTTCATCAACCTTACTTTTATGAACAACCATACGATTGAGTGTTGAAGAAAAAGTATGGATCTTTTACTGTACATTTGAGAGTTGAAGAAAAAGTATGGATGATGAACCCTATGTTGTGAACCTTATGTTTGAAGACCATGTCATCAACCCTACGTTTGGAGGCCACGTCATCAACCTTACATTTGGCATTGGAAAGTTTGAAAGATGATATTTTTTATGCAACGGTCAGCAAGCTGATTGTTAGGCAGATTTCAAGACAGATTTAAAGTCGTTTTTAAAGTACGAATTTGACCAATTCAAAGTCGTTTTATCATTGGATTAAAGATTGAATTAAAATGAGCTTTTTATGCCGAGTCTTCAGGGAAGTTACGACTACTCAATAAATTCAAATGTTTGAATATCGCGAATAAAAAAGGCGACTTTTATAGATTTAAATGTGTAGGAGATATTCTCAACTTTATTATATATATGTTATCTCTGAAAAACACCATATACGAGAGAGTGGTGATCAATCTTTTATTTAAAAAGGTGAAAAACATATACTACAAAAAATCACGTTGATATTCTTATTAAAAAAGGAGTGTCAAATCTCTGTTCATTTAAGAAGAAGGAACTCGATAGAAGATTCACTTGTTCTGCATAGAATATCTACTATGGATCTACTACTGCTAATTTTGTGAACTATATCTTTATATCTATTGCAACTGGATCAACTCATAATTTCTTTGTCTTAAAAATAAATATTTCTAAAGATGATGATCCATCTGTTGTCAATTGTATTTTGTTGAAATTGTGAAGATCAACAGGAAAACTTCTTTCTGAAATTCTTTTTATTCTTTAGTAACCATCTTCTCGTACTAAGCTGTGTAGGTTCGTGTTTGAACCAGAAGGCTTTGTTTTTCCTTGGATTGTAAAGTTGTCAACTACCTGTATTCAGTTGTGGAACAGTCTGTTGAAACGAGGACCAGATAGTGAAAATCACCAAGCTCGTGGGGTTGAGCGTTGGTGGAGTTGACTAGGGGCCTTCGGTTCCCCAAACCACTATACATCTTTGTGTCCCTGATTTTATTTATTTCTTATGTATTACCAACTCTGATAAATCAAATAGGACAGAAATCATTCAATCAAAGAGTTAACGAAAAATCTTAAAGACACAATTCACACCCCCCCCCCTCTTGTGTATATCTTGTATATTCAAGATCCAACACTTTCTATCTCTACCGGACTAAACATCCCACTAATCCTTGTGGAGATAATTCTTCCCTCAAGGGATGTAAATGAAACACTATAGTGATATAATAAATATAGTTATAATGTAGAACAATCCAATCTATTACAATAAGCATATAAAAGTCTATCATAACAATTATTAATATGTACTGTAAGAAGGGATAACTTCCTACCTCATGGGGAAGTCCTTGCACTAGAATATTCTCTCATACCATACACCCAACGATGTATCCAATGTTATAAAAATATAGTAATACTGAATTTCCATCCCAAGACATTCTATAGTAGATAAATAGATAAAGTAGTGTGAATCACTTGCATCAAAATGGTAGATATAATAGCAGTGGCTACTAGAATAGTACCTCAAATTATATATGGTCATATACTCTGATCCTTGAGTATTTACAATGATGCATGCAACTAAATTAATCCACAACCCTATAATACTACATGAATACCCTGAGCAGGTGTTATCTACTAGTACTAATAATCAAGATTCTGGATACCATGGCCATGACCTCCCTCTTGGCTATCTCAGTGGTAATACTCCATCTCCCTTCCTAACGCAGCGTACAAGATCCTACCCCTAAAGGTGGAGTTGGTGCAGAGCATCATCCACTGTTAGTATTTGAATGTTCCAGAAAAATATCGGATGATGACCCATATGGATGTAATAATGGAACTATAGAGGGTTTCTATCACTCAATGGCTTTATATGACCCTATTGTCCACACTAATGGAATATAACGGAACTGTCAGTGTTGTTACTCTGACCACCACTACTTTGATAAGAAACCTCCAGGGAATACTTCCTTCTACCAAAATAACCGCTTACATGCCTTAACACTAAACCAATGTTCCTAGTACTATCACCTTAACATAGGTTGTGCTCAGTGATAATATCCTAATTAACGAGATTAGAACATGTAGTTAGGCATAATACACTCACCTAAGTATGAATACCATACTGGAGCCCATCCTCGAAACACCATGCCTATGACAGATCATCACTTGATAGAAGTGGTGTAAATAATGGAAACTCAGTAAAATAAGGTAACATAATAAAACAAGATTACTAATTTTTAATTGAAATAAAACCCTTATATTTATTCATTAACTCTATATCTTAGTCACCTCCCAACATCTAAGGAAATAATTAATCATAGAAGGTAGTTTGGAAGTTATCCCAGACTATGCCCTGATGACGACCAGCCTAGGTAACCACATCACACTAGTGCTTGGCCGAAACATGCATCATATAGGTGTAAATACAGAACCTCGTCTATAGATGTTTATCTAGATTATATAAGAATGATATAGTGGCCTCCATATTGAACATAGCAGGATATGTACTTTAATCCTTTACAGATATGGGTGGATTCTGTTGTTGGAACTCATGTGTTAGATTATTCATCATAGGTGCAGGTCATGAATAACCCTAAATGGGTTTCATCAAATGTAGAAAACCCTCATGAAGCTAATATTCGGTTCCCATTATGGGTATATTAGGAGGTTCCTCTTGTGTCACTGTAGGAGGAATCACTAGTGGCTCATGGCCCACCACCTCTAGAGTGTGGTCATCACCACCCTTTTAGATCACAACATGAGGACGTCATAGTGCCATAACTCAAAAAATGTGAAGAACATGTATCATATCATGATTTGTAAATATATTGAATCACTAGTGGAATCATTTCATAGGAGAAATGGATCAATGCCTAAGTTACTACCCCCAAAAACTTTCTTAGAAGTCCATGGTATGGGTATGTGTTTTTGTTTTATTTATAGGGGTTCTAGTAATTGAAAGGATCATTAGAACATTTCCTCTTCATTTATTGGGAACATTTTGTTTTTAATACAATATTTACTTTTATATTTTACATAAAATTATTCATATATAAAAATTTTGATTAAAGGGATATCCATTCCAAGTGAATCAGGTTTCATACAACTTATCACCAAAATCAAAACCCTTTTAATTTCTATTTAACCGGGTCTATATTCATTCTAAAAATGTAATGGGTAATATAGGATTGATAAACTAGGTAAATTAACCATTAAAATCCATTAGGTCCCATACACTACATGAATTTATACTAAAAATCACTAAAACCAAAGAGAAGCTCATGTAAGCAAAGGTATATAGGCGACATCAGTAAAAACTAGTTATTTAAGATGTCTTCCTCAACCTATATAGGAAAAACTATTTATATTGATTTTGAAACATTAAATAACCAACTATCTACCCTAGAGAAGGTTGTATCATCACAAATATATATAACAAGCATGGATTAATCTACCATCACAGGAAACACAGGCAATATAAGCAGTTAAATTAACCTATATGGCCTGGAATATGCATAGAATATAAATTTTAGGTATCTATTATGATTCTTTTAAAGATGATTCCTTTCCCTCATCTCAGTGGGCCAAGGATAATATAAATAAGGCATATCAAATATCACAACTCAGGTGAATCACCCAATGTTGAAAGTATATAAACTATAACAAGAAAAATATATAACAAGAATTTCATATTACTAGGAAAATTGGTACTCACCCCAAACGTGGGTTAGCTACTCCTAGGTATGGCTTATAAAAAATTTCCATAAGTTCCCAATATCCTTTGTATAATACCCAAAAAAATAAGTCGAAATAAATTTAAATAATCTTTGATACTGTGTTGTAATGTCCCGACCCATGTGCCACTCAAAGGTTCCCTGAATATGGTCGCCTGCATGGCCTGAAGCCCCACTCATTTTCCATAGGCTTTAAAAAGTTGTGAGGTACTATGGGTTTTCCATGGGGAAAATATGAAATCATTACCATATTATATCATAATTGATATATAATAATAGGTGAATAGTAGAATAAGTATAAAAAATAAATTGGTCATGGAATATAAGGATAAACATCTAAACACTAAATAAAACTCAAAATCACAAAACTGAATCATATAAAAAATGGTGATGATACAGGCCACATATCTAAAAACATGAAAATATGTATACATGGAATTAGATAATACATTATATACTAAATAAGGAAAAAGAAGCCAAAAATATCCAAGAATCCAGATTGTTTCCCCAATCATCTTCTACCAAGCTCCTTTTTAAAGTAAGAAATTTAGATGAGGCTTCCAAATTAGGATGCTTCCCATAATATAAACTTGTATACATAAAATATTACAAGTTACCAATGGATAATTGGATAGTGTGTGACATAAATCATAATAGGCCCGAAAAAATGGTGGTTATACCATCTAATTAGTGTAATATAAACTAAAATAGTGTGCAGGTATATATGAATGTAAATTTAGTACAATAATTTAAATGCTTTTATACCTTTATCAGCTTTATATGGTGTATGAACATATAATCTTGTAATTAATTATTTCTAATTTTATAATAAGTGGAGTAAAATGATCCAAGGTGTTTCCAAGGAATCCTGTAATAATAATAACAATATAGGATCCATGGTAATAACCAATTCTACCTTTATGATGATAATAATGAAGAGGATCCAAGGAAGTAACCAATATATCAATGGCCTTAGGGGTAAAGCCAACTCAGTGATAACTTTTATCCTATCTATATGAAGTCTTAGTGTAATACAAGGGGCATCACCCAAGGCATTCCACCATAAATTATTCTAATTGAATCTAAGGATCTCGTCCAAGGTAAAATGGTCTAAGTAATGACTGGGCCCAATGGGTGTATCCATTGAACCTCCTTTCCAAATATTTCAAGATGGATCCATGGAGTGTATCTAAGGCATCATAATATATGAATGATGGTGAAAGGATCCTACAAAATCATGTTGGGAATCCAAAAGTATAAGGACTATGTTCTAAGGTGTGTATCTCCCTTGGAAACCAATATCCTTGAATTATAATGGTGTCTTGTGAGTGAACAAAAAATTCCTCTCAGAATCCAAATCATTCTTAATTCTGACCACTCTTATAGAGATGAATAGTTCCTTATGAAGTATACACCATATAAATAATTCATTATTTACTTTAGGCCATGTGACACTCATTTATTTTTATAATCTAATTGGTTTATTCCTTAACTTTCGTTAGTATGATATAGCTAAAAAGACATGAAACCATTTCTTTCAGTTCATTTCTCATTGTTAGGTTCTCTCTTTTAACTTTCATAAATAAGAAAAGTAGGAGTAATGAAAATAAAACAATTTCAATTAAATTATAATTACTAGGAAAAGTGATATATATGAGTAGATTTTTCATTTACCATTTAAAGATTCATTTTGTTGATTTAAATACTTACCACATAAGGTTCAAGTTATACAATGATATGATAACCATTAATAATTCATTCATTTAATTATAACATATACCATTATGATGTTTAATTCAAAGAACACTTGAAAAGTAGAATAGATAGTGAAAAAAAATCTATAAGAGGCATAAACAATGAAAACACCCTACTTGGGGTGGTCTTCATTGTGGTCATGACCTCCAATAATGAAAGAAACATATAAAACATGATGTAGAATTGAAACATGATGATTATAAGAATGAAAAATGAATTTAATATGAAATTTCCAATGAAATTGGTGTGCACACAATGATGATAGTTTATTAAATAGGGAGACTTGAGGGGTGAGTCATCGACCAACTACCTCAAACCTATAACAATCACCTCATCTAGTATCAACCTCTAGTTTGGCATGGATTGGTAGAATTATAAATAACATTTCAACACCCTAAAAGTAATTTCCTTAAAATAGATTCATTGAGAGGAATACAAATGAAGAACTAAGCCAAATGATTTAAGAGCTTACCAAGAGGAATCAAAAGAGACCAATAGAGCTTCAATCAAACACTGGATGAAGGAAAGAGAATAAAAACTAGAAGGAGGGAACTTTGGGATATCTAATGTGATAATAGAGGCTTCAGGTCACTATAAATGAGATAAATAGAATAGGGGTGAGGTTGAAATTGAAAAAAGGACATTTTTGTTATTTTACTAAAGAAAAATAGGGGCACACGGTTTGGCTACAAGGCTGTCCAAATCATCTTCCAATCATACATGGCTCACTACTTAAAGATGGTACCCACAAGTTTAGGCCACATGGTTAGAGAAACAATGTGACAACTCATAAAAACACCTCTTATAAATTTTTCTAAGATACTTGAATGGGTGTGTGGACCTATGTGCATTGTTTAGGAAACCTATATGTCTTCCTTGGTCCTTTATCCATCCCTACATTGTATGTAGAATCCATATGATCTTGGTTTCATGGTTTCTACTAACCATGTAGCCAAGTTCTTTTCTCCACCAACTGGGTTTTGGAGCTCTGAACAAGCCTTGAAAACCCCCTAACTTTCGTGAACAGATTAGGCATCCATATTTTCTTCAAAATCAAGAATTAGACATAAATTTAAAAGGATCTATACCTAAAATAAAAACAAGGTTCTTACACTAAAAAACAAATCATCACTAGTGGAAGATTCCTTTCAAAAACCCAGGAATCATGGCATCAAGTAATGATTCATCTTCATTTGGTTTGATATATATAAATAAATGTTCTAAGATAATAATAGAATCTTTATATTTCTTAATTATGACTCCCCAATACACTCATATAGCTAGGAAGATAATGTACATTTCTTATAGTTAGGACATTATTGAAATGTTTTCTCGATCACCTAGAATGCGTGAAATAATGTTCATGAATCCTGATATTTGGTAAATAATGGGTCTCCCTCTATCATTTACAACATCTATTTCATGAAAAATAATTCAACTACTGATAAAAATATTATTCTCAAACAATAATTTATTTATCTATAGTCTTTGATATCAATTATCTATAGAGGATATTGATGAATTTTTTGAGATTCAATATTGGGTCATCTCTCTAAGCTTAGTAATGATTTAAATTCTTGGGTAAATCCAAAACATGGTCTTAGTTAATGTTATTCAATATCATATCATAATGAAACCCATGGTTTTAAGATTTATGATTTGAGTTTGAAGATTTTTCATCCCTTCTGAATAAGTAGAAAACTCAAGCTTTCAGATCAGATTCAGAGTGATTTTGGTATTCTTCCTTAGTGATTCATGGGAGGCTTCCTTCAACCTGATGACCAATTAATTCAATTCTTCCCATCTTCAAATAATCAAACAAGTTAAAACTGAGACCCTAATATAACAGTTAAACACTGCATCCTAAAACTATTAAATAATTCACACTAAAAATCCTTTATTCGTTAATTTATTTAGAAGTTAAATTTTAATTGGAACATAACCATTTTAACATCATTTTTTTATTTATAATGTCAATATAATCTTAGGAATGATTTTTTGATATTTCTAAAATACATGAATTTTAGGTGAATAGAAAAAAACATATTTGTTGTCAAAAATATAACTTTTAATGCTTTATTATTATATGAGAATGAAAAATAAATTTATAAACCATTTTAATTTATAATATATATTTTTAAGGAGTAAATTTATATGTTTTAAAATTACTATTCTAAATTTATAAAACATATGTTTAAGATTTTATAAAATTAAGTAATATTTTCAAATGAAGGATTTGTTTTCTATTTTTAATTAAATATAAATTTGGTATAATTAGGATTTTTAGTGATTTTATTAACACATGACATTTATTTATATTATAATAAATAACTTTGTTTCATGTAAAACAATGCATTAGTAATTTTAACCTATAGAAAAAATATAATCTTAAGAATACAGTTTTTAAAAAAATATATTCGTACACATTAGATGATCTAATATTGAAATTATTTTTTCATATTGAAAGAAAATTTATCTAATAAAATTAATTTCATATTTTTTATAATCTTATCCAATTTTTTATTAATTTCCACTTTATGTTTAGTAATTAAAATAAAATTACCATGTAAAAGGATTGTGGCCATAATAAAACAAAAAATGCTAAAAGTGAAAATTATAATAGTAAAATACATAAAAACTTGTTTAAATCATGTTAAAAACTTAATAGTTGAGAGAATATTGACCTTATATAATCCCACAGTCAATCATTTTCTATTTTTGAAGCTACATGAAATGTAAAACATGTTCCCTCATTATATTAGATAAAATTATTTACAAAAATAACATTCTCACCACTTATAAAAGGGAAATATCACCACCCCTTAAATACCACTAAAAAATTATGTTTTATTATAAAAATAATACAATATTAATTACCATATAATCTTATGTTCTCCACTTATTCTTTTGGTCACAATATATTAGCCTAATCCCTCCCTTTCCAAGGTGTTCTCAAAGGGAATGCCAAATCCCTCAATGTGAGTACTCATTTTAACTAATTTATTTTCCCATACTAATTTTACAAATTTATTTTCTCATTATTATATAATTAAATAATTATTTGTTGTATTCTGAATTCTTTTAATATAATTTAATAACGGTTAACTAATATTCTCATTTTCCTTTAATGAACAAATAACATTTTTTCATGTGTGCGGACTACCGCCTCTACAAAGTGTCGTGTGATTTTTCCTTAACCACACTGCATGAATAGTCCTAAAATTAAATTTAATAAATAAGTATGATATTTATGACTTATTATATATTCTTAAATGATAAGAAATGTTTTATATTTATACTATTTTTAGAAAAAAATCATTAAACAATCATATTGTTGACCACCGCCTCCATGGAATGAAAATTTTATATTTTTTTATTTCATAACTTTATTTCATGGATGTTTACTAGAATTATTTCAATGGATAAATATAATGTCTATGAAATAATTTATTTTTGTAAATGATAATCAGACAACCATAAAAATAATCAGAAAACATTTCTATTAAATTCAACTGTTTAAAAGAGCATTCTATGAGAAAAAATGATTTCTCCATTCAATTTAATTAATTTATATAACTTATATTATCTTATATTTAATTATAATTATTATATATAATACTAATAAATAATAAATAATTTCTTTATTCTTCTATTATAATGATATTAAAACTAAATTAAACTACAAGAAAATTGCAATTTAGCGGCGGTTTGTTTTTTGGATATGGTGGTGGTTTAAACCATTAACATATGATTCTACATCAATTTCCGAAAACCACTACTAAATTTCATGTCGAGAAACTATTTGTTGCAGTTAAAGCAGTTTAGCGGCGGTTTATGGGAACCATCATATTTGGCGCATTTTTGTAGCTGTTATATTTTTTTCGCGGCGGTTTCAATGGGCAGGGAATTACTTTTTTTAGCAGAGGTTAAACCCACCAATAAAAAAATTAGTACCCTACCGGGACAAACTGCCATGATAGAAAATATAACTGCCATAAAAATTCATCGAAGATAGGAGACTATAGCGGTGGTTAAAACCGTCGGTAAATATAAGATAGTAACAGCGGTTAAAACCACTGCTAAAAAAATATCAACATTTAGCGGTGGTTAAAACCGCCGCTAAATATACCTCTTACAGTTAGCGGTGGTTAAAACTACTACTAAAGAGCAGATTTAGAAAAAAAGAACCAGTTTTTGGAGCCCATGTACTAGTGCCCTGAAAAAAAACCATTCCTACAATACCAAAACACCAACAGAATACATACTACAGCCAATATGAAAAGATATTCTTAACGAAGCACTACTAAATGCATCGTTCAGTGAGTAATGAAATAAAAATAAATATATCAAATGGAAAAATCCTAGTATCCAATAAAATGAAGTGGAGAATTTATGTATTTAAAATTGACTATTGCAGACTCATATGTACTAGTTGATCCTTGATTGGATGTTCACATGTTGTGTGCAACTTATATGGTCACCCATTAGGTGATCTAGGTTAAATGGTACAATATGATTTTTTTTCAAATGATGGTACTCCCACATATCTCTTGGAATTGTTCGAGAATATAATAACCTTTTATATATGATTATTTGATAGAACCCAAGGCATCCCTTAGGTGTTTGGACTACTTATGGTTGGAATTTCTAAAGTGGAAAATTTCTTAGATTAACTTGTCACCATCTAAGTAACTCCATTGAGATTATATATGGGTTTCCCATGATTTAATGAATTGAATGAGTTAAATTCAACTGATAATGTGAAGTGGATAATTAATGTTGGGTTTCCTTTCATAAAATAAATCAATTATTTTTAAATGGAATGACATCTAGGAATTGTAATTTCATACTCTTGATTTATGCTTCATAAAATTCTTTATACGAAATGTAATATTTTAAATGGGAATTGAACATGGATAAAGACATGAATAAGAGGTTATTCCTTATCTATTATGACACAAATGATTATGCCTTTATTATGTATATGGTTTTGATAGAAGATATGGATTTGAGGTAATTCTCCTTGCTAGTTATATTTAATATATGACTTTATAGAGGATGTGGTATGATGGTGTGAGATTCTTGAGCAAAGAGATATCACAATTCCTTACACTTGGTGTTGAGCATGGTGTATCACAAAAATGTTACAATATAAGTATTGTGATTTACTCACTAAATTCCATGACTAGAATTTTGACCTGATGGTGCACTCAACATCCCATGTGTTGTTTCATGGCATCTCTCACTCTATTGGGATATTGGGCATGTAACCAATTACATGACCACATAGGCTCGTTATACTATTTAGGGATGTCTAAGTTATGTCATGATCTATTCATCAGTATTATTATAAGTATATAGCTACATACATCTTTACATACCTTGACAATATAGGCATATGAAATATATATAAACTATATATATTACTACTATATATATAGTCACTATTTAGATTTCTATTCCAACTATGTGTCAATAAATTTAAACCCTCCTACAGTCCTTTAGGAACATGATGGGGTGGTTATTTATTTATTCTTTAGTTACTCAAAAGATGTGGGGTGTAGTATGTTTTTGGTAGACCCTTTATCATGGGAATAATGAGTTGGTAATATTTTCTTGGGATTAATTTGTGTTGGTATTCCGTGTGGAATTATTATAAATGAAACATAACATAGGATTTATGTAAAATCATCTCTCGCTTGGGTTATTCCATGTGGAATTATTATACTTGAAACTAAATATAGAAAAAAAAGGTAAAATCATATCTCCAATGGATAAGGGTTCCTAATTTTTTAAGAGTGATGGATTAGGTTCAAGTATCATATTTGTTTCACAATTGTGATTTCTGTCTAAAAGGAATATTTAGCATGGTTTCCTTAGAAGGAATGGAATCTGGCTGCTAATATATTGCAACTCCCATTATGCATCCTAGTTATTTTGATGGGTGGAATATAATAGAAGTGATCAAGCACATTAATTAAATGGGAAGATTGTCTCGTGAAGGGGTTTGATATATTCTATCAAGGAATATCGATTCTTATAATAAATTATTTGTGATAGGGTAGTTGATGTTATGAATGGTAAGTAACTGATCAAGTAGTCTATTTAACATTTTTTATGGCAGGGGGTTCTACAGAATCTAATGGGAGTTTCCCATCGGCATGCCATGCCTACTGAGATAATGGACACTATCATTTACACTGCCTGACTGTACTTGGAAGCCACTTTGGAAATGGTGGGAAAACTCCATTTTACATAGTGTAGAAAAATTTTCCCTAATCTTGTATCAGTATCTATGGATTCCAACTATTTTTTTAAATTTTGAATACTAGGATTATGAAACACTAAAGGTTGATCTATCTTAAACATGTTAGCGAGACACACATTCTCATCCCTAGGGATTGATAAAAGAGCATAACTAAGAAGTAATTCTTAGAAATGGAAATATAGTGGTAAATGCATTGAGCTAGAAAATGTAGGATAAGTTATTATAATGAAAAAATGAATTTAGGAAAAATGAATCAAAAAATGAATCATCACAATAAAGAGTCGATATATATGTTTCATACCACACTCGAGAAATCAAGACATAAAAGCAAACATCAGAAATCAATAAAATACATAAAATGAAACATGATAAATCAAGAAAATGTCGGGTCCTGAAAATGTTTGGAGGAAACGATGTGCCCCACATGATACATGTACAAATCGACTGTCAATATTTGTCCATATATCAATAATAATACTAATTGATTTCCTATGACGAATAGATATCATCACCCTCTCCACCTCCATCTCTACTTCCTACTTCCACCTGTATGAAAATTATATTGAAAATTAAATAGTATTGCATATTTATATTTAAACATAAAACAAATAAAAGTTTTAAAACTAAATTATTTTTAATTTTTTTGATTTACCTGCTCACCACCAATAGATGCAATGCCACTGAGGGGATATCTACTCATCTGTTGAAGTATATCAGTCAACGGTTTCTACAAAGCAGATGTATGAGCACCCTAGTCTTGAACTGTGTTTCGTAAGGAAACAATCTCTCTCTGAGCATCTTCGGGTATATACTGACTACAACTAGGAGTAGATGCAGCTGCAATCCCTGATGACCTGCCAAAGACATTAGAAGGTACGGGTCCCAAACCCATCATGTGCACTCTACCAGGATGCACCTTCCCAAGGACTTTAGCAACCAGTTCATCCTAGGAGACTGAGTAGGACTGCCCAGGATTGGCATCCCATATTTCATTAATTTTTTTCCTATAAATAAAATATCAATATATATTAACATAGTTAACTCTGATAATAAATTATTATAAGGAAAAAAGGAGTTCATTCCCCAACTTCTTTGGAAGGCTCATTAACAAAACTTCTATCGGATTTTTTGGGAACATCCAACCACACTTCAGTTTGAGATTCATCATGCCCTAAAATCTGTGATTGCATTAAACAATGATAAATCAATAGTTTAATATACTAAATAGATAATATAGTCTTATAAATATCTAAACTAATTATAATATTACCATAGTTAATCAGCTTCTAGAAAATATTTTTGACCCCGCAATGTGAGGGATGATTTGCTTAGCTAGACATGATGCATTCATTCTTGAGAGATCCTAAAATAAATAAAATTAAATTTAACAATATTGTATTCAATTTCATCTCCACATTATATACATGTATATATGTAAAATAAGGTTAATATAATAAAATATTTTTAAATACCATTTTCTTCTCATCACGATGTCTATCAAAAAAAACTTTCCATTATACTTTGGGTACCCCATTGGGTAGCTTCTCATACATTTGTTGGACAATCAATGAAGTATCGTTGACATCACTCCACAATATCCATTTGAATTCTTTCCATTTCTAACAAAGATTTTTCAACATCCACTATCATGCTATCACATTAGTAACTGTAAAGTGGAAAAACATCAGTATACAGAAATTCATTTTGAATATATTAATAACATGAAAATAAATTACACCATAATGTATTAAATTTACCTTTATTTGGGAATCAAAAAATTCATTTTTCTAACTTGTAGGCATATGTATCCAATCATCATAAGAAATAGGATGGGAAATGGGCTCCGCTCCTAGCTAGCCTAGAATTTTTCCATGTAATCTCACGACATCATCTGTAGGGACCCCATATGAATCAAATGAGACAACTATATTCTCTCCATTAATATTCCACACATCTTCACTTTTTATATTTTTCTCCACAGTTGCATTTTTTCATCTTTAATGAACATAAAATTAGTATAAAAAGTGCAATAAATTTAATTATATTAAAATTTGTACCTATAACAGTGACCCTCAAGTATGCCTGTGTAGAACTAGAAGTGGCGTGTCGCCACCCCGCTACTGAGGTTGCGGAAGGGGGAGTCGATGACTCAACTTCTAAAGGGATGCTCATATAGGGTGTGATAGATTTTGTAAGGGGAGATGGTGCAGGGGGCAGGCACCAGGTGGCTCAGATCACGTAGGGAGGGAGACAGATGGATCGTCGTCTATCACATTTGTGGATGAAATAGTGTATCGCTTCCTCCTTGGAATTCTTGTCATTTAATCAAATAAAATTAAGTTCAGAACATATATTTCAAAAAAAGATTCAGAAAAAAAATTAAAAAATGATAATATATTCCTAGTACTAACAAAAAAAATATACATAACAATGATAATGAATGACTGCACAAATGAAATAAGTGGTTACTGAATGAATAAATAATTGTACATACAACCATTTTCTCCTTCAATCATGTTAGTTTCCTACTCCATTACTTCATACACATAATTCATCCTTTCTAGACTAATATTTTCAATATCATTATAGTCAAATAATTCTTCTTCTTGTTGTTGATGAGATTCAATTTTAGAGTTTCAATCTTCTACTTCATCACCCATATCATAAAAATCTCTTTGTATTACATGAGAAACTACACTATACCCTTCATCCACAACATCATTCACATAATAAACCATTTTTTCTTGCGATGATAATATATATGGATCATGTAGTTTACAATCACCAACATCCATCAAGCTAGAGAAGTTCACATAAGTAAATTGTAAGGAATCTTTTTTAACACCTCTGATAATATCCACCCAATTGCATGGGAATAAAACAACTGAAAATTCATGTGGTATTTTAATTCAATAATTTTAGTCAGCTTTCCATAGTATCCCACTTCAGAAAATTTAAATATACCACTATTCTATGTTTTAAAACCCCTTTCTCGATCGACTATATAAAATCTATATCCATTCACGTTGTACGCGTCAAACTTTCTTAAGTTGTTTTAGAGGACCTCATGGAAGAAGCTTCAGATCTTCTGACAAATCTTCTCAAGTATCAGTATTCATGATCTAAAAAATAAATATACTTTATTAGATTTACAAAATATATGTGTCGAACTATTATTCATATAATTTTCAATATTTATTAACTTACACATCATGAAAACCATTCTATAATCTCTTTGTTAATAGCTTTCATTGTATCTTTCTCATTTTGTGTTCAACCTCTCATTAGTCTCTTGGTTTTTATCCTAAACTATTAAATAAATGGATCTACAATTTTTCTATTCAATAGCACATATCTATGTGCATGTAATAAGTCCAATTATGTTAGTGTCAAATTTTAGGTCCTCCCAACTGATTGGCCAATAGTAGAAAATATTTTTGATTTCCGATGTATTTGAGATTGAGTCGATGTGTCGTCAACCTGTCCAACTCAATAAAATCATGTCTCAATGTCATCCAAGTATCTAGAAAAAATATTTAGACACTCCTCATCCAAATATCCATCAGCAATAGAGCCTCCTGGTTGAGCTTTATTTCTCACATATGATTTCAAATGTCTAAGATATCTGTGAAATAAAATAAATATAATTAAGAATTTAATTAAGTGATTTTTTTTAATAAACTAAAAAACATATAAATAAAGTATCCTTCAATTGGATACATACATCAATAATGAATAGTGCCTCTTAATTTAGCTTCCTCAACCAAATACATAGTTAAATGCATCAGGACAGTAAATAATGATAGAGGAAAGATTATATCCATTGCACAAAGGGTCAATACAAACCTCTCTTGGAGGTTGTCAAGCTGAAATGGATGTATAGATTTCTCACATAGTTTCCTAAAAAGATGTGAAGAATTGGAGTATAATAGCAGTATTTTTTTCAGGTAATAATGTACGCAATGCCAATGGTAGTAACTATTGTAACAAAATATGTGAATCGTGACTTTTCAATCCATGTAACTTATGATTCTTCAAGTTAACACACCTCGAGATCTTACTTGAATACCCATCAGATACCTTCAAATTCTTTAAAAATTTAAGGAATGTATCTTTATCCCTATTTTTCATTGAAAAAATTTCTATATTATACTTTTCTTCCTCATCTTGTCAGAGATCACATTTTATGTTCCTTACTTGTATGTCTTTGTGATCATTGAGATGATCCTTTGACTTTCCATCGTCATTAAGCAATGTGAAAATAAAATTTTCACAGACATTCTTCTCAATATGCATCACATCAAGATTTTTCCACAAAAAATTAAATTCCCAATACAGAAGTTTGAAAAATATACGTTTTTTTCTTCCATTATTGTGTTCTGATTTGAATTGATGATGCACTTTGAACCTGTTTTCCCATTATCATTCAAATGATGAACCTTCCTAAATTATGTTTCAATATTTCCAAGTTGTATCAATATTTCAAAACCAGTTAACAACTTTAGAGCTAGTCTACGATCAATGAAACTGTTAAATTTTGATATGTTCAGTTGAAATCTATGAGATGCATCAAGAAATCTTCGATGGCCCAAGAAGCCCCATTTTCTACTGTGAGGTAGCCGTTTGGGCTCAAAATCAAAGTTACAAACAGGACAAGCCAAACCAAAGTAAATGTTCCAACCAAATAAATTCCCAAGACCAGGGAAGTCAGTAATGGTCCACATTAAAGAAGCATTCATTTTGAACATTGTTTTAGAAGAAGCATCAAATGTATCAACACTATTTATCAATAAATCCTGTAATTCATCAATCAAAGGATGATAGTATACATCAATATCATTTTCAAAAATTTGATTTTTAGGAATAATCATAAAAAGGATAAAATATTTTTGTTTCATACACATATATGGAGGCAGATTGTAAGGGATTAAAACAACTGGACAAATGTTATAACTGGTACTCAAAGTCCCAAATGGGTTAAATCTGTCGGTATCCAATACCAATCAAACATTCCTTGGATCAGCTGAGAAATATAGATGTAATGAATCAAATTTATTCCACGATTGTGAATCTTGTGGATGTCTCATTAACCCATCATTTTTATTATCTACATAATGTCACTTCATGTGTTGGGCAGTTTTCGATGACATGAATAATCGTTGCAATCGAGGATTTAAAGGAAAGTAATGCAAAACCATTGTAGGTGTGTTCTCTTTCTACTTATTCATGAATGTATGTTGATTCATAATTACAACATCACCCATTGACTGCCATCTAGAAGAACATTTTTTGAAATTCTGTCTACTTGAATCCTCTTGCAAATAAAGCATAAAATCATTGGGGCACACATGTATTTTTGTATAATTCAGACAACACCTGTTAGCAACATTTTACTTATTATAAAAAGACTTAGGGAATTTTTCTTTATGAAATGCATCACACAAAAAATCCTATATCATGGACATTGACTTATTTTTAATTCCACATGGACATTTTATTTGGTACAACTTCATCAAAAAATAAAGCTTTGAATATTTCAAGCATCCACTATAAAACTCTAGATTTTCATCATCAACTAAATCATGAAACGTATTTTCCTCAGTGAAGTTTTATCTTACATTTGTCTCCATAGAATCAATAGGAGGATCCAATGATATGTTACAAACATTATCTGGTTCTATTACAGTCTCAAAAACATCACTGGTCACGTTGTAATTTGTAGCACCCTCATCTTGTTGTTCTATTATGTTTTGATGTAGATAGTGGTGTATTGCAGTGCTGACTACATCATTTATGAGGTTTTTCATTTCATTTTCAATTGTCGATGAAGTTGGGATCTCATTCTGTGGATTAACATCAGTGCTCAACCATTTTGTAATGTTCGATTCTCCATGCCAAATCCAACACAAATATTGATTAGGTAATTTCCTCAGTATTAAATGATCATAAAATTATTCTCTATTCAACCATCTTCTATATTTACATTTTGGACATGGACATCTTACTCTTCATTCAACAGATCGATGGGAAATTGAAAAATATAAAAACTCCTTTAAACCATTAACATACTGAGATGTTTTCCTGAGTAATTTGATCCGGCTTTTATCCATGTATATCACAATGTTCTTACACAATATTAAAAAAATTAAAACACATAGTTACTACTAAATAGGGAAAGAGATTCATATATACCAGTTGAAAAAATATATAAATAGGTTACATAAGTTTTTCCTATATAAATACATATGGTAAATCCCCCACTATAAAACCAAAGAATGCAAATTAAAAAGATCCATAAAAGAAGAAAAAAATTAGGATCTCATCCTTGTAGTTTTTTGTATGTCGTGCTCCACCAAAATATATGGACAAACTAATGATTCCATAACTTTGATATCACTAAGGTAAGGACTTGAATAATAATATAATAATTGAATAGAAGTTAGGAATATGAAATAGAAACAAACTCTTACCTTAAATTGGAACTTTATTTAAGTATATAGGTAAGTATACAACGTATATTTGATCCATTGGTGGGTAGGTATACATGGAATAACAAGGATAAGAAAAATACATGTCTTATTTGAAATATAGAGGTTGGGTTGTCTTCTTTGTTTCTCTTGGACCTAGTGTAGACTATATCGGCATGGTATTGAAGATAATAATGATATATTTTGAGTGATGAAATTGTCGTTAATGTTATACTACAAGTTAAAGATATACCCATCTCATTGCATCCATCATAGTGATTCTAGTGGATCATATAGGATTAGGTGATTCTAGATCATGCTAATGGTTAAACTGTTAATTTTGGTGGTTAAACTTACATATCAAGTGCCTTTTTATATTTTATTTCCATAGTGTGTGTGAGTTAATCAGTGAGCTTTCTCACTCTATAATAGGTTAATTAGGTTTATTTTACAAGAAATTAAAAAAAGAGAAATGAATTACTGTTCACTAGTTCAAACCCTTCTCACTTAAACAACTCTATACCCTGGTCCATCACATGATGGTCTTGAGCATATTTTATTCTCTCATAGAACAAATACACCTTCTTTATCATTCTCTTCACCAAATTTAGTCTAATATTAATTAACTCTATAACATTGTTCTAACACAATAGAGATATGTAAGAATACTCATACGATTCTTTAAATGGAGTTTTATCAATGGTTAATCAACATTTATTATCATAGTAAAACTCATCCAAAGGGAAATGATTCACCCAAGAACCTATAAAATCAAGAATAAACTACTTCAATACATCTATTAGAATTTGGATCATTCCCTCTATCTGACCTTCCATCCAAGGATGAAAAGTACTGCATAGAAAAAATAAAAAAAAAGCATGCTACAAAATCTTCTACAATTGGGAGTTAAATTAAGATCTTGATCATAGTTGACCATTATTGAAACCACATGAATCCGCACCACAATGGGAACCTATAAATGGAAGAACATACCATAACAATCAAGATTGAAAATAAATAAGTAAGATTAAACCATTATTAAAGTTCCTTAATGAGGTGTTTGAGGATAAAGTTTTATTTTGTATGGAGTTACAATGATTAATCTAGTTGATTGTGATTAAAATAGAGCATAATAAGATAATTATATTGATATAATTATTATTTATATAGAGTTTTATATTGTTGTTTTTTTTCATTATGTGAAGTTAAATTAATCAAATTTTTAATCAAGAAGATGATATCATCCAGCCTTGAAGAAGATGTTCACAAAAACATCGAGATCGACACCACATAAAACCTGGGATTAAATAAGTACAAAATTTTTTCTTCCTATACTAATATGGAAGAGAAATACAATTGTATAAACCAATTTTTTCCTTTATGTAGTGTTTGTAGAATGAAGCAAATGGAGTTTCACTTGGGTGAAAATTGATCAAAAACAAAATAATTATAAAGGAAATGTTCCTGGGAATGTAGTGGCCACAACTAAAATATTTATATCTTATAGAAAAATTATTTGATAGGGAATATTTTTATATTGAAACTTCATTATGTGTGTTCCATTTAGATGAAACCTAGTGCATATGAAACAAGTAAATAAAACTTTATGGTTTTCTATGCATTAAGTTCCATATTTGTTTTTGAAATTCAATTTCAATGAAAAAAAAGGTCTAGATTAATCATTATCTGGCTCACACAACCCATCATTACATTATTAGTGACTTTGATTTGTGTAATAAACATTCATTAGAAAACCCCATTTCATTTAGAGAGAAATCTTATTTTATACTTCCAACCCATTAGTTTATTTTTAAACATTAACCATTTAAAAAACACTAACCTTCATTAATTTCCTCATTAAAAATATCCATTTAAAATTATTAACATAAAGTATTAATTCCATTGAAACGTTGATAGATAAAACATAACTAACCACACAACATAAACACAACACCACAACCCAACATCCAGATCTGCATCACTTTAAAGCCACATCCAATTTCACAGCCCAACTGCATGACCATACCACACCTATCATAGCCCCACCTTACAACCACATGTCATCCACTTCCCCAAACACATATCAATATATCAAGTCTGCATTAGATTATCCCCACACAAAAAAAACTATAAAAATTCCTCACATCACATCATATATCACAATACAACACATTCAAGTTTAGAAAAGGGGGATCTTATTCAATTTCACTTCTTCATTTAAGGGTGTTATCATAGAAGCCATACATTCTTTCGGAATATATTTAATTAACAGATTTTTTTTTGGTTAATCATTTATTTATTTATGAACATACCATTAAATAACAGAAATAGATGATTTTAAAAATAAGTTATTACAACATAATCATGCCACAAACAGTCATAATTTTTTATCAAGACATTACACCCATACAATAGTAATATAAAATCAGATCAAATTAAATCATAAAATGTTATAAAATTATAATCCACATTCCCTGGCCCCATTAAATTTTATTTAAACAAATTAATTGTCTTGATTAATCTGATTAAAACCATTTTCACAAGAGTTAACAATAATAAACCCATCCTGCATAATACACATAAAGATAAATTAAGGAAAAACCTACATGGAATGAAGAAGGATTTCAAAAACTTGCTACACACCATACCTGTAGGGCTTCGGAGGGTCGACAACAATGGGAAGCGAGGCACACGGATGGGCGGCAGGGCGCGCTTATGGGCGGCGAGGTCATCGGAGGCATGTGGGGAGCCAATTTAAGGTTCTGGTTGGGGGATAAATGGCGTCTCATGGGTCGGGGGGAGAAGGGGGGTCAGGGTTAGGTTGGTGTGTGGGGAGGGGGAAGCGTCACTACTGTAAAACAAATGGGGATTTTAGTGGTGGTTTACAAAACTACTGCTAAAAGACCGCCGCTAAAGGTGATTTATGTTGTAGTGTCACTTCATAACCTTCCATTAATTTTGGTATGTTCTTGTCTGCATCAGTTTAACCACAAATCTGAACAATGCAATAAATTTATATCATGGATGACAATAATAATTTAGTTTCTGGTAATATATTATTTAAATAATCAAATAATTAATTTATTTTAGTTATGAAATGGTAAAATTAATATTAACAACGTTATTTAAGATACCAATGTCTATTTGTTAAAAATGGCTAAATTGTGCTCATCATCAATTTCATATTGGAGGATTGAAACAAAAACTCCCATAAATGAAATTATAACATTAAAATAATTATAATGCATTAATTCATGTACAATGTATGATATATAAATGATTTACTTGGGAAGATAACTGAATAACAACACCATTATTATGAAACTAATTCAAAATGGCCAATATCACTCATACTTGGTATTGAAAATAGATACTAACTAACCAATATATATACGTAGAGAATAATTATAAATAATGTTGAAAAAATTTATAAGTATAAATAAGGATATTTAATAGGTGAATAAGATATTTATTTTTTAAAAAATTGAGTTTATAGCCCATTTGACTAAGTTGGATTAAAGGTAATATTTCTTTATCACAAATTTCACTTCCTTAAGACATGATAATATTATACACCATGTTTTCAATTATGTGGGGTATTTACTTCCTTTGTAATATTTTATACCATGATTATCTCATTTTTTAGGGTATTTAATGTTCAATTTATAATTCTATCTATCAAGTTATTTTGAATGAATTGTTACCTAAATCCATCATAATACCCAAAAATACTAAATATTTAAAAGTTAAGTGTGTGTTCAGTTTTCCAGGAAATTACATCATTTGGTGTATACTAAAAAGTGGATGTTTCTATGAAATAGACACTAGTATGGAAAATTACCCTAAAAATATGATTCAGTATCAACTTAAACATCACACAATGCATGATGAGTGGGCTTAAGTATACAAATATAGCTAGACAATTATGAGGGATATATTTTGGATAATTCACAAGATCCTTAAATATATTATTGGATTATTTTCCTACAATGGTGTTAATATCCTTCCATTTAGAACTACTGAACTCAATTACTATCTTATATTGATAACCAGATAAATTGAATTTATATATAAATTTTTCTGACATTTCATTAATTATTTTCAATGATTTTTTTGATAATTCACTAGGAATATGATTTTATTACCTGAAATAGGATTTCATGGATTTAAAGGAAAAAATGTATAAAATAACCAAAATTGTCTATTACATATCGTGAAAAAACATTACATGATGTGTAGCGTCATTTTACAACATGTTGTATGTCCTGAAGCAAAGTTAGAAAGAATTTGAAGTCATGAATCCATTACATGACGTGAGTCGCCATTACACATCATGTAACCTTTGAATTAAATTACCACCATTTAGATAAAGATATATTAATAAACATTCCTTGACTCCTAGATACATGTCATGAATGGAATCGAATTTCTAAATCTATGAACAAAATTCACGTGAGATTCACATGGATTGAAAAATCATAGAGTCAAAATCGGATTGGAATTACACAACTTGAAACACCATTACAAATCATGTAATATCCATATTAATTAGTTATAGTAGCACACCATGGATGGAGGAGATGACACTTTTCATTTTTCTTTTATTTTTCTCTTTTTTTCCAACATCCCCCTCTCTCTAAACTCAAAATTCATCAAGTATTTCCATTATTTTACTTTAATAAAGGAATCGTGGATCAATTTCAATGACATTATTCATCCCTTTTTACATCTCCAATACCATTTCTCACATTCATTAACTTGATCACCAACCTACAAAGAATCCTCACTATTCTTGTTCTTTTTCAAATTGTATGTTAGTAATTGATTGAAATTGTGTTCGATTTGAGATTTATATAACTTTTTTACAATTTCATGTTTTCCAATTGGTTAATAGAAATAATTGCATGTTTTTTAGTCATTTAAACTTTACTTGTTTTTGGCATGATAATCATGAATTTAGTTCTTTATCTATTTGTAATTAATTCTACCATGAGTAGATAAACTTCTTACGGTAGGTATTGAGAGTATGGGTGATGGAATGTATTAGATCTTTTAATTATCAATATGGAAATCTTAAGGAATAGTAATCAGAATAAATAATAGTTTTTAATCCAATTTTTTTACGAATCCTTGACCAAGAGAAGTTTGAACGAATGACCCTGTCCTGATTGACTATAATAGGCTATTACCAACAACCTATGACACTTTATGCCATATAAAATAAGTGTAATGCATCTATGTTATAGTTATTTCTAGACCAAGGAACATAGGATTCATAAATAGAGCTAATTAGTCTGAACATTATCATTTAGTGACCTATTCATGATTTTCATCCTAGACCATAGGACCATACCATGTCATAATTAAATATCACCCTTTCTCCTGAACCTAGAAATTGATCTCGACCCTTACTTTTCTCTGATCCTAAAACCCAGTTCTCTTAGCTTTAGAATTTTTTACAAACTCATCCATATTGAGAGGACTTCTACCCCAGATGATTATGATATTAGGTCATGGCCAAGTAATCTAATATCCTTGTGGGACTGACCCTACACTATCATTATACTACTCTTAATTAGAAAGTTTAGTTTTGCAAATATAAATCTAATCTATCCATAGCCAGTGTGAATTAAAAAATGTGTTCAGAGACATATATTGTTTTTGATGTTACTATGGATTGTTTTTTCTATGATTTTCATGGAATCCTACAACAAGAAATTGGGATTAACTATCCCTTTCCCAATTTCCCTTTTCTTTTCCTTTCTTTTTTCTTTCGTACGCCACTATGTACTTCTTCTTCTTTCATCTTAGTACATGCATCATGTACCCTTGACTAATTCAAGTATCCTAGACACATAAGAAAATATTTCCTTCAAACTTAAAATTTATAGTTATATATTTACACACTTCCACTCACAAATATCCAACCGTAGTAATCTTGGAGGTCTGAATCTACCCAACCCACCCAACATTCAATCTTTACTTCATGGAGAGAATCCCATTCATTAGGAACGCACTATCATGGATTATGGATTTTTATCAATACATGGTACTAAAACATGTATTGTGTGCCCTCATATTCTAGAACACACCTTTGAGGTCAAACCTATACACATTCATATGGTCCCAAATATGGTCTTTCTTATTGGGCATTAAAGATAAGCCCCCATTATCATATTTGAAACTTCTAGGAATTATGTGATACGTTTGTAACCAAGGAGAATCTCTTTATGTTATACGACTCAATTTATTTCACTTCTTTCAATGAGAATGATCCAAGGATTAGATCAAAAGTCAAGAACCCAAGTCCATCATGACTTGGGATGATTTAGATAAGAAATTTCTAGACAATTACTTTCCACCAATCCACACATGTAAACTGTGGGACGAAATCCATAATTTCACTCAAACGGATAGAGAGTTCCTATGGGAAGCATGGTATTATTTTACATAAATCAACCAGAAGTGACCACATCATGTACTCAACATGTGGATACATATCTAGACATTCAATGAAGGAATCCAGCCAGCTTCTCGCATAGTCGTTGATTTCATAGATGATTGAGGAATTATTTTTATGACGCATGAGGCTGAATAATCACTTTTAAATGATTTCTCAAATAGTTCCTACCTATGGAAGAGTGATCATGGACAACCATATCATGGTATCCACCATGTTGAATAAAATACACTAATAGCCTCACCAGTATAATCCTTGACCAAGAAGCATGATTCATTTCAACTACTAGCTATACTACCCCCTCATGCTCCTATAATAGTATTTTAATCATGAAAAAACTATGGTGGACCATATCCATATCAAGAATATATAGAAACTATTAATAAATAATCAAATAAAGACTTTAATTCTGTTAATTACAATCAAAAAAATCAGTAGCTCTAATAGCCACCACAATATTTTCAATAAGGGCTCGTACGGCAATAAAAACTGACTAATTAGGGGTATTACCATCACATAATTGTTTAGGAAACTTTCAGAAATCAATGAAATCCAGCTATGAATCATGTTCCCTGACCACCCCAAAAAGAATCTCAACAACCCTTCCCTCTGAGGTAAAATCAACAATTTAAACCAACTCCACCCAGACCTCAATAACCAACAACACCTCTTCCATCAAATTTGTAAAATATACTCTCATCCTTTTTCCAAAAGTAATATCTGAGGATAACCACCCAAAAATATGAAATTCAAAATCCAAGGGTGGATCTTCGAAATAGTGAACATTAAATGGGTCAGATCTCCAATACATTGTCAGAAAGACTATCAGGAACCCTACCTGTTAACATAGGGATATACCCAAAATGAGAGGAAAAGGTAGTTTTTATAAAGAGTGTAAAAGTGGGTATTTTTAATAACCATGTGTACAAGATGAAGGATAAGTTGAAGAACACATGAAGTGGATACCATTCATTGATGTAGAAGTTTATTATACCATTCAAGTAATACCTCAAGAGGTACCACCCAAAAAGATATCCAAACACCTGATCAGCCAAAAGAGCAAGTTTATATTTCTCCACCACCCTATAAACCACCCCTTCCTTTTACAAAAATATCAAGGTAATGAATAATTTAATATAAATAAAAAAAGTTTCAATAAATTTTCAATAAATTACACATCAACATTCCATTTTCGGAGGAAATGTCTCAAATTACCACTTACACAAAATTTCTCAAAGATATCATTTAAAAAAAAGAAAAATGGAAGACCTAGTAATCCACTGACTAAAAGAAAAATGAAATGCTATTATTCACCAGAAAATTGCACCAAAAATGAGAGACTCGGTTAGTTTCTAAATCCCTTTCATAATAGGATAATGTAACTTTGGATGATCTTTTTTCAATTTGGGATCCAACATAAACCTCATGTTGATGAGTGTATTCTATAATTTGGGATTGAATAACTCAAACCAACTAGTTTAACATTCTAATTAGATAACCAATCATTGAAGTATCCATGAATAATTCTCAAGGTCATCTTATTCAAAGTCAGTATGTTTATTTTTCAAGTAAACATTCTCATTCTGTACATGGAAGAGAGAGTATATGTTCTAATATCTTAGGTAGACCATTAATATACTCTAGAAATTTCTTTATTGATGTTAGTCAAGGAAGACATATATTCCAAGTAGGATAATATCAATTTTTGTTTGATATAAAAAATTCAACACAACAAATCGATGATTTTTTTTATTTTCAAGAGATCTCTCTCACTGACCAAAGAGAAGTTTAATTAAACATTAAAGAAGAAAATGATGAAATGATGCCTCATGAAGAAGAGTAATATAAATTTTACCAATTAAAATACAAAGAACCTCTGACAATGTACAGAATCCCACCTTCCATGCCCTTAGTCATTCTTCCACCAAAACTAGAACTAAAACCTCTCCCCATTACACTCAAGTATTATTGTCTATATGTTTCTGATGAAATACCAGTTATCATTAAATCCAAACTATCTCAATAACATGAGGAAAAATTGGTTGATGTATTGAAAATGCATAACAAATAAATTTCTTGGGGAGTTGATGACATTAAAGAAATATACCCTTCGTTATGCACCCATAAAATTTTACTCGAGGCAAGTTAAAAACCCAAACACAAACCTCAGTGGAAGGTCACACCACTAATGAAGGAGGATGTTAAAAATGATGTACTAAAAATTCTGTATGCTGGAATAATAATTTCAATATCTGATAGTGATTGGGTGAGCCCACTAGAAGTAGTTGCTAAGAAATATGGTCTCATAGTTGAAAAGAATGAAAAAGTTGAATTAATCTCAACTCATACCATCAGTAGATGGTGAGTATGTGTGGATTATAGAAATATAAATTTAGCAACCTAGAAATAGCATTTTCCCTTGCCTTTTAGGGATCGAATTCTAGAAAGTCTCATATGACCTGAATTCTATTGTATCCTGGATGGATATTCAGGATGAAATCAAATTTTTTGTCAAACAATAAGATTATTAAAAAACATTTATGGGTTTATTTGGTACCTTCACCTATAGGTACGTGTCCTTTGGTATGTGTATTGCACCAAAAAAAATTAAATATTCATGACACGTATATTGCATGATATAGCATAGGAAATATTAGAAATTTTCAGGGATTCTTCTTCAATCTCTAGAAGATCCTTTGAAGTCCACCAAAAAATCTTGAGCTAGTCCTGATGTGCTGTGAAGATAAGTTTTTGGTTTCAAACTAGGAAAATTGTCATGTTGTGGTCCAAGAAGTAATAGTCCTCCGAAAAAAATCTCCCAAGATGGCATGGATGTTGATACTTCAAAGATAAAATTTATTAAAGATTTACCTGGTCCTTCAATGGTTAAAGATTTAGGGAGATTTCTAGGCTATGAAGAATTCTATCAGTGATTTTAAAAGTCTTTGAATACGTTTCTCAGCCTCTAACGCAGTATTTATCAAAGGAAAATCCATTTTAATTTACAAAACAATTTTAGTGGGTAATCAACACTTTAAAATATAATCCTAATATCTTATCCTAAAATCATTTCACCTATTGTTAAAAAGAATTTGAATTGATGTGTGATGACAGTGACTTTGTTGTTGGCATTTTTGTAGGACAATAAGTTGGTCATGTATTCTATTTTATCTACTATACTAGTCACACACTGAATGAAGCTCAACTAAACAATACAACTCTAGAGAAATAACTCTTAGAAGTTTTTTATTCCTTCTAGAAATTATACTACTATCTATATTTCTCTAATGTGATAGTGCAAAATGATCATGATGGACAAAGGTATTTGATGAATAAAAAGGATTCTGAGCAAGGACTAATAGATTGGATGCTATTTCTCAAAGAGTTTTACATTGTCATCAAGGATACCAAAGGAATAGAAAATTTTATCACTGATTACTTGTCCTTACTTCCACCACCACTCATAATGGTAAATGATGATATCGATATTGAAGTCGACATTCCTGATAAAACCCCTTTAAATATAAAGGTAAAACCATAGTTTTAAGATATTTAAAATTATCTTACCACATGATTTTTACACAAATACATATCCTACTATCAAAGAAGAAGACATTTAGCTAAAGCATCACACTACTACTGGTATGAACCACTTCTATTTAATAATTGTGTGTATGGATTATTGGGATGCAGTATTATAGAGGAATAAATCAAAAATGTGTTAGACATGTGTAACACATCCCCAACTAAAGGAAATCATGGACCTGAATACATAGTAGTGAGGATCTTACAACGTGAACTTTTATGGATCACACTACACCAATATGAAAGGGATTATTATCAAATCCATGATAGGTGATAGTGAACTGGAACATAAAAATAAATGAAATTCCCAAAAACCCAATCATTGAAGTTAAAATATTTGAAGTATGGGGCATAAATTTCATAGAACTATTTCCCAATTCACATGGAAAGTCCTATATCCTTGTTAGTGTTGAATGTGTTTCCAACTAGGTAGAAGTAGAAGATATAACACATGATACATCAAAAGTGGTCATGATCTACCAAAAAATAAAAATTTGTTTTCAAGATTTGGATTTCCAAGGTCACTCATTAGTGATCCGGGAACACATTTTACTAATTAAACTATTAAAGGAATATTGGAGAAATAAGGAATCTGGTAAAACACAATAACTCATACCACCAATAAATAAGAGAAAGTTGAATTGTCAAATATGAAAATATAAAAATCATATAGAAAATTGTAAACATAATTCAGAGTGATTGGAATCTAAGATTAGATGATGCACTATGGGAATACCATAAAACCTAAAAAACCCCATTAAAACCACACCATTCTGATTGGTTTATAGAAAACCTCATCATCTTCCAGTTGAATTAGAGCATCTTTCATTATAGGAAATTAAGAAACTCAATTGATATTCTCAAAAGATAAAGATTCTTGGATGCTATAGTTAGATGAATTGGATGAAATCATAAAATATTCTTATGAAAATTTCAATATCTACAAAGAAAAAACAAATAAATTTCATGATCAATGGATTGAAAGGAAAATATTTGTCCCCAGAAATGAGGTTCTCTTATTCAACTATAGATTAAAATTATTCCCAAAGAAGTTGAAATCTAGATGATCAGGACCCTTCATAATTTAGCAAGTATTTACTTATGTGACCATTAAAATTCATAAGGATATTAGAAAACCATTAGATGTCAGTGGTCAAAGATAAAAAATCTATCAAGAAACCTTCTATAATGTTTTTTTCATCAGTTTTAAATTCATCTAATAATCAAAGAGTAAAGCTCTCAATGTTAAAGGAAGCACTGACAATGAGACAACCCAAGATAGGTCACCTTAGTCTAGGATAGGTTAGGGATAGTATAGGATTACGTAGGGAATTCTAGAAGTATATGATCATATTATAGTTTCAATATAATAAAAAAAGAAATATTGAATGTTGTGTACTTGTGACTCATTATGTGTATTTTCATGATAAAAATTTTCAAAAAAATTTGAAATACATGACATAAAACCCAGTTACACATCATGTATTCCTTTGAATCCATTTTTTTAAAAATAAGGCTATGAACTGATGGTTCAAGACCCGAACACCCCATACCCCCTTATTTCCTCCCTCTCACCAACACACACCTACTCTCTTCCCAATCAAACTTGAATCCCACCTCCTTCCCTCTCTCTCGACTAAACACTCCCCTCCATCAATCTCCTCTTCCTAACCATCCCTACCACCAACCCTAAGCTCAAAAATGGATCGAACCAATACCATGTTCCCTACACCTATAGATTCCACATATTACCATGATAAACCACCTTAGGTGAATATTCCATGAGGTACTACACCAACCAAACCCCCACCAACCACTGTATCTTCCTCCTCTATTCCTGTTTTAGCCACTAAGAAACCCATTGCTCAACAAAAAACCCAATCTTCCTTCAGTGTGTCGTAAGATGATGATCATCCCCATTTTCACCTCATTATCCATTCCTCTAACCCAAAGAATATTAATTTACTCAACTAGTTATCATATAAATATACTCAGAGTAACAAAACAATCTATATGACCATCATTTTTTTCATGTATATCATCCAGGAGGTCATCCTACTCCTTGAGCACCTCCATATTTCATCCATCATTAAGGTATGTGAGGATAAATATTGGGAGATATTTTTGGATTTTATTTCCACATTTAAAGTCATAGTTGATAGCCTTTACTTCATACTTGGTGGATGATCTCATGATATTTCATTCGCATAATTCAGAACTGGCCTTGAGATCTATATTGATGACTTTGACACATCCCATGTATTCCTTACACTACAACTTGATCCATAAAAATTCAATCCCAAGAGGCTCTGACGGATGATTTCTTAGGATTCTCAAAATGAACATGATCCCATGATCACCATGTCCACCCATCTGAGAGGTACAACACTCAGGATTCAGCATAGAGCCCTGACACGTGCCTGTTTTTCCTAAGATGTGACTCATATAAGTGTTAGTCAAATGTATGTCCTTATACTCGTAGCATCCATGGACAGACCCACCATCAAAATGGTATCTTGGTTCACATTCTATTATGAGTACAATTATCAAAGGATGTGATGAACACTGATGGGGGATCTTTCATTACTCACCTTCCCCATCATCTTGGTGCTTTTGATGCTGCCCTTCCACTCACCTCTCTTAGTTCTATGTATTCCATTGACATCCAAATGATACACAATATGCATCTCCTAATCAAGGATGATGAAACATACTGATGGGAACCAGGAGCTGTGGAGGTTGTTGATAAGGCCCTAGGAGATCGGGTTGCAGAACCTAGGCCCACTCCACCCACCACATCAAAACTAGCCCCTATATCCCATTTGGACCCTCTAAAACCACTTACCGTACTACTCCACCCACCCCATCTTATATAGAAGATATTTGGGCCTTGAATCTCTTAATCCTAGAGAATATGTACCAAATTTCCCATCACCTATTTATACCATTCATAGATTTCTCCTAGTTCAATACCCCTTCATCGCCATCACCAGCCCATGTCATCCCCTCCTCATGTACCACTCCTTCTAAACTCACCACCCCCAACCAATTTACCTTATGATCTCATATACCCTTCTGTCAAGAAAGGTTACCTTATAGATCAAGTATACAGGGGAAAGAGACACACATCCAACTCATCCATTGAGGTAACCTTCATTGGTCATGGCTTCTGAACCCACATCCACACTACAGATCGGTACCTCTCAACCACCCAACACTAAGATAGCTACAACAGCCAATACACCATTATCTATAGTTGATCACACATCACCTTCTACCATAAAAATTACATACCAGATAGGGTAGTTGTAACCACACTCTATTCGAAGGTGGACTGATGATGATTTCATTACAGAAATTGATTTTTTATAGTGTACCCCAGTCCCCTCCCTTGAATTTGGTATGCTTCTAGGCGATGATCATTTTTGTACTGTTATTGTTTCCCTTAAAAATTGTATCACTTCACTTTACATATATTAGATACTGATATTTTATCCATTTTTTACTTGGATTATTTTTTCAAACATTAAACTTGTATAGTACCCATGTCAAGCATCTCAGTTTCATATATAGTTGTCGATGCACATGTTCTACCATTTTCCCTTGTTTGAAAAGTAACTTAGGACCTAGTTGAGTTCCAGCGCTAGTTCCAGGGGCTATCCCTTGTGATTCGTGCTGAACATTCACAACCACAAACACATATACCTATCCTTCCTCACCATTTTTGCGTATGGTACATGCCTGAACTGATAAACCCTTCCAAAAAACCCTGGGATCTAGAGGATACTTCCACATGTAGCTGCAAACGATAGAGGAGAGACTAAGACAATAGATGATACTGCCTAATAATTTTCTCCATATTTCTGGTTAACGATATCATTTGTGAGCGCTTTATGGGAGAAGACCCATATTTCATAAGTTTTATCATTCTTTTTAGTTATGATTTTTTCATAGTCTTCCTTTTATTTTTTTTCTTTTGTTTATGATTCACTTTCAGCTTTTTTATAGACACAAACCAACTTTCAAAAAAAATTGGTTTCATTTCTTTTCATAATTCGAACTAACTATATTTCTTTCTTATAAATTATTCAAACCTATGGACTAATATTTTATCTAGTTCATGATTTTTATTTCTATCATATTTTGTAGGTATCCCAATTCCAAAATCAAAACCTCTTCACTTTCCTCATAAAATACCACTCTATACAGGGAGATCTCGATTCTGTAGCATTTCATTTTCTAATTTCCGTTTCAATTTCTACAAAATTATCTATCATAACCCTCCCATATTACTTCCATGGACATTTTAGACACTATATCCTTCTAAGTGTGTGGGATTTTTTTATGATTTTCACTTTCGATGAAGTTGAATTGTTTTCTTTCTTTCACCTTTCAAGGAGACTTTTTTTATTTGGAATCATCCTTTAAAAATGAATCTAATTATACCTATTTAAATTAAAGATTATTTTATGTTGGAAATTGTTATAAATCCTGGATTTGTCCCTATTTTAAATTTTAGAATGATTTCTGATCTTAGTAATTTAATTCACAGTCAACATTTCTAAAATTAGTTTTCATTAACTTATTACTTTTTTATACCCTTAGTGATTTTATGTTTTCTTTATTTACTCCCATTATCAAGAGGATTATGAGAATAAAATTTCATAATCTTTTATGATCATATATATTGAGTATAAATTGGAATATGTGAACCTATTAGAAATTACATTGAGGAATTATTGAAGGTATGACTGAACAAATACAAATTTAAAATGATAGAGCTAATCATTATTGATATATTTTTTCCTAAGACCCACCTTACATATTTCCTTCATTAAGCCTATAGATTACATTAATGACCTTATAAAATGTAGTTATTCTAATCCAATTATCCCTTCCTACCCTAATCTATGAATAATTAATGACTTTACTTTGAAAAAATATAGGAGAATTTTTCATCCAGCATGGGACAATTTTCACTATGGAGATGCATTGTGTAGCTCAACATACTATTTTATTGTCATACATGTTCACCTTGTGGTATTTCACATCTATAATTTTCCATTTAAAAATTAAGAATAAAATGAAAAGTATATTTGGGTTGTATATTAGGAAGGTCAAAATTCACTATTTATAAACTGATCAATCCACTAAAGGATCATAATTGGTTAGGGGATGGATGTGAGATCCGGTCTACACATGAAAAAAATAAAAAAAAATAAAAAGATAAATATCATACCATTATTACACTTACTTGATATATATATATATGGATCCAACATATTCATCAAGGAGTGTGGACTTTATTGGCTATGGATGAGTCATTTCATTAAACATTTCACAAAATTTATGCATTATAGTCTAGATCATACCCTTGTTTTTGAGATTTTTTTAACTATTTCCCCACTGACCCACATCCTGTGAGTCATTATAAACTAATTGATGAAGCCCTCATGATTTATTTTTTATTTTTCTATATGATGTGGAGATGATAGAACTAGTGAAATCCTATGGTTAGTAGCATGTACTTAGGTTATGAGCATAACTCCAAATTAATTTTACCCTGAGTATTGAGAGAAAATTCATCGGAAGGTAAATTCCAAATTGGTATATAGTTAACTAAATAGTTAATAAAATGTAATTAAAGGATTAAGTATTTTATTAAATAACTGAGCTATAAGGCATGACTAATTTTATTTGCAGGGATGATTTTGGAGGCTGGATTTTCTGTTTACACTAATTTGTATTTACTTGGATATAATGAATGTTTCCTTTATTAAAACTTTATTACCCATTTAAATACTTATTGATATATTTTTTCTTGAGGAAAATTAATTGTTTAGGTGTGGGGGAACATTATAAAATGAAATTATTTATAAATTTTGATGACATTTTATGAAGTATTTTTAATGATTTAATCAATAATGCACTAGTTATGTGTTTTTTATTTCAAGAAATATTCATTCAAGTCTTCAAAGGAAAAAAAATGTTTGAAAGATCAAAAATTGGATATTACACATTGTGAAACATCATTACATGAAATGTAATATAACTTCTCAAACATGATGCATGTCATGAAGAAAAGTCGTAAAGAATTTCATGTCGTGTAGACTTTATAGGTCATGATTCACCATTACATGTCATGTAACATTTGAATTCAATTCTCAAATACCAGATAAATCAACAAGAAGATACACACCATGAGTCCTAGATACATTTCAAAAAAGGAGTAAAATTTCAAAATCTCAAAATAAAATTTTTGTGAGCTTCGCATGGATTTAAAAAATCATGGAGGAAAACTCGGATTAGAATTACATGATGTGAAACAGCATTACACATCATGTAATATATTTATTAATTACATACAGTAGTGAAACATGGATGGAAGATAAGAAATTTTTTGTTTTTATTTCATTTTTCTCTCATTTTCCTTTTTCTCCCTCTCCCCAAACTTGAATTTTGTCGATTATTTTTATTATTTCACTTTAATACAAGCACCATGGATCAATTTTAATGATGTTATTAACACCTATTTACTTAATTGATATTATTTTGCTTATTTCTTGGCTTGATCACAAGACTATAATAAATCCACTCTACGCTTGTTCTTGTTCTTATTATAAGTAAGTGCTGATGGAAATTGTGTTTGATTTACGACTTATATTACCTGATCTCAGTTTCATGTTTGACTATTGAATAATTTAAATCATTTCATGTTTTTCAATCATTTCTTCTCAATATGTGTTGGAATGATAATCATGATTTTAGTTCATTATCTTTCCGTAATTTATTCTACCATGAGTTGTTAAACTACATAGGGTAAGGATCAATATTTGGGGTGGTTTAATCTTGTTAATATTTAAATTATCAACTTGTTAATCTTATGTAATGATAATTAGGATAAATTAAAAAATTTAATCCAATTAGTCTAATTAACCCTTAAAATGGTTTGTTTGTATTAATCACCATGACCTGATTGATATAGAATAGGATAAGACCAATAGTCTATGACACTCTCATCCATAGAAGCTAAGTGTAATGAAAATAGGTTATCATTATTTCTAGACCAAGGAAAAACATTCCTAGATAGAGATAGTTGGTCTAACCATGATAAACTATTGACTTTTTATTACTTTGTATCCCAGACCTTAAGACCATAACAAGTCTGAATTAAAGATCATTCTTTCTCTTGAACCCAAAAATTGATCCTGATCCCTACCTTTTCTCTAATCCTAAAACCTAGTTATCATGGTTTTACTCTTTTTCCCCAAACTCAACCATCTGGAGAGGACTACTACCCCCAAATTTTTATAATTTTAGTTCTTATCAGCCAATAGAAGATCCTCATGGGACTGACCCCACACTATCACTATACTATTCCTAAGTATAAAGTTTGGATTAAGAAATATAAATCTAATTTTACTGCAACCCATGTAAATCAAATGATGTGTGCAGGTTCATCCTAACCTAACACTTTTCAATTACCCTGTCTACCACTTTTTGTTTATTTATTTCATAAGGGAACTCCCAATAACATTTAAAGTACATACAATTTTCTATATTAATTATGATATATTATCCTAGACAACCACATTATTCCTTTTATTTATTGGAGAAATTGATAAAAGAAATTGTATACCATTACTTAATACAGTTTTATTTTGAAGGATGATTACATAAAAAGCTATTCTATTTAGTTATTGGGTAAATATTGAAAATTCATATTGTTATTATTTTAATATGTATGTTTGATGGTTATAAATTCTTATTAGTTATGTATTTTATTTTTTATTCATTCCTTAATTTCATGAATGAATTAGGATTAATTAGTGATGGTTGGGGTTGGATGTTAATATCCCCTCTATGTATCAATAGGACTATTGAGATAAAATAGATATGGTATTGGAATATTCCTTACCCATTTATATATGATACCTTAGAATAAGGTATTGATGACATGATTATGATGTTTTGAATTATGCATTCCATTAGTATTAGATCTATATTTATTATCAATGTTTTTATTTATTATCATGGATATAGTATATCCTCATTTTCATTTGATTATAATATTATTTTGATCATTTATTTTTTGCACACTTCTTATTCTTTTCTTTATGATATGATATATTTCTTTTGTATGATAATCCTTACTAAGAATCTAAGATCACCATTATTTTATTTTCATTTCTCTAGGATAACTAGAAGAGAGCTATGATTAATATTAGAACATATTCTAGAAGATATTATAATTTTATTTTGGAGTTTGTAGTTTTTATTTTAGGTTCTCATGCATAATGTTAAAAATATGTAAGTACCAAGTATTCCAAGTCTAATATGATTTTTTATCCTTCCAAAAAAAATTTATTATGTACTAGTATTATAATATGTTTATCAGATCTAGGTTTCCCTAGACAGGTCTGTTACATTGGGTATCTGAAGAATTTTTTTTGAAACCCCTGAGACTAAATTTTGAGCAACCTTATTAGATGTCAAAAATATTATGAAAAACCCATAAGATTTTATTTAATTTATTCCTATAAAACCTAATTGTAATTGTATTATACAATTCAATATCATGTGGTAGTTATGTTTATTACACTTTTTAGAGATTTTGATAAATGTGTGGAAAGGTCACAATATCCAAAATTGTACTCCAAATAGGAATGTTCCTCCTAAGTAAGTCAATGAGTTTACCATATTATGGTAGTTGAACTAGGTTATGAAAAATAACCTCACCTACATAGAGTTATTTATCAATCTAAAATGTGGTGTAACTACGTTAGAAATCATAATATGAAAATAACCACTATCGTTAAAGAGAACCACCAATCCATTGGTAGCTAATAAATGGATCAAGTCCCTAAAAAAGATATATCAATGTTTGTGAAGTGCAGAAAGGTAAAAGGTCATCATGGAATTATATCATATGAATGGATATGCATATCAATGTTGGTCACTAATTCAGAAAACTGAAGAGGAAGTGGAGATAGATCAAATGGAATGGAGAACTTTTAATGTGATATTCTATAAAAAAATACTTTTTTCAAGAGAAATGGGATGAAATAGAATGAAAATTCCTCAATATCATAAATAATTAAAGGAAAAATATTGTTGAGTATGAGGATAACTTTATGAGGTTATATTGACATGTTATAGAATATGTACATAGACTATAAAGAAATATAGATCATTCATTTGATGGGATAAAATAGATTCTTCAATGGGAATTAATATCTCATAAATTTTAATCATCGGAGGATGGATTATAGAGTTACATTAAGATAGAAAAGGAATTCTCTAATACTTATGTAATCAAATGAAACCTAGAGAAGAAGAGGTTTACAGGGAACAATATAAGGAAAAGTATTTCAACTAGTAATAATAGAATACTAGGATTTCCCACATATAAAAACTATCAAAACAAGCACTCAAATAATTGATTAAATTTAATGTGAGTTTGTTTCAAGTGTAGAGTAAAATGACATTAATATCACAAATAAAATGGAAAGGTATAATTAACTGAGGTTCAATGATTTTTCTACAAGGACATTGGGTACTATAAATCCAATTCCATAAAAGGTAGGGGAATTTACCTTTGAAAACTATAATGGATAAAGATTGATATTATGTGATCACTATATATGAGTTTGAAGAACCAAATGGCATGATGGTAAGTACACTAATCCTCAACTAAAATTTCATGAATACCTTACTTGATTCTAAATCTTGGAATTCCATAATATCTTAAATTTTTTCTAATGATATTAAATCATCACCTAATACATTTATATTTGTTATCTAACATATAATGAGGGATTATTATTGAAAAAAAAAATCTGATCAATCTCTATTAATATTCATAGATATTCCCCAGTGGCCAGCTTGATTGTTATACCTTTGATTGATTTTTAATTAATCATTATTATGGATTGAATCCTATTGTAAAATGAAATAATTTATTATCTATAAAAAGATATTACTATTATTATAGAGTCATAAAATCTCTAGTTTTCAAGGGAGAGACTTCATCTTCCAACTCTTTTCTAGACAACCTCTAGTACCTCACCATAATGATATTACGAGGGATAAGAAACAAAAAAACTATCTATGTTTGGGAGGAAATTTAAAATACATAGGATATATCTCTTGTACAAAAATAAATTGATGTATTTATAGTGTAATTATTAGTCATCCACTTGAGTGTGATGTTTAGTATTCCATTAAACTCATTTCTAATGAAATATCAATAATTTAAACTCCCAATTGAATGGAACAAGTAGAGTTAGTCAGGTTCAATAAAAAAATATAGGAGTAATGTAATAGGTGAATTATTTTCCCAAGTGTTTCACTGTTGGGCGACCCTATTTTATTCTTGAAAAAGAATAATGAGTCTACAAGATTGTGCTTCAATTATAGGGAGATTAATTCCATTAACAAAAATAATAAAAATACTTTACCAAACATTGAGGAATTTTTTTATCAAATTAAAGGAGATAAATATTTTTCAAAGATCTACATTCTCTTTGGTTATCATTAGTTAGAGTGTATAAGGAGTATTTACTAAAGATGACACTTCAATTAAGATATGGACATGATGAGTTTACAGTAATTGTCTTCAGAATGAATAATACACCATATGTTTTCACAGATCCAGTGGATATATTAATCAAGGATTATAATTATTAATTAATAGAGGTATTAATTGATGATATCTTTATATATTACAAAAGATACAAAGAGTATGATAAAAATCTATGAATAATTCTTCAGAGCCTAATAGAAAAGTAATTATATGGTAAATTCAATAAGTGTGAATTTTGGATCTATGATGTTTTTTTATTCTCCATATTTTCACTAAGGATGGAATATTATCTGATCCTTCAATGAAAAATTTATTCAAATAATGGAATATATCAATAAATCTAACAGGGATAAGTATTTTACATGGTTTATAAAGTTAGAATTAGTGTTTTGTTCAAAAAATTTACTAATTGGAAACCTTGTTAACTATTTATAAATATAAAGTGGTTAAGGTCACATGATCCAATGAATGTTAAGATTGTTTAAAGAGATAAAGAGTTGATTTATTATTTAACTAGTATTGACTTTACGATTGGGAGAGGAATTATTTCTAAAATATAGAGATGAATTAAAGAATTTAATGGGTTGTGATCGTATGAAAAATAATATAGTGGTTACTTATTCGTGTCATGACCTAACCCACCAGGGCTCAGCTACCATGTAGGAACCCAAGTGAGATACCCTTTGTCTACCTCCAATAGTCTAGGGACTTGTAACTAGCACTGAGTAGGTATATAACACTCATGGGATTCTTTATCCTAAGAAACCTATACATATTCACACATCTCTAAACACCAATATAATGACAAAAAATGATAAAAAAATATGCATGCATACAACTAATCCCAAAAAAAATATAAAACACGTACGAGAAAGGAAAATGACCAAATACAAGCCCACAAAAACTAAAACAATTCCAAACTTATAATGAAAAGAGGATTGGTATCAAGAGAAACTCCTAGAACCATATATAGTGTGTCTAATACAACAGATCCCTAATTGCTCCTGGTCCTCTTATGACACTATAAAAAGTCTTATCATCAGTATAAGACAAAACATGTGACGGAAAATCACATGTAAGAGTGACTATAAACATCCCAAGTAAGACACCTTGAAATCACCAATCATAAAGAATAAAAGAGAGTCAGCTCAAAGAACGAATTTTAAAAAACCATATATAGTCAAAGTCAGACCCCAAGTCTCAAAGTAAGGTTGCATCCACACTAACAGCCTATGATTCCACTAAAGGTTATAAGGTAATACTAAACCATGAGGAATCACTCATTTGGTATTTCTACCACTAATATTGCCCACCTGAGAGGTCATTCTCAACAACCATTCCAATGAAGAGGTACATGTTGAAGCTCAGAAGATGCGGATACACAAGTAGAGGATAACACTAAGGGACTATGGGGATGCCAAACCCTCTCTGAAATAACCCACTATGATAGGTATCAAACATCTTGAATATCAGTAAGGGTATACCTAATGCAACACATGAAATAATAACAGAGGACCACACCCTAAGATACACATAGGGATACCTAACAATATCAAGAACCAACCCATAGATGGTATCACTCATCATATTCTCATGATGGGATGTCTCACCATACACTCTTAGGGATTGACTAAGGGAACATATCCTATTGATAATCCACTAGAAAAAGGTGATTGGGGGATACAAACTACCTTATAAATGGTACATGGTGTGTATATGTAATACATGTCTTGTCCTACTTAGTTCTAACATGCCCGAGTCTGTGTTAATATAATTCATTAGGCACCCGTGTACTCTAGTAGGTCCCATGTGTACTAGACATTCTTGTTCATGTGTACCCAGGGGTACAGTCTAGGTTAGTAGCTACGATTCACACAACCTTCTAATAGGCCACATAGTATGTGATACTTATCTTTTCTTGTGACCCTAGCTGCCAAAGATGGGGGGTCCACATGGAATATGTTCTTTCAAAGTACACAACATGTGTATTGAGATTTCCAATAATTACATAGTTTTCATGTGTTACTACCGGCATAGAATCCTTCTATGATCCATCCATAGTACATGAATATAGGATTTAACAAGCCTGATCCATAATTAGTGGATGGGTTCCAACTACCTATCCACTTGAACAATTCTTTTTTCACACAACATCACAAAAATTCCAACCCACAGAACCAAAACCCCCAATAAAACCCTAAAATTAGGTCATCGTCATTTCCACACAATCATGCATTCACTTTTAAATCTGAACCAATGATATTTTTCCATAGTTTCAAAGATCGATTGCACAATAATAGTTTCTTGGGTATAGTCAAAATTCTAGTCAAATAAAATACCTACAATGAACATTAGAATAATGAGATGAGAATAACGTGGAAAACCAAAGTGGGGAAAAATAACAAATATTATTTAGGTTGACCTTAATCCAATGATGGATAAATATGAATAATGTATGTGAATAATAAATAATTAATAATTCACCTACCAATTCTTAATTTCAAAAAGAAAAATAAGAAACCATAAATAAATAAATGACCAATGAAATAATTTTCTAAAGGAATTAATTCATGTTCGGTGTGGGAGAATAAAAAATGTGGATTAATCCAATAAAATAAAAACCTCTACATAAAAATTAGATCGATCATTGACAAAGAATTATTTTCATGTCATTATCATTAGAGAGATCCAATAACTCCATTAATGATGAAAAACTCATTGAAAAACATATCATCAATCCATGATCCCATTGTTATCTACCAAATATATCCTCAATGGACCCCTCCTTTCTCTAGGGTTATGAGACGAACCCTGGTATACGGATATAACATTGATAGAATATAATAATATAGGGTATTTATTAATTAAAATGCAATAATTTTTTTAATTTATTTATTCATATATTATTTCTCTTGTCACTTCTCTTAAATAAGTACCATATACACACAAATATTATATGGTGACAAGGGTAAAACCCACATTTTGGATTTAATTTAGCTCCTAATTTTCACATATTTAACACCATTCAAGGGAAATTCGTTCATATTTGAAAAATTATGCATGTGTGGTATATTATATTTTTTTATTATATCAACATTGAGTCTCCATGGGATATAGAATCTCATGCTTACTCAGTTCCTAACTATAAAAATATTTTATAATATATTAAAAATATTTTTAAGGGAAAAATATATCTACTACATTCTCAATTCCTCATGTATTATTATCTGAAAAATTAAAAAACTACTAAAAATTTGAAGTTTCTAAGATCACATCTATTTTTCTCACTCTGATGTTCTCTCTTGAAGATACATGTGTTACAATCAGAAACAAACCAAGGGAATTTCTTTCCCCTGAAGGATATTCATATAAAAATCCTCGATTTTTTTTGGGTTCCTTATAAAGGTAGATCCATCTTTGATATCTAGACCATCCTAGTTGATAATGTGTGATAGGTTATGAACATACCTCCTCAACTGCAACATGTAGAAGACATTGTGCACTTGATCTTACTGCAGTGGGATAGAAAAATTGTACTCCACCTTTCTAACCCTATAAAGAATCTAGAAATGGAAAATTAACCTCATAGATAACTTTCCACCACATTCAAAACTCATAAATCCTCAATAAGGTGAGACCATATGAAACATGTGGTCTCTCTAATAGAACTCCTAGTAAATATACCATTATTAGACATAAGACTTATTATATCTCTAGGTAGTCCCTATTAGCTCCTGGATGATTTGAACCTTCTTTTTCATCATTCAAACCAACTTTGGGCCCATATTTAATATCTCCCTTAACTCTAACCAACACATCAGTGGCCTATAGGGACTCTCGTACAAGGAATCAAATGGTTCCACGAATATGGAGGAGTGATAACTACTTTTATATGAAAACTCCACCAAAGTTAAATGATCCTCCCATCTATGGATAAAGTTTAACATGTAAGCCCCAAACATGTCCTCTAGAACCTGAATGATCCACTCTATCTAACCATCTTTCATGGGGAGTAACTCTATTCTCAACTAAAACTGAGACCCAAAATTCTCATGTAATCCTCTCCATAATCTTTAAATTAATGAAGCATAATCGTATTAGATGATATTCGAGGAAACACTATGGAGATAAACTATCTCTTCTATATACAAGCATCTTATACTCTCTTCTGAACTCTACTCTATAATTGATAGAAAGTGGGATGAATTTGTGAGTCACTATATGATCAAAAAAATTTAATTATAACCTATAATTGATCATGTAAGTGTTTTCATGAATTTCATTGAGATACCATCATAATTCCACTCTAGAACCTAAAGGGGTTGATTGGAACCTTATATAATCTAGTGTTTTGCTTGCACATACTAGAAAGTGAGGCATCAAGAGATAAACTCAAACACAAAAATCTTTATCTCTGGCCACTAGAACTGATATTGATGGTCTTGGTAAATATTTTCCACTCCATGTTGTACTTTTAATGGGGATTTATTAAACTCCCGTAGTAACTCTACTCATAGAATGACTGTAATAATCATATTTCCTTGGAAAAGGATAATGTTCTCCCCACATTAAAAAATTCTATCCTGAGCACATACAATGGATATATTTCCATGAAAGTCTTTGAAATGTATATCTTCTAGTTGATCCTTCCTAATAAGATGAATAAGTTAAGGGGTAAAAACCATTATTTGAAGTTAAGATACTCCATCCTCATCATCTAAGGAAAATTAAAATGAGGACAATAACTCTAAAACCTCATTCAATAGCTATGAACAGGATCTCCTAATCAGAGAATCTTCCACAACATAACCCTTTCAAGGAGTATAGGCTATATAAATGTCAAAATAAAATAGTAACTCTATACATTACTTATGAATAATTTCAATATATTTCTAATAAAAGATAATCTTATTGATATTTTGGTTTTAATAGATGATAAATTTCTCTCCCATAATGTTGTGACTCTACATCTTCAGGTTAAAAACCACTATTGTCATCTCTAATACGTGGGTCACATAGTTCTTCCCATGGGTATCATTTTATATGACCCATAAATAATAATCAGTTTAATTAGCATCAAAACACATTTAATCCCTGTTTTTTAGGGATCACATAAAACCACATACTCAACACCCTCCTCTAGGAGTCTCACAATGGGGTTACTCGTCAACTTCTACCAAAAATCCAAGAAAGAATACTATAATATCTACACATATATTAAAGGCTCCCCATTTTCAATATAGGAAGTCAAGGTGTAATATCCCATGATTTTAAAAATAAAAATATGTTTGATAGTTTATACAACATGCAATATTGATCCTAAACAAATCGTGAAGTGTTATTAATTAAATATGAATGTTATAACCTAAAAATTAAATTTGTGGTCATAAATGGGATTAACATATTTATGAAATATATATAAATATCATACTAAATATATATGATATGATAAATTCATTTTAAATAATCACTTACTTTTTAATTAATACATTGTATTCTTAGAAAAATATGTTTTCTTCAAAAATGATTTTTATTGGTTTTTATGAGAAAATATTATAATTAATTTCTATAACTATTTTAAAAAGTATTTGAAAATTTTAAATAAATTATTTAAATCAGAATACAAAAATTAACTTATGATGATATTTTAGGATGTTTTTGAAATGACTTATTTTTCTTCGAATAGTGAAAATTACTGATTTTCAAATACTCTCATTTAATTTCATTAAATAAAATAATTTAATAGTGCCATTATATTTTAGTTGCGGTTTTAATTTAATTATGAACCACCTAATTTTTAACATATTTTTAAATTATTTTTAATTTTTAATTTTTATGAGTTTGGTATGTGTTTATTTTTATGCTTAAAATGTGGTTTTTTACAAAAGGTTTTTATGTGCGTAATGTTTAACCATTTAAATTAATAAAAATAAAACCTATTAAGTAAATATTTAAATTAAATTTATATATTATATATATTATTATATTAATATAAATACATATTATGATTATCACTTATAATATAGTTATTATAAGATCACCTATTTTTGAAAAAATACATTTTTCTGAAAAACTATTTTTCATCATGTTTTATGTGTTTAATTTTAAATTAAATTAAAATAATTATGTTAATTGAATATGATTAAATGTATTAAAATTTTTTGATAATAATTAATAATATTATTTAATAAATTCATAATAATCATTTCTTATAATAAATAGTAAAAACAGTAAAAATTAATTGCCACAATTAAGGTTAAAACAATGTTTTTCATGTTACTTAAACTTGTGTTAAAATTAATTTTCCACACATATAGTATTTTAAATTGATAAATATGATTTTTTATTTTAATCAATATTTGTAAATTATTTAATAAATCTCATTTTATTTTTATTCTTAAAGGAAAATTTATATAAGTAAAAACTAATTATCATGAAGAAAATTAAAATGGTAAGAGTAACCTAAAGAAAAATGAATAACACATTTAAAAACATATTTTTTAATTTTAAAGGTTTTTATCAAAATTATATTCACTACACTATATCATTTAACAATTTCGTATGAACTATTCATGATATTGACTTCCCAATATTAAATAGTTTTGTGTATTTACAAAAATTCCACTCCTTCTCACTTATAAAAGGGAACCCCGTCTCCTATTTTATTCACTCTTAAAAAACCTTTTGGATCATACAAAAACAAAATAAATAAAGTAAATACTTCTATTATGATGTCTTTGAATTTTTTGTTTTATTAAAAAAACCCCTAGGAAGGATTTTGGTAAAACCCTAAAGAGGTTATTCGAAGAAGCGTTGTTATTCTGAACCGAGCATTTTTTTTATTTCTTCTTACACCTATTTAAAATATTATTTAACCATGATGATAAATTAACACAGATATATTCTATATAATAACAATTTGTTATGTTAATTTTATAACTTATTTCCATATCCTCTTCCATTATATAGGAAAAAAACCATCATTCGTGTGTTTGGTGGACTATCGCCTCACAAAATGATATAATTCGTTTTCCATCATTGCCTATCATGGATGTTTATGATGATGTATTTATTAGATATATATATTATATTAAATACATATCCATCATTATTTAAAATTAATATATCGTATATTTTATTACCATTCAATTTATTGAAATATGATAATGTTGTTCATATATATGTGTGGATTATCATATCCACAAAGTGATGTTATTAATTTTTATTATCACATCACATGGATGAAATATACAAGAAAATTTAAAGTAATAATATATTTTTTATTATTTAATGATCATTATGGAAATATGAAATAACACTTACCCTATTTCCATCTTGATCATTGAAAAATGGAAACATTACTCATGTGTACATACAACATACTTTCTACATGATTGTATCATAGTTCATTTTTCCTAAATATATTTCATGGTTTAATTTAAAATTATAATTTATATATAAATATTATAATTATTTCATGATTAACATTCTGTATATTATGATATAATGATCTCATTTACTATATTCAATTTACTAAATCCATTTAGGATATATGAGTTGAATACCATCAAAACGTCTGATGTAAAATATAAATATTAAGTGATTGAACATAAAATGGAATTAAATAAAATATATAGGATAATGATGATGAGAAATTTTATTATTAAATTAAATAATTAAACTTAGTTTTATTATTCAAGAAGATAAATAATATACATGATGAATTAGACTTTAGGTAAGGGATCTCTCTAAACCACCCTTTTCTTTGGGTTATGACCATACTCTCTCTAAATAACATTAAATCCATATTAAATTTATGGAATTCTTGTAAATTATATATTTATGTCTCTCACATATATACCTATCTTATTCTATCTTTCTATGTAGGGGTAGTATAACCCTTATGATCATTTCTCAAATGCATTCATTAAGAAATCTCATTTGGTTATGATATAAGGAAAGATTAGGAAACCCATTTCCATTCCATGGGTAATTATTATTCTTATTGATTGTGATTGATTTAATTTTTTTAATACATATGCATGTAATTGTTATGATGGTGGCACCCAAATATTAATCCAATGCATTTGGAAAATCTTTTTTCCCATGAGAAGTTGTGTATGGGATTTGGGAGTAAACCAAATTCATTATGGGACATTGTTCACCATGTTATATTGTCTTTGAAGTTATCATATACTCATTTTTATGTTGTGTTATGTATTTTTTCAACCTTTCTTATATTTATATGATCTTATTATACCATGTTATTTATTTTATGATTCCCAGTGTTACTAATGATCCTTATCTTTTATGATATCATGTTATAACATTGACTCTAACATTATGTTTCCTCATCAAGTTTAATCCAATATTGGTATTTTTAGCTCACACCATTCTTTAATTTATTCACTAGGTTTTCTATGTAGTTTTAGGAGCTCAAATATATTTAATATCTCACAATGGAGAATAAAAAATAAAGATGTTATGTTTTAGTTTCTTTTGATTAATTATGTACCTAGCCCCCAAAAGAAACCATACCTCACAATCCTTGGGTTGTAATTAATGTATGTTTCTGTTAAAAATTAGGTAATAATATGTGTAAATGTCATAGGTCACTATAATTAGTATCAGTGAAAGGTATATGTATTTTTTGGGGATTAAGGTTAGATAAATTTTGTAAAAATACTGGGATAAGTCTATGTATATGATAAAATCAAAATGTTTTCATAAGGAAGAGATTATATGGTTTACTTAGAAATAAATCACAGCTTGGATACTACATGTGGATATGGTTTTTGAAAAAATTCACATAGGGGTAAAAACCCTGAAAGATGTTGGTTGAGTATATCTCACCCATCATTCAGATATTAAGGGAGTGTACCCTTATTATGAACCTAGTTTAACCCTCCTAGGGGATATTCTTTTCTTAATTAAAATTTTCATTATAAACTAGTATGATTAATGAGAGAATAAAAATAGTAGAAACATAAAATATTAAATAGTGGTAATATATAAACCTAAAGTTTTTTGTTTTGATAAGTGTAAAGTTTATTGTAAATTTAAAGTCTTTGATACCCCTTTTGATGTTTTATTTTATGGAAGTATATGATGATTAAGAGTATTTTGGATGATATTTATGGTAAAATAACAATTCAGTTTACAATGGGGTTTAGTAAAAAAGTTATTCGAGGAAGAATACATTTACATTTTATAGACATATGTTTAATTGTAATAGAATCCTTTAGGTTTTATCTTATCTTTGATGTTATTTAGATATAAATTTTAAATTGATCATGGAATAATATGTGATAAAATAATTCTAATATTTGGGTTTCAGTAATATCTTATAATTGTTTTACGAATTTTATTGCCAGTTATTTATCAAATGATTTAAGTTAGACTTTTGGTGTCATTGTTGAGGCTTTAGAGATTAATTATATGATGGTTTATTCATTTTGGGAATTATATTTTAATTTTATAACCATATTGTTTTTGGTTAAGGTATAAAAATATGAATAATATCTTTTTATCCATTTTTGTATTATTTTATTCATTAGAATCTAATTTTATGGATTTAGGAATAAAAAATCATCTTCAATACTCATCGTTTGGAGAAAAATATGAGATTGTGATGAAATTGATTATATGATGAAATTATATTTATAAAGTAAATATACTTTCCATATGTTATTAGTCTATATGGTAATGAATTACTCAATTATAGTAAAAGGATCTTGAAATTTAAATTTGATCATATTACCTTCACTTTTGATGAATTGAGGGTCTCTTTTACAATACTTTGTTTATGGCTTTGCAGCCATTAACTTTCCCATGATCATTCGATTTCCTATGTTTATTATTTGGGAAGTATGCTTTTATTCCATGTCCATATTTTCACTTCACACCAATTTTGTTCTATTTTTAAAAATAGTTATGTGTTATTCCAGATAACCATCATATTTCCCTTATATCTCTTATCAAGTGATAGTTTTATTTACCCTTTTTTAAAATATGGGATTTCAGAAAAGGTATTTTAAAATAAAAAACCATTGATTACTAAGATAATTTTCAAATTTCAAGGACATAATTTATTAATTGGTGATAAGGGAGAATATAACACATAGAGAGTTTAAAAAGAAAACTACATTCGATATTGTATATGACACGCATCACCGAGCCAAAAAGAAATATGAAATATTATTATTTAAATATGAATTTTACAAACTAGTCATTAAATTGATATGTATTAATATTATTAAATAATTTATGGAATATATATAAAAATACTACTAAATATAAATGTATCAAAAAATTATAAGGAAATAAGAACTCAATATTTAATGAAGACTTGTTATTCTTAAAGAAATATTTTTTTTTCAAAAAAATTATAGCTTTTTGTGAAAAAATATTATAATTAATTTCTATAACTTTTAGGAAATATATTTGATAAAATAAAATAAATTTTCATTTAATCATATCAAAATTAAATTTTGGTGAATTTTTGAGATTTTTCAAAAATGATCGATTTTTCTTAAATGATTGATTTTTTTTGTCAATAGTGAAAATTACAAATTTTTCAAATAATATCATTTTGGTTCATTAAATAATTTGATTTAAATGATCCAATTTATTTTGTATTTTTTTATTAAATTTAAATATTAACTATTTAATTTATAATAATGTAATTAATATCATTTTAATAATAAATTTTCATGATTTTGGTATAAGTTTATTTTTATGTATAAAAACACAGTTTTATGTAAATAGTTTTTAATTACATAAATTTTATCCATATTAACTAATTACAATAAACCCTAGTAAGAAAATATTTAATTGAAATTTATATATATTACATATATATATTCATTTGAATTTAAATATGTATAATTATTATTTTTGGTCATATAGTTAATATAAGATCATACATTTCATGAAAAATCCATTTTAAATATAAACTGGCTTTTGGTCACAATTTTTTGTTTAATTTAAAATTAAAATATCCATACTCTATTAATAGAATTTGAAATAATGTATTTAATTTTTGTAGTAATATTAATTAATAATATATAATAAGTTACACTCTATTTTTATTCATAATGAATAATAAAAACGGTAAAAATATATTACCACGGTTAAGGTTAAAACAGGGTTTTGCACTTCACATGCACTTTTATTAATATTAATTTTCCACAAACATAGTATTTTTATTTTATAAATTTTATTTCATATATATTATATGTTTTTCTAGAATATCTAATAAGGGAAATTTTATTTTTAGGCATAATGGATAAATTACCTAGGTAAAAACTAATTACCAAAGAGAAACCTGAAATGGTATGTTTGAGTAGCCTTATAGTTAAAGGGAATAAATTGTTTAAAAATGTTTATTTTTTAATTTTTTAGGTGTTAATATAACATATCATACCACCAATATATCATTTATTTTTTTCTGAGCCACCTTCATTGAAAGTGACTTTCCATTATTGAATAGTGTTGGGTAATTACAGAAAAAATTCCACTCATTATCTCTTATAAAATTTCACCTATTGTTAGCTTTTATTTATACATAAAAATATTTTAAAAAATAAATAAATAAATAACCATTATTTAATTCCCTTACCATTGTCTATAATACTTGGTTTGATTAAAAAACTCTTCTAGGAAGTATTTTAGTGCAAACCTAAAGAGGTTGTCCAAAAAAATAGTTATTGTTCTTAACCGGGAATTTTTGTTTTGTTTCTTCTTCCACCTACTTCATAGTTTAGTCAACCAGGAGATATAATTACATAATATATCCCTTATACTTATATTTTATTTTATTAATGTAATAATTTACCTTGATTTCCTCTTATATCAAATGGTAAATGAAACCATCGTTCGTGTGTACGACATACTACCACCTTACGAACCTATGTAAATTTTTTCCATCATAGAATCTCATAGATATTTATTTTGATAGATTTTATATATAAATATACATATATATACATATATATATATATATATATTACATTATTTACATATTTATAATTATTTTAAAGTAATATATCATATATTTTCTTAACATTCAATTCACTGAAAGATGATAATGTCATTCATGCATACGTTGGGATTACCACATCGATGAAGCGATGCGACTCGTTTTTATTAACACTGCACATGGATAGTATATATAAGTTTATTTAAATAAATAATATATTTTATTATATAATTATAATTATTTAAATATAAAATAAAAATTACCTTCTTTCTATCACGGTCATTTAAAAATAAAAATGTTACTCATGTACATGTATGACCTACCGTCTCCATGATTGTAATGTAGTTCATTTTTTATAATTGTATTTCATGGAATGTTTTAAAAGTATAATAGATTTAAAAATATGAAAATTATTTAATTATTATTATTCTTGATAATATAAAATGACTAGATCGTTTAACATTTTAAACCTACTAAATCCATTTGGGGCATATGAACCGAATTTCATTAAAACATCCAATGAAAAATTAAATTATTTAGTTATTGAATATGACTTGGTCAAAAATAAACTAAATAGAATAAAAAAATTGAAAAAATTAATTAATAAAAAAATTAAAATAATGTTATTATTGAAGAAGATACAAAATGTATGTGGAAAATGAGACTCAGGATAAGAGGTCTCTCTAAACTACATTTTTCTTCGGGTTATGACCATTCCATCTCAAACAAACTTTATCTCTATAAATAATGATATATAATGCATATAAATTATGTATATATGTCTCTCACATATATTCCTAGAATATTATCTCTTTATTTTATGGTTTAATACATTTCTTATGATCATTTATCAAATTCCTTCTTTAAGAAAGCTCTCTTGATTATGATATGAGGCATGATTATGCAACCCATTTTATTTCCATGGGAAATTATTATGTTTATGCCTTATTATTTTTTTGTAAAAATTTATTGGGTAAATCTCTTATCTCATGATATGTTACATATGGGATTAGATAGCATACCTAATCTATTATAGGATTGTGTTCACCATGAGATATTGTCTAGGAAGTTATCCTTTACTCATTTTTATTTCATTTTATATGCTTATTCCACAATTAATAAGTTTTTATCATCTTATGATATGATGTTCATTATTTTATTCATCCATATTATCTCTCATGATACTCCTATTTTATGATATCATGTTATACCTTTGACTTACATGTTATGATTCTTTATCATGTTTGTTCTCTTATTAGGACTTTTTATCTCACCACTTTATTTTATGTATTCTCCATGTTATCCAGTGTATTTTTTGGAGATCAGATAGATTTAGGATCTCACTAAGGGGTATAATAATAAATTTATTGTGTTTTAATTTATTTTTATGTTTTATGTACGTAGTCTTCTAAATACAGCAGTCCTCACGATATTTAGGTTGCAATTAATGTATTTTTATGTTAAAAATCATGTAATGATATTGAAAAAATGTTTGAATAAATTAAAAAGGGTTTTAAAAATATTATAGAAATTAGGTATAGATATCCAAAAGTAACATTCCATCCCATGGAATCTCTACACCACAGTCATGCTCTTAGGTGGAACCCAAGCTAAAACTACCTCATCCTTAGTTGGGTCCAAAGCTACTCCAACTTTTTAGATGACATGTCATGGTAATTAGACCTCTGGAATACATAACTAACACTTTATGTTATTTTCATAAATTTGGATCTCTATGAGTATGTCCAAAACCATCCACAAATGTATTGCATGCTCATCCTCTGAAGCTGGGTACATAAGGATGTCATCGATGAATTATACCATGAACTAGTCCAAGAATGGTTTAAATATATGATTTATAAGTCCCATGAACACTTATAGGGAATTAATTAAACTGATGGGAATAAATAAATACCCATATTGACCATAGAAACATCCAAATTTCATCTTTGGTATATCTTTTTATTGAACTGGGAGATGGTGGTATCCAATCCAAGGTTAATCTTTGAGAACTACCTTGCCTCTTAGTTGGTCGAAGATGTCATAGATTCTAAAAATTGGATACTAGTTTTTCATGGTCAGTTAACATAGGTGATATTAACAAAAACATAACCAACATATAGCATCCACTTTCTTGGAAAAGAACACTAGGCAATGAAGGAGACACACAGGGTTTGAAAAATACCTTACTATGTGAATCCCATAACTACACCTTTATCTCTCAATTCACTACACGGGCCATTCTATATTATGGAATAGATATTGGATTTGTCCTAGGGACAAGTTATATGCCAAAAATTAATCTCCCGGTTTGGAGGATAGCTCGACATGTCATTTGGGAATTCATTCTCATACTCCCCCACTAGTACATAAAGTAGAAAGCTCACAACATCTTCTAATACAAGGTTAATATAATTAAAATGATGATTAATCAGATGTATCCCCCTTTTATAGATACTGTATTACTCTAACAATACTTCCTTATCCCCAACTAATGAAAATATCACCCTGTAAACTTCAACACACCACATCCTCTCCCTAAAATAGTTAATATGTGCCTAAACAATAGATATCCAGTACTTATCTAGAATTTCATTATAAGGCCTCATTAAATCTATGAAAAAGGTCCCACAAGAATATATATCCCCCAAGAGTCTAGTCACACCACCGATAGAAGTTTTTGATAGCTTAATTTCCCCAGGTATGTGTCTCCAAATGCAAGGGTCAAGCCAAAGGATCCACTGGAATCTCCATATCTTGATAAAAGGATGTGACATGAAAAGAGTGGCTTGTGAATATGTTTATAAATACTTAAAATAAATTATAGAAGACACATATAATATCTCTAATCATCCTTAATTCCTCTTTCTCATAAACATCAACTTCCTACAGCTTTTCACACCCCTTACCATAAGCTACTTGAGCATGGTGTAGGCCACCTAGGGGTAATGGTGGGAAAAAATAAAAACACCATGGACCTCCTACTTCACTACCAAGTACATTACTTTTTTTATACCCTATTTACTCCCATACTCAAGATAATTACTTTTCCTAGGATTTCCCTTGATCGACTCCCTATCTATTTCTCAATGGTTTTGTAAATCCCACATGATACAATCTCACCCATCACAAGAGTAGCATCGCCTCTCCATCAGCTAATTGAAATCATTCTTAAAGCCCTAGAAAATAGACCCACTATCCATTGACTATCACTATAAATTCCACGTTCACCTATATCCTTGATTCAATCATCGACTACCTATTATTCAAGTCTCAACTCCAGGGTTCCAACTACCAAAATCAACTATTAATGAAAACTCGGATAGAAATATATCATTAAATAATGCATTATCATATACCCCAATGTAAAAAGGGATATATAGAGATACCATTTTGGATAGGATATCTCAGGGAAGTCCATGATAGAAGGTCTATTATTGAAAGTACAATACATGAACATTGCCTATGGAGTACCATGAGAGTTTATTCAACCTATACACATACTCTATGATAGAAATAATTCCCTATGGGAGCTTAAGTAGCTCCTCGATACATGTTTCCCAAAATATCATTGGGTAAAACACTTCTCTAAATATTTTATCAAAATATATATAAGTTAGATTCACATAATCACGCATTTTTATCACCAATCTCTATAATCACCCTCTGGATCCATATAAAAGGTTTGACACTAGAACCACCATCTAATCTGGAGGGGTAATGACATGATAGTGTACTTTCCTAACTACCTCTAACCAGTCCTCTACCACCTAGGGTTCAATATCACTACAAAACCTAAGGGGCCACAACCTCTAGAACTCATTAAGAGTGTTAAGTCTATGTACATAATCTGTCATTACTTCTAGGAAAATCAGTTGTTCAACAGGTTGAGGTAAGGTCTAAAAACCACCCAGAGGAACCACCTCCTATAAAGATCCTTGGATTGAAGATTCATCTCTAATTATATCACAATAAAATTCCCAATTTTCAATAATAAGTGGATATCATTGTGGAGAATCCTAAAAAAGTAAGGACACTCTACAGTCAAATATCATATCTGGGCAGCTAACTCAAAAATGACATGGAAACCACAACCCATTCCAATATTCTAAATACACTGATGTTTTCCCTATAATTATATCCTATACATGATTAGTCAAAATAAATATATCAAATTCTTAGTGAATGTATATGTAAGATTCCACGCCATTTTTTGAGTTCCCTTTCTTAAGAAAGAAACCTATGACAATTTAACATTATTCCCCAAGTTCCCAAACCAAACCTCATGAATATACTATCTCTAAACATTGGTCTTAATATGACCTACTCTGATACAACGCTGTCATTAACAAACCCTTTATGACCCACCTGGCCTATGGAAAACTGAGGGTGACACCAAAATATCACCTCTAATAGGATTGGGGATGGAGATTAGTATCGAGTAGGCATATCACACACTTGGTAGGCCTTATACTAAGGTACATGTTTACATGCACGCATATCCAAAAAACAATGTAATTATAAAATAAAATAATCAATTAGTATCAAAAATAAATTCCTATATCCAATCCCACATCATAGTATTAAATGATTATGTGAATGAAAAAGGGATAAATATAATCCTCAAAAAACTAGAAAAAAATCTAACATGAAAATAAAAAGGGTACTACTATTAGAATTAAACTCTTAGAACTATCTATGGTCCTTCTAGTGAACTATGATCCCTCCTCTCTTGATCCTCCAAGGAAAATATTAAAAGGCTTATCATATTTATAATAAAGAACATGTTAAATTAAATCCCATACAGGAGGGAGTATAAAAATACCTATTAGAGAACCTCAAAATCACCAAACGTAAAAAATATAAGAGATTTATCTAAAAGAAATGATTAAAATAACCTGTATAAATATATATTAAAATATATACACAAAGTCTCAAAGTAATGTCACAACCACACTTCTGGCCTAGTATTCCACTCAAGGATCCAAGCTAATGCTCTTCTGATGAAACTCACTCATTTGGTCCATGGTAAGTGATCATTCTATAAGTCACTCTCATCAATCTCTCCAATGAAGAGTTACATTTTGTAACATTGAATATATTGATACACATATAGGGGAACACACCCAATGACAATGGGGGACACCTAAACCTATCTATAGTAACACATTTCGATAGTGATCACAATCCTGAAAAGTTAGTAAATGGATAATTGACCAACCTAGGGAATAATGATAGGGAAGAACACCTTGATCCACATAGAGGGACACATGAATCTATCAATTAATAACCCATATATGAGATCACTCATTATATTCTCAGGATGGTATGTTCCATAGTACTCTCATGGGAGTGTACTAAGGGAACATACCCTATTGATAAAAACTATAATTAGAATAATGAAAGCTCTAACCTTCCTTGGAAGGGGTTCACAATTCATATAAGTAATATATGATATATCCTATTCAATCTATCCATTCTTGGGTCTATGGATATGTACTTCATTCCATGCCCATGTACTATGGTTGTGCCCATGTACATTGGTTGTGACCTAGTACTCTAGTTATGCCTGTTTACACTAGTTTTTCGCATTCTCATGTAACAAGGGGTACACTTAGAGTCTCTATATTTGGTTGAAACAACATGGGGATAGGTAAAATGATATTTGATACTTATCTCTACATGTAACTATACCCTCCATGGAAGGGGGTCTACACAACATGTATTCTTATAAACTACATTCCATGTAAATCATCATTTCCATAACTCCATAGTCTTCACACATGACCATCATTGTCATCTCCTCCTCTTCTGTAGATATAAAAAACATATGAAAATATCACATATATGGTTGATATATTCAGGGCAGGTGCATCCACTAGAGAATAGGTAACCGAATTTGGAAGAATGAGAGGGTATGGCTTTACCATCAGTACCAGGCATGTGTAGCTTTGCATAGGACAGCTTGCTGACCAGCCCAACGAAGGTGGAGTGTTGATATCATGACATATGCTGGGGAGGAGCTGTTCCAAGTTGTCTTGTCTGGGTGATTCCCTCTAAGACCTATGGGTCATTTAATTGTATTTAAGACTTCAGGCCTTATAAGGGTTCCACCTCACCCCTTGAAATGTGGATTATCAAAAAATAATAAAAAAATGAAGGCCATCGGGCTATTCTGACCGATGGTTGATATGGAATGAGACATGACCAGTGGATTTGTTTGAACCACCCACCCACTTTTAAATCATCTCCCCTCACACCACATTTCCTGAAGGTTGACCCACATAATGAAAAACCTCAATCCAACCTCGATCATACATTTTTGTCTTCATACCATGATCATTAATTTCATCATGAATTTGACCCTATGGTAATAAGGTGTTTTACCACAGTTTTGTTGTGCATTATTTAGTTTCCAGGCATAGTTTAATTGTCAGTCCAATGAAATACCAATGATGGAAATTCAAATAATGATGGGTGAAAAGCATGAAGCAAAAATGTGGGAAAATGAACATCATCCATTATTTGGGTTAAACTTATTCCCTTTATGTATAAAAATTAAATATGTAGAATAATAATGGGGAATTAATGAATAAATAATCAATTACTAATTCTAAAATTAAAAATCATCAATTATAAATCAATAATTTATTCATGAATTAATTTTCAGAAGGAATTAATTCATGTTCGATAAGGGAGAATAAAAAATTGTCATTAATTAAACAAAACAAAAATACCTACCATAAAATTGGATCTATTATAGAATAATAATGATTTACACATTTTTTTCATTGGAAATATCTAACTAATATATTGATATTGATAATCCCCTTATAAAATTGATTGTTGATCCCCGATCCTGTTTCCATACACCAATTATCTCCTCCACGGTCCTCTCCAATATCTATGGTTATGTTTCTAACTCTAATAAATTGCTATAACTAAAATTAAATAAGAGTGGATTATTATAAATATAATTAATAGACCACATATTATTTTATTAATTTATTTAAAAATTATTTCACAAGTTATTATTCTCAAACAAAACATCTGACTCCCCCAAATATTATATCCTACATAAGGTAGAACTGCATTCTATATTTAATGGAGGTATCATATTTTATATCCAAAATACCATTTGGATGATGTTACATTTTTTCATAAAAACAAAGTGTGTCTAGTATATTTTATTTAATATTTTTGTTATGTCAAATCAGGGCTCCATGACCCTAGAATCCCGTGTGGACTTTGTTCCTAACTCTAAAAATATTATTTAAAATATTTTTTTAAAATATTCTAAATTGTTACAAGAATAAAAAAATTTATTATAATGAATGATGTAAATTCAATATCCATAAATAAAACTATAAAATTCAGGAACTTTAGTGTGTAGTATTAATCATTTCCTTGAACTTACATAGGAACTATCTCTATGGAGAAAGATGCAAAATATAACAGAAACAAATGATTGAAGAATATTTTCTCTCATAAAGAGCTCAACATGAGGAAAATAATAGGGTAGGAGCTTATTAAGGACTATTACTACTGGATAAAATATTTACCTGGGAATAAAATCATGTTGGATAATGCATTAAGTTAGAGGGACCATGGAGTTATCAACGTGATGAGGATTAATAAGGATCATATATTCTGGGTTCTACTAATAATGTTTATGATAATTTTTAGGAAAGGGGATCCATAATTACTTTTGCAAGAAATTTGTAAAAAACATTTACTTGAAAATATTGACAATTCATGGTAGAAAGATAATGATTCAAAAAGGAGGATTAAATTAGTGAATGATGCGAAGATGACAAAATTTATCTATAAAGATGGAGTGTTGAATTTTGGAAAGAGTTCATGTATTTTAAACATATCTAAACCAAATAGAGATATATAATATGAATCCCATTACCCAAATTTTTTTGTACACCCTTATAGAACAAATATATATGATGAATTAAGAGAAAAAATATTTGGTGGGATGGTATGCAGCAGGAAAGTATAGTTATATGTGAAGATTTTAAGTATTCTAGGAGGTGATGGTAGAAAGAAAACATCCTAACAGATTCACGCAACCACATCATGTACTTATTTGTAAGCAATATAATTTTATAAAGTAATTTTTCACTAAACTTCTAAAATATATACGAAAGTTCAATTCTATATGGGTTATCATTGATCACCTTACCATGTCTTCAATTTTTTTATAAATTAAGGAAGACATACCCCTTGAGAACCCTTCCCAACTTTATATAAATAAAATAAAGAGAATTCATGGGGAACCAATATTAATTGATTCCTATACGGATCCTCCGTTCACATAAATTTTTTGAAAGAGACTTATAAAGGATCTCGACACCGAAGTACATCTATGAACCACATATCATCCTCAAATAGTTGGAAAATATAAAATTACTATTGAAACACTAAAATACCTGCTTATATCGTGTTATATGTAGTTCTAAGGAGTATGATATCAATATCTACCTCTTTTTAATGTTTTATACAATAAAAGTTACCATTTGAGCATCCAGATAGAATCGAATGAGGCATTGTGTGGGAAGATATTCCATACTCCAACTAATGGGGAAGAAGATAGGAAAAGGATGTTAGTGGGAATAATACTTATAGAGGAAAAAACTATGAAATTACAAATTATCCATGATCATATCAAATCAACTCAAAATAGACAATAGGGAATTTTTTATAATCAAATGAAAGAATTTCAATTTCATGTAGGGGATTATGTATTCATAAATTTGAATCCCTATAAAGGATTTGAAAGTGTTGGTAAAAGGGAGACTTAAAACCTAGTTATATTGGGCCAATAGAAATTCTAGAGAGAATTAGAGCGGTAGATTATTGGTTGGATTCTCTACCAAGCCTTTCTAAAGTACATAAAATCTTCAGTGTTTCATTATTAATAAAATACCAGATAGATCCAATGCATATACCAATATAAAATCGAATATATTTGTAACAAGAAATATTATATATTTAATAGACTCTCTAGATTCTTGAAACTAGAGAGAATGTTTTTTAGAATTAGAAAATTCAGCTGGTGAATGTCCTTTAGAAAAATTACAAACTAGAGGAGGAAAAATAGGATCTTGAAGAATCTATTATGAATTCATACCATAGTTTTTTAGTATATGAAATGTATCCAATTTCTTTGATGAAATTATTTTGGTTGGGGGAGAATATAATACCTGACATCTTACTATATCAAGTAATCACTACATCCCAAAATCATTACATAATGCACACTCAAAAGATCCTTCATTCATGACTCTATATAAAAGATAAAATTTAATTTGAATTTAATCAAATTAACTTCATTTTTATATTTATAGTGTCAATATTATCATAACATAAAATATTAGTATTTTTTGACATAGTTGATTTGTAAGTGAATAGTTAAAAGTAAAATATTTATCAAAACTATATCTTTTAAGACTTTATTATTATATGAGGAAGACTGATAAATTAATAAAAACATTCTATTGATAAAATAAGAGTTTAAGGAGTAAAAAATTACATTTCACAATACTATTTTGAATTTATAAATCCTATGTTCAGCATCTTATAAACATAAGTAATATTTTATAATAAAAGAGACTATTTTTTATTATTTTATTTAAATTTTATTTTGGTAAAATTTGGATTTAGATTTATTTGAAAAAATAATAATTTTTTATTATCTAAAAAACTTATATAATTACAATTAAATACATTATTGATTTTATCTTATAAAAAAATTAATCTTAAAAGTATTGTTTTTCTAAATACATGTTTTTACACGTTACATGAGCTAATATCAAAATTGAGTTTTATTACCCATATAAATTTTATCTAACAAAATGGATTCATATTTTTAATGATTAATTATAAATTATTTAATAAGTTCCATTTTATGTTTGTGAATTAAAATTAAATTACTATGTTAAAGACTAGTTTCTATGGTAAAACCCAAAATGGTAAAATTGAAAATTATAAGAGTAAAGGTCATAAAAAATAGGTTTAAAACATGTCTAAAAGTTTATGGTTAATATATTATTAACCTTATCTCATCCCCAACACAATTATTTTCAATTTTTATAGCCAATTGGGATGTGAAAAATGTTCCCTTTATTGATACAAATGAAGTTGAATTGTATTTTTTGTTAATAAATGGTAAATATGGGTCGGAGATCATAAGAGGAGATGAATACTAGAGATATGGATAATTCCTATTCTCCATACTAATTTTGAAAACTATTAAACTAGTCTTAAATTTCAAGTACTTTTGTCAATGATGAAAAAAAAATTTAACAAGATGAAGAAGGAAATTAAATAATGTATTAATGTGTGATAAAATTAGTTTTAAGAAGTCTATTAAAAAATACTAATATTTTTTCATGAGGAATATTGAATGGAGTCATTAATTATAAATACCATTAAATATATTTTTTATAATTATTATATGTGTTGTAATTTTATTTTAGAATAATATGGTGTTCAATATTGAAAAGTTGGAGAACACTTTTTTATGAGACATTACCAAAACAATGGGTTAAACTCACAAGCCACAAGGGATGGATCAATATACCTTATTGTGGGAGAAATATCAACCGCAATGGAGAGTTATACCAAGTGTCTCACATGGTTTCATGGGTGAGAGAGACCGTATAGGCAGGTAGATATGTGTAGTGTCCAAGGATTATGTAGTCACACTTAGAGGGGGTGAATTGGGTGTGAATAATTTTACTGAATTCTTTTTCACCTTTTAATTAAAAAATATTCCACCTGTTAAGATAATTAGATCATTCATGCGATGAAGAAAGTAAATGAAACACAGTACATAGTATTTTTACAAGGTTTGGTACTAAGACCTACATCCTTCCCATGTTGGTTAGACCCCCTAACATGGATTATCCACTATAATATTTTTATAAATTACAATGGTCCAGGTAGAAACTTTTTATGCACCCCAGTATTCAATCCTCCAGTTGATTCTAGTTATACCCTCCCCCCCAACAATCCAACTCTTCTACCTTGGTTGGTTAGACCCCCCAATAGTTTAACCTGTTAGACCCCTAGTCTCTTTCTTGATCCTCTTTAGCAACTGGTTATACCCCCCAGTAACACGCACCCACTTCTTAAATTTGATCCACGGATAGGATTACCACTTTGGTCTTCCTGCATGGGCCTGCTAGATCACATTGGATCATGTAAACTTATTGTACCTTTGCAATGATGCAAGTCTTTCTCACTAAAACTGATCATTGAATATAATCAGCTGACTTGGTACAAAGCTGCTCAAGAAAATATTCATTCTTCTACAGAAGACCCAGCTTAACTAAACACTAAAATCTGATATATAAAAATATTTGCAAACAAAACTAAAAATATTTTCCCAGATTTAGTCTCAAATACTACACACTGATTTTTCAATTTAAATCATATGTTCACTTTCTAAAACATCATGCACGTATGAATAACATTGCATGGTCTTATCCCAATATTTTTACCTATGCATGTCAACATGCATGAATGCATGTAAGTAATTTTCACATGAAATATTAACCACATAATTTCCACATGCATAGTCCTTTTGAAAAAACTATCAGTGTAAAAACCATGTATTTCATGAATGTGAATGTGCACTACCTTGTGTATAATTTTCCTCCATGCAACAATATACAGTACACCTTTCTTATTTTTTCAACAGAAAAACACTCATATAAAAACCCGAATGGGTGTTAGATATTTAGTCGTGCAATTCCATTGTCCAATATATTCACTCATTGTGCACAAGTCACAAATATGTATAGAATTCACATCACAAATGGTTCTCAAACACAACTTCTATCATTAAGTCCCTTCTTATCCAAATAGTACAAATAGTTCGCACAAACCAGTAAGCTATTCAAAAACCATTTTCGTCACATTTCTAAACTAGTGTGCTTAACAAATGGTGTTTATCCCATGGTATTACTCTTTTTTTTGCTAACATAATGATAACGGAGACATATGTCATGGTCTAGAGAAGATCATGACACTCTATCTCTTAAAAAACAATGCTCGAATGTGATATGAATGAACACTTTCAAATCAGCTCAACCTCAGTATTTATTGGCGTTGAGAAACAACTCAGAATCATCTAGAATCACCGAGGCTCATTAACTACCTCTGTTTCGCAACAAGGAGGATCACCATCTCATATTTTTTTAATTTTATACACATTAAAGATCTTTAGTTAATTCTCCTGAATATTATACAAATTAAAATGCATAATATATTTAAATCATATTTAGATTCTCAATATCCTAAAATATAGCTCAAAATATTGAGTTCAAGCTTCAATAAACGTCACATGGAGCTCTTGGTGCACAGTACCCTTCAGGAAAGCTCAAGGTTGAAGATGAGGCTGCATGGATGATTCGACAACCCTGAATAATCTTTTTTTTAATATATGACACGGTCTTAGAGTGCGGTGATAAATTGAACAGTCATGATATTTCAGTCAAATTATCCAATGGCTGCTATTCATTCTGTATTTAAAAATCATATCCCATGTCAAAATGTGCTGATTTCATCTGCTTCTTTATATTAAGTAGTGTTCCAACCATTCAACAATTAATTATCCTTCTCCCAACTAGGTACCACCTCATTTTGGTGTTCTCCTGTGGGTTTGATCTAAGCCCAACCTATGTCACCCCACATAATGAGTCTCTTCGCTTTTTCTATGTAGGTGTGTTCACACCCATGGCCATGGTCAGCCTCATGCTATTTGGATGGCTGGGGTTAAGCTTAGTCGCCCACTTAGTGGTTCATTCCTCTTCCTTAGCTGAAAGGACAGTTAAAAATTCTTACAAAATTTCCCCAGAAAATGTAATGGTCTTTAAATAAATGCTAAAACCAATATCAAAACCTCTTCAAACAAATTAAATCACTTTTTTATGGTTTCTTAAACTTCTTACTCTTCACATCAATGTACTAAACATTGTGCTTTCATATTTCACAACTATTTGAACTTTGGACCAACACTACAACTATTTGATTTAGAATTCATTAACATTTTCAACTTATTGACTAGTATACAATACTTCCAACTGTACCAAATCACTTGAAAACTTCAATCTCCCTATTTGGATTTTTTGTCAATACCCAATTCATTTTTAAAATCCAATGATATATTATCCCCCTTATTGGAAATAAAGTCAAAGTTATAAGCATGGGAAGAAATTTTCATTTTCAAAATTCAACTTCCAAATATCTATTCTTCTCTTCTGACACATATTGTATTATTTATTTTTGAGAAGGATGAAATAACTTACGTTCTAGAAAGGTGCTAAAAATAATCATCTCTTAGTCAATGTGGGAAATTCTCTATGTAGAAATCAAGAGTGAACAAGTCTAACATCAATGCTCTCACTAAACATTCAGTATGTGATACCAGTCACTAAAACTCTTATCAGGAATTTCAAAAAATATTTTCAATAAATCCCCTATATTCATTTCACCAAACAGATTAGAAACATTTATCTTTTAGAATTATCATATTTTTACCTCAAAAAAAATTTTGATACTCATAAGACATCAACTGATATTGAAATGTCTGATGGATGATCATATGTGCTCCCCCTCAAGAGATGCACTCAAGAACATCTTCATCATGATTTAATTTCTTGAATAATAAACACCAAATATATTTTTAGATGATTTAATATATTGAAAATTGATAAAATGATGCCAATAGTATTTCATGATGGACAACTTTTATTAATTTAGTTCTACCCTTAAATATATGATTCACCTTTAATTCCTTGCATAAAAATAATACACAATATATATGGGAATAAGGTGATTCTTAAATGATAATTAGTTAAAGAAACATGGATGAGAGTTGCTTCTCCACCCAGCAATCATCTTAGATGAAAAATGATTTTTTCACATTTCATAAAAAAAGCAATTTCATTTCTCTCTTATTTCTTCATCTTTCCTACCTCTTAAAACTATTCTGGAAATATGATCAAACATTCTTTAGGAACATGTTTAGTCTTCAATTTGTCTATAGACTTCTTCTTTATATCATTTTAAGTCCTAGATACTTTCCAATTATACTTTAATGATAATTTTTTACTAAAAAACAATTTTAAACTATTTTTACTTGAATTTACATACACATTTCACCTATCACACACAACTCTAGAATTCAACAAGTTACCACTTTTAGGAAACTTTTTAGAATCTTCATTGGTAATATCATTCACCAAATCAATCATTTTATTTCTCTTCTAAACTAATTGTTTTTTTGAATCTATCTTTCTTCAATTACTATGAATATTCATGGAAAATTTACAATAGTCGACGATTTGGCCTTTTTTATAGCAGTATAAACAACTTCACTTTGGTGAGATACACTTCACATCACTTTTCTCAAACTACTTGGGTGTTTTCTATTTAACAACATTCTTCTTCTTCTATTCACAACCAAATGTTTTCCTATCATCTTCATCTATAACCTTCTTCACTTTATATTATGGTTTTCTATTCAAATCAAAAAATTATTTAGGCATGATTGGTATATACCATCACTCATCACAAAAGTAAACACTTTTTTTATAATAATCACAGAAATTTTCAAAATAATCATATATATTTTTGATAAACTGGTTCTCTTTCTGTGAATTATAATTATGTTTTGCAGGTTTCAAATTTTCTTCCACTTTTCTCCCCTAAATCCAGGAATTTTGTAATCTTTATACAGTGATATATAGTTCCAAAAATTAATTTCATAATGACCAAACATCCAACAACACCAACAATAGAAAAAAAAATCTTGATTTATTCTTTATGTAACATGTTTTAACTATATTTGAAATTTTTCTAATTTTGGGCAGAACTCTTCTACTTCTATGCTTTCATTGGGGAACAGGAATTTTCACACGTCCACACATCTATCTTAGAAGATGTTGTGGATTCATGAGTGTTTTTATTCACCCATATTTTTATATATTTAATTGATCAATTTTCATTACTCATAAAGGCAACATTAGTACACATAGTTATATTATGAAAAAGGGTTACCTTATTCAATGATCCAATAGAAGATTTATCTTTCGATAATCTCAATATCTTATTTCCACTAGTTTGATTATATTTATAAATAAGAATCTTATCAGATGAATCCTTGAAAATATTAATTTTCTCAAAAATTGGGAAGTATTAGCTTGTATCTCGTCCATATTTCTCTATTTCACTTCTAGTTCAAGACACTTTGAGTTTAGAGCAATTTTCTCATCTTCAACTGATTCTATGATTTCTTACCACTGAAACTTTATCTTCTAAATCTCATATTCATGAAACATATTTTCCTTTAGTAACAAATCTTAAACCTCCTTGATTCTTTCTTATTTATCATTCTTCTGAGCTTGTTTGAAATTCATAGAAACATTATGTAGCTTTTCAAGTGCATGGATAACTTCTGTAAAAACACTTTAAAAAATTTCTTTCTTACAAAAATTAAATTCTAGTTATTCGAAATATTTATTATATTTTTATTTAAAAAGATATATTATCTCATTCTTTTCATTTAGTAGCCTTGTGAGAGTGTTAGAAATGCTAACTTTTTTGTAAATGTTTCTTCCATTTCATCTGCCTCTTCTGTTAGATGTAATTTTTCATCATGTATTTCCTTGAAAACTTTGGTTAAACATATGACCACTTATTTGGGAAGTTTCTTTAGATAATTTCTTATTTTAGAATTGAACATTTCATCATCACTTTTTGAACTTGATTTATCTACTAATTCCACTGAACAATTTACACTCTGAGTGTCCTTATATATAAGTTGATTTTTATTCATCTTTGTATTCTTCTTCAAATTTTGTGACACTATTTTATACCTGTTTTTCTATGATTTTACTAAAACATCCACATTTTTACCAGAAAGAGTAGATATAGGCTTTTCCATTAGTAGATCTTCTGAATATTATTCCAACTCTAATATGCACTTCATATACTTCTGATAAACACAAATGACAAGTATAGTAGATCCAACCATAGGTTCCCTTCCCTTTGATACCAATTAAAGGTTGAAAGGATCATGCAGTCACACTGAGAGGGGGTGAATAAGGTTTGACGAATTTTAATTTAATTCTTTTTCATCTTTTAATTCAATCCTCTATCACCTATTAAGATTATTGAATCATGAATGCACTGCAAAAAAGAAAATGAAACACAACACACAATATTTTTACAAGGTTTGGTACTGATACCAACATCATTTCCATGTTGGTTAGACCCCCCAACTTTGATTATCCACTATAATATTTTTATCAACTACAATGGTTCAAGAAGAAACAGGTTATACACCCCAAAATTTGATCCTCCAGTGGATTATGATTATACCCCCCCCCCAACATTCCAACTCTTCTGCCTCGGTTGGTTAAACCCTCCAACCATTTCACTGGTTAGACCCCTATCTTCTTTATCGAGCCTCTTCAGCAATTGGTTATACCCCCCAATCACAAGCTCCATCTTCTTCAATATGATCCATAGATAAGATGATCACTTTGATCTTCCTCCATGAGATTTCTATATCACACTAGATTGTGTACACTTCAAGTACCTTTACACTGATGCTAATCTTCCTTAATAAAATTGATCAATCAATATAATCATCTAACACAGTATAAAACCACATGGGAAAATATTATTTCTTCTACTAAAGACTCGGACTCACTAAAAAATAAAATCTAAGATATAGAAATATTCAAAAACACCAATACAAATGTTGTACCAACATCAGTCTCAAATATTTCACACTAATTGTTCAATTTAAATCATACATGCACTTTTTTAAACATCATGCCTATATGAATAAAATTGAATGGCCTTCTATAAATCATTTTACTTATTCACGTCAATGTGCATGAATGCATGTAAGTAATTTTCACTTGAAATATTAACCACACACCATCCACATGCACAATAAGTTTTTCACACACTATCTATTTAACATGCATGTATTTCATGTCTAAGCATGTACACTGCCTCTTGTACAATTCTCCTTCACGCAACAATATGCAGTACACCCTTCTTCTTTGTCCAGCAAAAAAACTCATATACAAACCCGAATGGTTTTTGTCTATTTATTCACTCAATTCTAGTGTCCAATATATACACTCAGAGTGTCCAACTCACAAATATGTATACCATTCACATCACATTGGGTTATCAAACCCAACCTCTCTCACACAATCCCTTATTCAAAAAATTGTACAAATAATTCTCGCAAACTAGTAAGTTATGCATAAATCATTTTTATCAAGTAGCTAAACTAGTGTGATTAATAGATGTAGTTTATCTTGTGATTTTACTCCTTTTAGCTAATATATTGAGTGTGGGAACTTCCTTTGTGGTCTAATGAAGATCACATCACTGAGGATCATTCACTCCCTCTGTTCCACAATAAGGTGGATCGTAGTCTCTTGTTTTTTAACCTTATTCACATTGATGATCTTTAGTTAATTCACCATAATATTATGAAAAAATAAATTAAATAATATATTTTAATTATATTTAGATTTGTGGGATCCTCGAATGTAGATCGAAATCCAGAGTTCATGTTTCGGTCGATGTCTCATAGAGACCTCAGGGCACAGTACCCTTTAGGAGAGCATGAGGTTAAATACAAGGCTATATGGATGATCATATAGCCCTAAATACTCTCGAGGTTTCTTAAAATTGATTGAATGATCCTAGAGTGCGGTGATAAATTTAATGGTCCTAATATTTTAGTTGTATGATTCAGTAGATGATATTCATTCCGCATTTAAAAATGGTATCCCACATCGAAAATCCACTCAGTTTAGTCACTTATTTATATTACCGAATACTCCAATTATTAATCTATTATTTCTCTTCCTCTCTACCCAATACTACCCCATACTAGTGTTCTCCTGTAGTCCCCCTTTTCACCAAACTTATGTCACCCCACACGGTGGTGCTCTACTCTTCTTCTATGTAAGATTATCCACACCTCGTCCATGGTTGGCCTCATGTGGGCTAGCTGGCTGGGGTTAAGCTCAAATTCTCACTCAGTGGAGTGTGATGCTTCCTTAGCTGGCTGTATGATTTGGGTTAGCCAAATTTTTAACTAAAGGACCATTAAAAATTCTTACAAAATTTCCCAAAAAAAATATAATTTTCTTCAAATAAATTCCAAAATCAAAATCAAAACCTATTTGTGAAAATTAAATAAATTTTTCATGTCTTCTTCAACTTATTTCTCTTCACATTAATGTAGTAAACATTGTACATTCATATTTCACAAGTCTTTGTACTTAGGACCAACTCTGCAATCGTCTGATTTATAATTCTTTAACTTTTTGAACTTCTTAACTAATTGAAAACACTTCCAACTTTACCAAATCACTTGAACACTTTAATATTCACATGGAGGTTCCATAGCCACCATGTGGGGTGACATGATGGAATGTTGATGAGTGTGTATGGTGTGGTTCTGGGAGCATAACTAGGGCTACTCACATATATTCAGTGAATAGAATGATGAGTATTATTAAAGAGAAATAATTATAATATAGGATCAATGTGGGACATAGATTGAATGTCACTATTCATGTGATTAATAATATTTAGAAATAAAATTGTTCTCTCGATCCATTATATCATATCCATCTGATCAACTTAGTTGTGTTATATTCTACCTTGAGCTTAACCAAACAAGCCCAACACTTCAGTATGTAGAAAATTTACATATTTTTACATCACTCTAATCCATTTATCCATTAAAAAATATTTCAACCCTTTTTTGGTGATCTATAAGGGATCAAATAATGGTTATGTTAGAAATTTATGTTAAACTTCACATGGATATACTAGTAAGAGGTTAATACCATGATTGAATGATGTTATTTCTTGATTAACATTAAAGTAAAGTATGTAAATATGAGAATCATGTGATCATTTATCATTTCACATGAGGAGTTCATCGTGAATGACAGGACACCATTATTCACAACTGAATATTATTTTAGAAATTTTCAAAGATTTGGTGAATTGAAATATAGAGGAAAAAACATATTTTGTAGGATAATAATATTTTCCTTGAAAATAAATGATACTAATAGGTGATGTGGTGTATAACTATCCTATAAAGGATAATAATTGATTCCAAAAGGAGAGTCTCTAGATGAGGGAGAGATCTCATTTTCCAGAAAAACAATTGATGTTAAACCTTTGTTTAATAAAGAGGGAACCCGTGAATCCCTATTTTCCTTCGTTAATAAGGAAACCCATGAACTCTTCAATTATGAAAATAACACTCAAGAGGTTTTCAAAGAAACTATTTACCATGGTCATTTGATTTTGAAACTCACAATTGATGTAAATTCAAGATTAAATAGTGGAATTTCATGATATAGTTACACAATATCATTTTATGAAGTATCAGGATATTAATAAAAGATCCATTTGGGTTTTCATGTGGAATAATGTGCATGAAATAAAAATCACTCATGTGCGATACCCCGTGTTCATATACATGTGTGGACAATAAAATAAAAAAGAAATAATCTCATGAAATACCAAAAATTTTTAATATATATTTGAAAGTAACATAAAATAATAATGATAATAAATGGACATGTGAATTGATCATTCAGAGTGAATAATTATATTAATTCATGAATTTGGTTGAGAATTTTGGAATAGAAAAGTTTTATTAGTGAATTATTGTTATTGAATAAAATAATATTGAAGAATTTATGTGAATCTCTTGCACATATAAATTTTAGGTTGAGACTAAATCAATATGAAGAAAGAATAATTTATTATCCATTATTTCACAGAGGAAACTAATCATATACATGTGATCCAAATTATTGAGAAAGATCGATAAACTTGATCAGTGGAAACAAATGTACTAGAAGTGTACATGAGTGTGTTTAATCTATCATTATTATAATGAGTATCATTAAAATATATTTCTATAATGGATCAAATATTCCAAAGAGAAGATGAATGAGATTTTAATGGGGGTGGTATAATATGTTGTTGTAGAGGCTCGAGGCTAGGGGGTATAACTAGTTGAGAAGAAAATGATTTTTGGGGTATAACCAGCCAAGGTGGAAGAGTTGGATGGTTTAGGGGTATAAACCTTGTCAATTGGAGGATCAACTACTTTGATGTATAACTAGTATCATTCTAAAATATTTTAATTGTTAATGATATTGTAGTGTGGAATCAATATTTGGGGTAAACCCAACATGGAATGGAGTTGGTCTTTGTTCCAAACCTTTTAAATACCATGTGATGTGAACTCTATTAGTATTTCTACATATGAGTATAGAGTATAAGTATCATTGAGTGTGTCAATAACTTCAACAAGTTTTAGAAGTTAAATTCAAATGAAAATAATTTGTAAAAGTAAACTGCTGATTCACCATGCCCCCTCTCAGTAGTCAATTTAGAAGGGGGATCTACAACTGGTATTAGAGGATGGTTTCCTATGAATATCCATGATGAATATTATGAGGTTTAAAATTCACAAAATTAGTGAGAAACCTTATATAGAGAAAGATTAAGATACTCGTGGGGATAATAATATAGTTATTTATACCAAGACTCAGAAAAATAGAAAGAAATAATAGGAAAGAAATTTGATAAAGGATCATATAGTAAATGTAGTCACACCACTAACTGAAGGTAATCATTTTTGTATATGTTATAATAATTATCTTAATTGTGATTCTTTTGATGAATCCCACTAAATATTTTATGATGATGTATCACTTAGTGATCTTCATTTTGAATTTTAAGAACATATGAATAATGTTCCCAAATAAGTTGTAAATTATATTATTAATGGTTCCAAGGTACTAGTTAATTTTTTAGAATGATATCATTGATAAAGTTTTAATATAAGCTTTATATTAACATAAAATATTGCATAAATTTTCTATGGTTTTCAAGTTTTTTCAATTAGAGCATAAATTAAACTAGGTAAATGAGCTTGATGATTCTTTACAATAATTATGAAAAAATCATGAATAATAAATAAATATTTTAAAATAGTATTGGGAATATATGATAATATTTTATGAGTATGATAATACTCCCCACAATATTAAATTTTTATAGGTTATGGTGAGATTAAAGACTCAAGTTTCACCACAAGCTATGACTTCCCTTATTACTGGAAAATTAGACACTCCCACCCAAGTTTTCATTGAGATTCATGACTCCATGAAAAGCATGATATCATCCTATAGTAAAATGGATTCATCCCCTAGGAAAAAATAAATCTATAACCAAAAATTATCTTATATACTAATGACATTTTATTTTATGGAATATGTATTAAACAAAATTATAGTAAATTATAGTTAGTGAAAAATACTAATAATCCAACCACGTAGAAATTTGATGAAAAAATGAATTATGAAGGAAGGTGCCCCAATAAGTTTTTAAAAGAGTGGTGGTTCCACATAAAAACAAAAATGATTCACAGTCAGTGAAATCCAGATAGATTTCACTAAAAAGATGATAAAAAGATTAATTATATGTTTTTAGTGTCTCTAGAAGATTTGGAATAAGGCATTATAATATTGAAAAAACATAACAATTCATGAAAATAATACATGACCACAAAAAAGGGAAGTAAATAAGAAGAGGGGATAAAACTTAAGATAAGTAAATAATATTTCACCATGTCAACTATAGTTAAAGGTGAATCTTAAAATACTAGTGAAATGAATTATCTAAATATGCAAGTTAATTATAACCCAATCTATCTCAAAATAAATATGTTATTTTTAATAGTGTAGGTAATAAAAATAAATCTAAACCTATTGGAAATAAGATTAAAAGTGATATATCGTTGCATAAATAAATGGTAAAAAGAAATATTTCCATAAAATTTCTACCCCCTCAAAAAAGTTGGATCTATTTTAGGAAGTAAAATAATAAAATCTGTCGGATGAATAAGTATATCAAGGTTGAATATTCAATTTTAGATGCTTTTTCTGGATCTATTAATGTATTAGAATAAATACAATTCGTGTTCGTAAAAAATTTCATTTTTAGTAAAAAAATGCATTATTATGGTGAATATATGAGAATAAATTATCAAAGAAATAATTTTGTGACAAACAATCCTTCCAAGATACCAATTTATAAAAGATATCAATGCTTATAATATTTTTTTTGAAGATATAAGTCGAAGGGTAAAATGAATGATAAATAAATGAAATGAATTGTGGTGAAATTCAATATGTTTTAAAGGGAATATGATTCAAAAAAAATATTGGATAGTCATGTGATGATTCTAAGATGAAAGATAATGTTAGGGAATTGTTTTTAGTTTTTTATCCAAATCAATTAAAATTGGGTATGAAATGAGAGGAAGCTAAAAATATTGATAAAGCTAAATGAAAGAAAGTGGATGCAAAAAATAAGTTATAAAAAGGTATTCTACACATATAATAAGTTCAAGGAAATAAATAATATAATCAAGTAGATTCGATTCTAAATAGAAAGAAGAGTCCAAGTAATCTTTCCATGTTGATATTGGAGGAAAGGAATGGCTTAGGTTGAGAAGAAGATCTCATCATGGATGTGACTCCTAAAATACAAAAAGGTTCCCCCTTATTCCCCTATATATATGTGTGAGTTTTTGTTATAACATGTAATGAATTGATGAAGATATGTTTATCCCTTGAGGGTGATCATTTGTGATATACACTTGTTAAATCATCAATACACAGTGAATGTGGAACTTTTTAACAAATTTATAAAATTAGAATATGAGGTATCACAATTACTCCCTTATCACTACTCAGATTGAATTAATAATAATTATCAAAGTGGACTTAATATTTAGATAGGATTGGGGATATACATCTCTTACACAAAATATTTTGGATATGTTTGTTGAAGAGTGTGAATTATTTAGCATTTTATTTATAAATATAATTACTTGGAACCCCTAAAATGAGAATTCGTAATTTGTTAACATGATTTCACAAGAATGAAAATTAATGGAAAGATTAGATTTATTTGGCTATATATATATATATATATATATATATATATATCTTGTTTTCAAAATCATCTTATTCCACGTAGACTTAATATTGATTAACTATACACTATTTTCTAAAGAAACCCATGTGATATCATCCTACTCTCAGAAATATTCAAGAAATAGTAATCCAAGAGAGGAGAACATGTTTTGGGAAACATTATCATATTATAGTACAACCAATTATTATTTTCATTAATTATTAATAAGAGGGAGATAAAAATACTAATAATTCACAAATTGATATGATGAATTGCTTTGTGGTATTTACATCAAAATAAAATGGGGATATTTTTTATACAAACAAATTTTAATTGACTTTTTTTTTCAATTAATGTTCAAATATTTTAGAGATCATAAAATTAGATGAAGTTTATAAGTGTGGATAATTAATATTCCCTATATTAATTCTGATGATTATTGAACTGGTATTAAATTTCATGAACTTGTGTGAATGGTGACACATTTTTTACAACAAGATAAATAAGTCCATACAATAAAATATTTTCTCATGAGTGAATTGATAAAATAAGTCCATGAAATTTTTTTAATGTTTTTTCATGATTAATATTGAACAAAGTGAATAATTATGAATACCATGAAAATTGATATTTTTCATGCTGATTTGAGTGGTATATAATTATATTTGACAATTAGACGGTGTTTTATCCTGAATATTTGGCTATCAATTTTTTTAGAGTTTACAAAAAAATGTCTAACCACACATTCCACAAGGTCTAGCTCAATATAAATTATTTTGGGAGTATGGTAAACCACAATGGAGATTCATCTTGAGTGGCTCGCATGGAGGAATGGGTTATAGTGCCCACATAGGCAGGCATGTGTGTGTATGGAGGTTCAAGATCCAACAGGTGGGGTGGAAGGATGGAATGTCAGTGTGTGTGTGTGTGTGGTGTGGTTCTGGGAGAAAACCCTAGGATACTCACATATTTTGAGGGAATGAAGTACTGAGTATTATCAAGGAGAACTCAATAAATGATAGGGTCAATGTGGGAATCAGAAAACATGTTAATATTATTACTTTTTTGTTGATATGAAAATAATTCTACTTATTTAATATGTTCTATTGTAACAATCCAATAAACTAAAATTTATCATCTTCGTCACCTGGATTAACCTAATGAGATCGATACTTCTTCATGAAATGTATTCTTAGGTTTTGAAATCACCATGATCATTCCATATTCCTTGGAATATATTGAACATTTTTTGTGACCTAAAATGGATAGATAATAGTTATTCCATGCATGCAAGTTATCCTTCACATGAATATACCAATTTTTAGATAATCCCATAATCGAATGAAGTTACAACATGATTATTATTCAAGGAACGTATGGTAGTATGATAAACATGTGATCATTTACCATTTCATGTGAGGATTTCGTCATAAAGGAAAACTTTCCATTATTCATGGTTTAAAATTATTTGAGAAACAAAAAAAGATTCAGTAAATTAAAATATAGAGGACATGAAATATTTTTGAGGATTTTGATATCATAAATGACATGGTATGATACACATAGGTTAGGAATTTGATTCCTAACACTATAAAAGGAGAAGCATCGAGGCTAATAGGAATGTTACCACTTGATAGATAGAGAGAGATAGAGATTTTTTTTTCAAAAAAATAGAGTGGCCAAAAAAACCCTTATTTCATAATGAAGAAACATATAAAGCACTCTTTTCTTTCATAAAGAAGGATATATTTCAACCAATTTATTTTAAACTCTCTCAATCAATATTTTCTTGAAGAAATTGAGTACCATGATCCTTCGATTTTGCAACTCACACTTGAGGTAATTTTATGAATAATTTGTTTCATTATGTGATATACATGTGTTATCTAAGGTCAAAAAATATGAATCTTAGACATAGAATACCCATTCAAGTTTTCATAATGAATATAGTGCTAGAAATACAAATCATAGACATGTGATACCCCATGTTCATATACATATGTGCATGAAGAAACAAAAAAGAAAAAAATACATAAGACAGCCAATTTTTATAAGATAGATTTTAATGTCAGATAAAATAATAAATATAAAAAATGTAAATGTGTAGTAATCATTAACTATTCATCATTATATGCATGCATTAATTGAGTTGATAAATCAAGAAGAGAATAATTTTTGTATTGTAATAATATTATTGCATAAAATAATATTGATGAATTTGTGGGAATATCTTACACACATCAAAGTGAGGTCTAGGATTAATCATAATGAAGGAATAATAATTACCTGATCGTTTTTTATATGAGGTAATTAATAATATATAGGTGATCAAAATTACTGAACAAGGTCGATTGAATTGATTAGTGGATGAAAAGTTACTTGAAGTGTGTGTGAGAGAATTTCATCAAACAAGATCATTGGAGAAAATCATAAAAGTATACTTCTATAGTGGATAATGAATTTTGAAGAGAAGAAGAAGGATCTTGTGACTTGGGGGTATAACTATCCAAGGAGAAGATAATAGTTGTGGGTAAAATGAATCATGGTGGAAGGGTTGGATTTGTGGGGGATATAACTTGGATAAACTAAAGTATTGACTTATGGGGTGTATAATATAAGGCCCCAGCCTTAAACCTTACTTAATATTGAATTAAATGAATAATTCACGTTGAGGATCTTTTCAGGTTTACAGTTTTAGAGAATTAGAACATAACTATTACATCTCAAAAGATTACAAAGTAGTCACTTCTACTAAGTTTCCATAATAAAAAAAACTCTTAAAAAGAAACGTGTCTAGTTCCATGTTTTATATAGGATGACATTCCCATGATCCCATCCTTGACCTTATTCCACATTAGGTCCTGTGAAAACATTTCAAAACAAAACTTGGGGTGAGCATAAAAAGATCAGTAAGGGATACAGAAAGAATGAAAACTGTTAGTTTTTCAGACATCAAGTAAACCATATATACTCTATCAAAGTAATACCTTCACCTTCATGAAGTAGTAAAAACTCTTCACTGAATAAAGTATCATTACTTACCTTTTTTTAACCAAAGGATTACCATAAAATCCATAAAAAGAACACATAACATATATAAAGGTAACTTGGGACATAAACATACTTAAGTGGAATAACCATACGGTCGACTTCCACACATATCACTTAAATGGAATAGCCATACGGCCAATTTCCATACATACTTAATGGAATAGCCATACGGCCGACTTCCATACCCAATTCATTGGAGGTTATAACGTAACCACCCATCCTGGTATTCACGTCACCACCCGTCATATGGTTTATAAGGTAACCACTCGTTAAAATGTCCAAGTACCAATATAAAATCATAAAACATAAAACCAATATAAAGGAATGATAAAATTTCCACATTTCAATCACAATATATCGTAAATATATTGGCATAATAGAATCCTTTTTCAAAACCATTTTCAATACCAAAATACATAAAAGAGTATATGTTATTTATTTTATTCTAAAAACATTACGGCTTGTTGAGAAAGCCAAAGACCAAATAATACTCGCGGCGGCGGAAAAGGTCGTTGTCGCCGCGTACGTTAGAAGAAACATTCCTTTTTGTCCTTTTGTAAAACGCTTCGTAGAAAAAGATTCCTTTTGTATAAAAGTAAAAGTAAAAGGGTTTTATACACCGTATAAAAGAAAGTTGTGTATAAAACGAAATATGCCTCAATGAAAGGAGATTGAGACAAAGTCCCTTACCTCGTATCCGACTTGACTCGATCGTTCTTTAACGTCCTGAATAATAAACTTGAGTTAATTTATACCTGATTAAAAACCTTTTTAAAGTTCATTATTCCTTTTATATAACTTATTGCCATGTTATAAACATTATGTAACCATTTAAGTTAATAATGTTTGTTTTCTCAATATTTGGTTCCTAAGTCGAAAGTGGACTTCTTACAATTACATATTGTTCGTCTGGTCAAAGGTTCTTTATATCCAGAATGAAATTCCCGATTTGGATATAATATGTATCATATATATCCAGCATATACATGTATTTATAATATCACATAATCATTTAGAGGTAATAAATGAAATGCACCGTTCATGGAGATGGTAAGCCATACGTACGCATGAACGCTACTTTCATTTCTTTGTCATATTAATGGAATTAAAACTAAATGAGAGGTATGTATATTTTAATTCCAGAATTATATTCATAATTTAGATATATCATTAATTATATATATCCATTATATACATGTACTTTTAATAGTACATTACATTTGGGGATAAGAAATGAAATACACCGTTCATGGAGACGGTAAGCCGTACGTACGCATGAACGCTACTTTCATTTCTATCTCATACTTTAATGGAAAGAAATAATAATGATATAGAGTTATATTATAATTCTAGTATAACATCATATATAATAACTTTAAATCCATCCTTTACACCTCCCACATATGGCATTAACGAATCACATCACTTTGAGGGGGCGGTAGTCCGCACTTCCTTAAATGAAGATATAATGTTTACCCATAATGGAAACCATAAAGGTATGCCCAAAATGAAAAATACAGAAACTTAAAGAAAAAAAATAAACATATTATATATCATATATAAAAATAGTGACATCATAATGGCCACCTTTGAAGGTGTTAAATGAGTATTGAACAATCATCATTTCGGGAGGCAGAATTTCGCCATCCACGGAAACCGTATGTTCTTTAACCATTTGATGTAGTTTTGTGAGAGTGTAGCTAGAATAAATCTTCTAACAACATCCTAGTATATTTAAGATATTGTTTTTGTTACAAAAGAAGTAGATAAAAAGAGTTTAGAGGGTTGGAGAAGCAAAATAAAACAAATGAACAAGAGAGAATGAATTACCTTTAAAAGTGTAACTCCTTTTGATTTGATCCTAAAGGCTTCCTTTTAAAGGATTATGCCCAAAGGGAATCCTATGGGATGAGGATAGGGATGTGGAGAGAGTAATTGGGCAGGGGTTGGCCGAGCCAAAGGCTTGAGGAGTGTGTGAAATGAGGTAGAGGTGGGGGCCTTTTATAAGAGGAGAGGAGGGGCACTTTTGAAAAGTAAAGATATATTACTTTATTTGAAAATGTTTTTCAGTTTTAAAAGGTCCCAAATTGATATAATTCGTGGATAAGGTGATAAGGGTTCGAAATACACCCATCCAATAAGTTTTGGACATGTGTAGTTTATAGATTTTACATTATCTTTCCATTTTATTTAAATCGTTAAATAATGAGGTCATCGCTGCATCATCATGATGTCATAAATAATTTAATTTATTTAATGTCTAAAAATAATAATAAAAATACTATGATGTAGGAAATCTTTTTATCTTTCCAATGACTATTTATAACCAAAAATATGATCGTTATAACCCCATGTAAAAATTTGTTTCGTAAAACATATTATGTTTGTGTCATTTTTACTTTTACATTAAATAAAAAGTAATTTATGTCATTTCCCAACCAAAGTGGATCCAAGGGGTCCCCAAGTCGACCCATGGATTTTCTCGGTTGGCCATGACACAACCAATGAGGGTAGGACATGTGTCAAGCTCAGTTTATTTTATTAAAGCATTATTTTTACCTTAAACTACACTAATTACCACTAATCGCGATTAAGAACTTAATAAGTTACTATTCACCAAAAAATTATTATAATATCATTGAACACAATTTTACTTCTTAATGACAACCATGTATGTCGGATTTTTGAAATTCAAAACACAATGATGGCAAAATTCCATTTAAACGGAAAAATCAGTTTTTATAAGTACTTCTTAGTGGTTTCACTATTCATCAAAAATTGAAGTTTTTCAGAAAATTACCAAAAATTCACCCTAAGATATATTTGATATTAAAAATTCAAAAATGAAGTCTATTTTACAAAATCCAAAACATATAAGTCACATTAATTAATTTAATAATTAATTCCCGCTGTCAGAGCAAATAGCGTATTTTTATGAAACATTAAGTATCAAAAGATTGACACTAGTTTAAGTCCAATTTCAAAGTGAAATTGATTCCAATGACCACCATTGGATTAAATGGTAAAAATATATTCATATTACACATTAAGACCAATTCAAAAGATAATCTAATCATATAAATAAATTAGATTAAAAAGCAGTTTTGATGTAAAATGCAGTATTTTTCACTATTCATTAAAAAATGAACATTGTCAGAAAAATACAAAAAATTCACACAAAGTAAATTTTTATGTCCCAATCATAAATAATAAGTTTATTTTGAAAAAAATAATTTATAAAATTGTCAAAAGATAGATTTAAAAAGGGTTTTCCATCATAAGGTAGTAAAACAATCTTTTAAGAATATTAGTGTATTCCATGCTTAAGATTGGATTTATTTTCATTTTAAGCCTCTAAAACACTATCTTAATCATTAATAGAAATAGATAAAAATATCTATTATTCATTACTTACTTGGGATGTTACATCCTTCCCCCCTTTATAAAATTGCGTCCCTGCAATTTATTTACTTATCGAATAAATGTGGGTACTTATCCCTCATTGCATTTTCAGATTCCCATGTTGCCTCTTCAATCATGTGGTTTTTCCACAAAACCTTTACTTGGTGAATCACATTATTCCGTAACACTTGCTCCCTGTGGTCAAGAATCTGGACCGGTTGTTCCTCTTAAGATAGGTGCTCTTCCAGCTGAACTACCTCTGGGCTCAAAACATGAGATGGATTTGGCATATACTTTATCAACATCGAAACATGAAAGACATTGTGTACCTGAGATAAACTCTGAGGTAAAGCCACTCGGTATGCAACTGATCCAACTCTCTCCAGAATTTTGTATGGTCCAACGAACCTTGGACTCAACTTTCCTTTCTTACCAAATCTCATCACACTTTTCCATGGAGAAACCTTGAGAAAAACATGATCACCTACCTCGAAAGATAGATCCTTCCTCCGGTTATCCGCATAACTCTTCTGCCTGCTCTAAGCTGTTCTCATGTGTTTCTGAATCAACTGAACTTTTTCTGCTATCTCTTCTACCAATTCTGGTCCCATCAACTTCCTTTCACCCACTTCATCCCACAAAGCTGGAGTTCGACACCGCTTCCCATATAATGCCTGAAATGGTGCCATCTGTATACTGGAATGAAAACTGTTATTATATGAAAATTCAACCAAAGAAAGATGTTGGTCCCAACTTCCCTGATAATCCATCGAACAAGCTCGTAGCATATCCTCCAATGTCTGAATTGTTCGTTCTGACTGCCCATCTGATTGAGGATGAAAAGTTGTACTAAAATTTAATTCAGTACCCAACGACTTCTGAAGGCCTTTCCAAAAGTTAGAAGTAAACCTGGGATCACGATCCGATACAATGGAGAGAGGAACTCCATGTAACCTGACTATCTCTTTAAGATACAAACGGGAAAGTTGATCTAGAGAGAAAGTATCTCATATAGAAAGGAAATGAGCAGATTTGGTCAAGCGATCAACAATAACCCAGATTGCATTATTACCTCGAGATGTCTTCGGTAATCCAACAACAAAGTCCATGGATATATTCTCCTATTTCCACTCTGGCACTGGTAAAGGCTGAAGCATCCCTTTCGGTAACTGCCACTCTACTTTAACCTGTTGACATGTCAAACACTTCACAGTAAAATCAGCAATATCTCTTTTCATTCCATCCCACCAGTAATACTCCCGTAGATCTCTATACATCTTAGTACTGCCCGGATGAACTGAAAACGGAGAACTATGAGCTTCACATAACAACTCTCTCTTCAACTGTGAATCACAAGGCACACATAACCTCTTCCCAAACCTCAAAACACAAACACAAACTTATCCAAGAACTCATGGAAAATTTTATTCATAAGGTCCATGAATACAGCAGGTGCATTGGTTAACCCAAAAGGCATAACTAAAAATTCATAATGGCCATATCTAGTACGGAATGCAGTCTTCGGAATGTCTACTTCTTTTACTTTCAACTGATGGTACCCCGACCTCAAGTCAATCTTCGAAAAATACTGAGCTCCCTGGAGATGATACCACTTCATTCGATGGCCCAACATCTGCTGAAGTTGTTGCAAAGGATTTCACCACCCCTTTCTGCTTGTAGTCTGGCTGCATTCCCCCAGTTGAGTTCTTCGTTGGACACTCGTTTGCATAATGACCCATTTCATTACACTTAAAACATCTTACTATTGGCTTTTCATTTCCTGCTTGATCATCTTCCTTACAGTTACGAGCAATATGACCAGACTTACCACACCGAAAGCACTTACTAGACTTGGATAAACATTCTCCAGGATTCATTTTACCACACTTCTCACAGGATGGATATTTGGTTTTCTTACCTCCTTGCTTATTTGATGAATTCTTCCCTTTTTCCTGCCAACTAGACCTCTTATTCTGTTGTTTGTCATAGAACACCTGATCATCGGCAAACTCCATTTCCACCTTCTCCGCACATCGAACAAGTTTTTCATAACTTTTGAACTCACGAGAATCTAAAGCCCTTCAATACTTTGGCTTTAACCCTGAGTAAAAACGGTTTATTTTACTATCAAGATCTCATATGAAGTTTGGAGCATACCTTGCCAATCGAGTGAACTTTTCTTCATAAGCAGCCACTGAATCATCCTCCTGCCTCAATTCTAGGAACTGTTTTTCCATCCTAAGACAAACCACCTTAGGAAAATATTTCTCAAGAAACATACCTTTGAATTCATCCCAGTGAAGATCTTCAATCTCATCACTATCCCTTATATTTTTCACCATCAACCACCACTGATCAGCTTCACCTTCAAAACGGTAAACAGAAAGACTAACCTTTTGATGTTCTGAATACCCCATGACATCAAAAATCTTCTCCAGTGCTTTAATCCACCCTTCAGCTTGCACAAGGTCAGATGATCCTCTGAATTATGGGGGATGTTTCCTCATGAAATGTTCCACCACTGACATGTTCCTCTGCGGTTGATCTGGCTGATCTCATGCATGGATACCACCACCATTTATAGCCTGAGTCAACTGTGCCATCACTACAACAAACTGCTCAATTCTGATTCTGACAATCTCAGTATGCTGATTTGGAAGGTTATCTTTCTCCTGATGTCGTCCCAACATAGCTGCTTTGTTTCCTCTGCGGAAAACCATTCTGAACACAGAAATATCTTAGGAGAAGCAACATGGTAATCCGTAAATGCTATATCATTTCAATCATAATATAATTTAACACTTTTCTAACTCCTAAAGTTGTCTAAACCGACCTCTGATACCAACTATAAGGCCCCGGCCTTAAACCTTACTTAATATTTAATTAAATGAATAATTCACGTCGAGGATCTTTTCAGGTTTAGAGTTTTAGAGAATTAGAACATAACTATTACATCTCAAAAGATTACAAAGTAGTCACTTCTACTAAGTTTCCATAATAAAAAAAAACTCTTAAAAAGAAACGTGTCTAGTTCCATGTTTTATATAGGATGACATTCCCTTGATCCCATCCTTGACCTTATTCCACATTAGGTCCTGTGAAAACATTTCAAAAAAAACTTGGGGTGAGCATAAAAAGCTCAGTAAGGGATACAGAAAGAATGAAAACTGTTAGTTTTTCAAACATCAAGTAAACCATATATACTCTATCAAAGTAATACCTTCACCTTCATGAAGTAGTAAAAACTCTTCACTGAATAAAGTATCATTACTTACCTTTTTGTAACCAAAGGATTACCATAAAATCCATAAAAAGAACACATAACATATATAAAGGTAACTTGGGACATAAACATACTTAAGTGGAATAACCATACGGTCTACATCCACACATATCAATTAAATGGAATAGCCATACGGCCAATTTCCATACATACTTAATGGAATAGCCATACGGCCGACTTCCATACCCAATGCATTGGAGGTTATAACATAACCACCCATCCTGGTATTCACGGCACCACCCGTCATATGGTTTATAACGTAACCACCCGTTAAAATGTCCAAGTACTAATATAAAATCATAAAACATAAATCCAATATAAAGGAATGATAACATTTCCACATTTCAATCACAATATATCGTAAATATATTGACATAATAGAATCCTTTTTCAAAACCATTTTCAATACCAAAATACATAAAAGAGTATATGGTATTTATTTTATTCTAAAAACATTACGGCTTGTTGAGAAAGCCAAAGACCAAATAATACTCGCGGCGGCGGAAAAGGTCGTTGTCGCCGCGTACGTTAAAAGAAACATTCATTTTTGTCGTTTTGTAAAACGCTTCGTAGAAAAAGATTCCTTTTGTATAAAAGTAAAATTCAAAGGGGTTTATACACCGTACAAAAGAAAGTTGTGTATAAAACGAAATATGCCTCAATGAAAGGAGATTGAGACGAAGTCCCTTACCTCGTATCCGACTTGACTCGATCGTTCTTTAACGTCCTGAATAATAAACTTGAGTTAATTTATACTTGATTAAAAACCTTTTTAAAGTTAATTATTCCTTTTATATCACTTATTACCATGTTATAAACATTATGTAACCATTTAAGTTAATAATGTTTGTTTTCTCAATATTTGGTTCCTAAGTCGAAAGTGGACTTCTTACAATTACATGTTGTTCGTTTGGTCAAAGGTTCTTTATATCCAGAATGAAATTCCCGATTTGGATATAATATGTATCATATATATCCAGCATATACATGTATTTATAATATTACATAATCATTTAGAGGTAAGAAATGAAATGCACCATTCATGGAGACGGTAAGTCGTACGTACGCATGAACGCTACTTTCCTTTCTTTGTCATATTAATGGAATTAAAACTAAATGAGAGGTATGTATATTTTAATTCCAGAATTATATTAATCATTTAGATATATCATTAATTATATATATCCATTATATACATGTACTTTTAATAGTACATTACATTTGGGGATAAGAAATGAAATGCACCGTTCATGGAGACGGTAAGCCGTACGTACGCATGAACGCTACTTTCATTTCTATCTCATACTTTAATGGAAAGAAATAATAATGATATAGAGGTATATTATAATTCTATTATAACATCATATATGATAACTTTAAATCCATCCTTTACACGTCCCATATCTGGCATTAACGAATCACATCACTTTGAGGGGGCGGTAGTCCGCACTTCCTTAAATGAAGATATCGTGTTTATCCATAATGGAAACTATAAAGGTATGCCCAAAATGAAAAATAAATAAGATTAAAGAAAAAAATAAACATATTATATATCATATATAAAAATAGTGACATCATAATGGCCACATTTGAAGGTGTTAAATGAGTATTGAACAATCATCGTTTCAGGAGGCAGAATTTCGCCATCCACGGAAACTGTATGTTCTTTAACCATTTGATGTAGTTTTGTGAGAGTGTATCTCGAATAAATCTTATAACAACATCATAGTATATTGAAGATACTGGTTTTGTTACAAAAGAAGTAGATAAAAAGAGTTTAGAGGGTTGGAGAAGCAAAATAAAACAAATGAACAAGAGAGAATAAATTACCTTTAAAAGTGTAACTCCTTTTGATTTGAGCCTAAAGGCTTCCTTTGAAAGGATTCATCCCAAAGGGAATCCTATGTGATGAGGAGAGGGATGTGTAGAGAGTAATTGGGCAGGGTTTGGCCGAGCCAAAGGCTTGAGGAGTGTGTGAAATGAGGTAGAGGTGGGGGCCTTTTATAAGAGGAGAGGAGGGGCACTTTTGGAAAGTAAAGAAATATTACTTTATTTGAAAATTTGTTTCGGTTTTAAAAGGTCCCACATTGATATAATTCGTGGATAAGGTGATAAGGGTTCTAAATCCACACATACAATAAGTTTTGGACATGTGTAGTTTATAGATTTTACATTATCATTCCATTTTATTTAAATCGTTAAATAATGAGGTCATCGCTGCATCATCATGATGTCATAAATAATTTAATTTATTTAATGTCTAAAAATTATAAACAAAACTACTATGATGTAGGAAATCTTTTTAGCTTTCCAATTACTATTTATAATCAAAAATCTGATCGTTATAACCCCATGTAAAAATTTTTTTCGTAAAACATATTATGTTTGTGTCATTTTTACTTTTACATTAAATAAAAAGTAATTTATGTCATTTCCCAACCAAAGTGGATCCATGGGGTCCCCAAGTTGACCCATGGCTTTTATTGGTCTGCCATGACACAACCAATGAGGGTAGGACATGTGTCAAGCTCATTTTATTTTATTAAATCATTATTTTTACCTTAAACTACACTAATTACCACTAATCGCGATTAAGAACTTAATAAGTTACTATTCACCAAAAAATTATTATAATCTCATTGAACCACATTTTACTTCTTAATGACAACCATTTATCTCGGATTTTTGAAATTCAAAACACAATGATGGCAAAATTCCATTTAAATGGAAAAATCAGTTTTTATAAGTACTACTTAGTGGTTTCACTATTCATCAAAAATTGAAGTTTTTCAGAAAATTACCAAAAATTCACCCTAAGATATATTTGATATTACAAATTCAAAAATTAATTCTATTTTACAAAATTCATAACATATAAGTCACATTAATTAATTTAATAATTAATTCCCGCTGTCAGAGCAAATAGCGTGTTTTTATGAAACATTAAGTATCAAAATATTGACACTAGTTTAAGTCCAATTTCAAAGTGAAATTGATTCCAATGACCACCATTGGATTAAATTGTAAAAATATATTCATATTACACATTAAGACCAATTCAAAATATAATCTAATCATATAAATAAATTAGATTAAAAAGCAGTTTTGATGTAAAATGCAGTATTTTTCACTATACATTAAAAAATGAACATTGTCAGAAAAATACCAAAAATTCACACAAAGTAAATTTTGATGTCCCAATCATAAAGAATAAGTTTATTTTGAAAAAAATAATTTTAAAATTGTCAAAAGATAGATTTAAAAAGGGTTTTCCATCATAAGGTAGTAAAACAATCTTTTAAGAATATTAGTGTATTCCATGCTTAAGATTGGATTTATTTTCATTTTAAGCCTCTAAAACACTATCTTAATCATTAATAGACATAGATAAAAATATCTATTATTCATTACTTACTTGGGATGTTACATATAATCAGTTACTAGAAAAATTATTTTAACAATATTATAGTGGTGAATCCATATTGGGGGTTGGGGGTATAACCATAATAGAAATGAGTAGGTCTTCATGTAGAACATTATAAATACAATGTATATTTCTATCTATTATTATTTATACATATGATTTGATTCTATGGGATATCATTTATTAGATATATAACCTTAACAAGTTCAATAGGTTGAATTAAAAATAAAGGAATTCAAAATAATAAACCTCTGATGAAACACCTCTAAATGGTTAATCCAACCAGAAGCTATACACTCTCTTTATATTTAGTTGAAATATTTAAAAAAATTCATTCTCACCACCAATAAATGGGTCCTTTAACCACCTATTTAGTACCACAAATATATATGGTTTCATATTGAAACCATACCCATATCACTCTGATAATCAAATATCACCCTTTCAGGCTTCTGGTCACAAGAAAGTAGCCTAAGAACTCCCTTTAGAAGGTGTTTTCCAGGGGAAATCCTATGGCCTCAATGTGAGTACTAATTTTCACAAATATCATTTATTTTATATATTATTATTCCAAATATATTTTTATCATTTCTATATAATGAAATTATTTTTTATTTTATAATTATTTTTTATTTTTATAGATTAATTAATAACCACCTTTCCACTTTTTTCTTATGGAAACAGAAAATGACATTCATTCTTTTGTGAGGACTATACCTCCACATAGTGTCAGGTATTGTTTTCCTTACTCCACATAAAAAATGGAAATATTATTGATTTTAATAAATAATTATGATATTTATAAAATATTTTAGATTTTGAAATGATAAAAAATGTTCTAAATTTATTTTATTCTATGTAAAATGAAATCATCAACTGTACATACGTGTAGACTACATCCTCCATGGAACGATTGATTTATGTTTTTTCATTTTCATAAAAAACCTTTCAAGTATATTCATGAACATTTTTCATAATGGATAAATATTATTTTTCTGAAATTATTAAGGTTTTAGAATGAAAAATTAGACAACCTATTAATAATAGGAGTAATAAAAAATGTGATAAATTCAACCATCCAAAAGAGCATTCCAAGTGAAAAAAAAATATTAATTCATTATATATAATAAAATCATACATGTTATCTTCTTCTTACAATAATTTAAAATTAAAATATATTAGATGAATAAATAATAAATAAGTTCAATATAAATTTTTAATGATATTAAAACTAAATCACTTCACAATCATGCATTAACTATGGTGTGTTATTGTTTGGGGCGGTTTAACTGCCTATTTGAACAATGCTATAAATTTATATTGTGGGTGAAAAATAAAATTTAATTTCTAGTAATATATGATATAAATAGGAAAATAAATGATTTATTTTTGTTCTATAATGGTACCATTAATATTAAATTCATTTTTTAGATACCAATTTTTGTTTTTTGAATATCTCTAAAACATTATCATCATCAATTTCATCGTTGAGGATAAAAACCAAAACACTAGTAGAAATAAAATATATAATTATGAATATTTATAAATCATAAATTATATTACCTTGTATTATCTAGTAATGGTTAATTTTTAGAGATGACCTAATAATAACACCGCTAATTTGAATGTAGTTCAAAATGAGGAATATTACTCACGTAAGATATTAAAAGTAAAAAAATAACTAATATTGAAGTAGATAATAATTATAAATTTAGTTGAAAATTTTTATGGATATGAATAATTTTATAAAATATGTTATTAATTTATTAATTTTTTTATAGGAGGTTAAATCACATTTAGATAAGTGGTCTTAATGCTAATGGTTCTTTGTCTAAAATTTCAATTCATTGAGACATAATTATATTATTCACCATGTTATATATTTTATGGTGTACTTACTACCCATTAAATATTTTATATAATGATTTTATCATTAGTAATTGAATTGAATTTTTTATTTTGAATTATTTCTATAATAGTATTTTTAATGAAATGTTACCTAAAACCATCACAATTCATAGAAATAACAAATTTGGAATATAAATCATGTGTATGGTTTTACTAGAAAATAAATCCATGTCTGGATACTATAATGTGGATATGACTATGGAATATATTAACCTAGGGGTAATCACCTAAAAAGTATATTTGAGTGTCAAATCAATATTCACTCAATAAATGATGATGTGGGCCTAGTACTATACACCTAGATAGACACTCTTATGAGATATTATTTGGATAATTAAAATTATCCTATGAACCTTAATGAAGAATTTTACTACCATTGTTTTGGTCTCCTTACATTAAAAAATAATGAATATAATTACTATCTATTATTGATAATATATCTCTTTGAAACTACCCACTCGACCACCTTATCATTATTTCTTTGATAAAGTTACTTCCTATTATATTTAGAACACCTCATAGTTTCTATGATGGTTATAATATATTATCCTAGACAAACAAACTATTCCATTTCTTGATTGGATAAATTATTGACAAAACCATATACCATTACTCCAAATGGTTTTTTTAGGGACCTTTACATAGAAATCGGTTCCATTTATTCATAGTATAAATATTTATAATCCATATACTTGTCATTTAAAAATGAATGTTTATTTATTAATAAGAAATTTTGGTTACATATTTTATAGATTATTAATTTATTCATATGATGAATTTATTGGAATTAAAAAATAAAAGGTGGGTCCTAATTCATATATCTCCATGATGCATCAAAATTTCTCATGAGACAAACTAGCTAGGGTATTGGAATATTCCATATCCATTTATGTATGATGGCTTCACATGAGGTCATTATGACATGTTAATGATATATGGAATTATACATTCCATGAGTATGATATTAGTAATTAAGTCCTCCTTTTTATTTGTTTTCATGGATATATTATTCCCTAGGAGTCATTTCATTGTGGTGTTATTTTGATAATTTATTTTTACCATACTATTTATTCCATTCGTATACTATGATAGTTTCCAATTTACACTAATCTTTAATGAGAATATAAGATCGCCATTATTTTGATTTCATTTCCATTGGAAACCAAGAAGAGATCTATTTATATTTTTAAATGGTCTTCTAAAAGAGGTAATAATGTTCCTGTGGGATTTTTATTCTTTATTTTATGTCCCCAAGTGTAATGTGAAAAATATATAAGTATCTAGTCTTATAACTCTATAAATATATTGAATCCTTCTCTAACACTTGTATTTTAAACCAATAATGTAATATAACTATCAGATTAGGATTTTTGGATATTCTATTATTTCAAACCACACTTGAATGAGTCTTTCACATTGATCAAGGCTTGAATATAGAATTCATTATTGAATCAATTCTCAATAATTATTTATCTAATATTCATTGGTTCTTACAAAACATTATTTTATTATTCAACTATGCCTAAATTATAATCTCCAAGTGGAATGTAGAATATTAGTTTTCATTGAGATCTCATTTATTCGGAAATGTGGATATAGGTTTTGAAATATCATATGTGGTGGATTTTTTCTTATGAGGTAATATATAAATATTTTTAGAGGGAAAAATATACAATTAGGGGAGAAAAGAATTATCTTATATGGGTGAGAAATAAATATTACTATGTAGTAATTGGTGAAAATAGCATACAGTATTTTCAAAAAATATCCTTTGTAGGTATAGAAGATGAAATATATTATGTAGACTACCTAGAAAAATAAATCTTATAAAATTATTCTTAAACATTTCATACTTACTATAATAATTATGTAAAAAAATAAAATTTTAAATTCAGTAACCAAAAATGAAATCAAAATTAAAATGAGAAAAATATATAAATTAAATCACAAATATTTATAATGAAAAAAATAATTATAAATTAGTATTATAAATAATTTTTTACTTAAAAATATTAAACGTTGTAAAATAATACATTCAAAACATGATATCCAAAAAACACATTCTCAATTAATTTTCAAACATCATTAATTAAAAACAAAATTTTCGGAAAAAATATTTCATTATAAAGTCAAAGAACTAGATAAATAATAATTCCAACTACCAAAACCATTCCAAAATTTTATAAAAATAATATTTTAATGAATATTTCCACAAACAAAAAATAATGTATCAGTCCTTAATGAATATAAAAATTATAGTAAAGGATGTTTGATTGATCATGTTCTTAAAATTCACATATTACTCCAAAAAATAAATGAATTTAATTTTTGACTCAAACTTATTGAGAATAAAAATATTATAAATTAAATTAAATTTTATAATAAATCAATAAAATAATTTTCCAAAATATATGTAGAAATAATCTATCAAATTAACGCCTTTTCATATTGAACCCTAACTTTGTTTCACTAACTTCACAATCAGGGCGACTTATAGGTTTCATTATTAGAGTGATCAGATAGATTTGCGAACTAGGATCTAAGGTGGTATATGATGGTTTGGATACTTTTCGTATAATGTGTTAATTATTTTAACTATCATATATATTTATCATTTATACCATATAATTATCATAAAAAAATTTATTTACCTAACCTAAATGTTTTTCTACATGTACATTGATTTATGACAAGTAGGTAGGTTTTATATGGTGACCACTTACTAGGTAAATTAAACACACACTATACACTTCTCCATATTGGATACATGAAATATTTTTTTATATGATATTTTTAAATAAAATAAACTAGAGTATGGGTCTTTATAAGAGTTTGATCGAAATGTTTTTTATTTCCTTTTTTAGACTTCTTTGGATGATCTACAAGGGGATAACATGGGATACCCTTGGGAATTACAAATGATAAATATCACATATATGATTCCTCTTTCAACACTTTAGTTTTAGTTTATTATAGATGACATTTATGTATATCTATTATATCTAGTTGTATATGTTAGAGGGTTTTTTGAAAGTTTCTAGAATAATATGTTTGGATTTGCATATTCGTATTATTTTTTATATATATCTTTTTCCATGTAGAACAAGTATATATAGTAGAATGGTATTAAAAAACCATATGATTTTTGTAATATTTTTTCTCTATATTAATACTATGTTTGATATCTTTCTCCATGAGAAACCTCAAACTTAAATGATCTAAAAAATGTTATATGAATATTATTCAGAATATTTAACCATAATAATTCCCCCCATAAATAAAATGTTAACAATCAATTATAAATTTAAAAAATTGGATTAAGAACACTTAAATCTTAAACAATTAAGTTTTTCAACAAAATACATTTATATTTATATAATTTATTTTTATTTAAAAACTAAATATATAAATTAAAAAAAATTAAGTTTCTTAAAATTACCATCATTTTAGAATTCAAAATACCAAAATTGGATTAGATTTTTTTAAAATTTATAAAATAATTAATTTATAGGTGAATAGTGAAAAATTCAATTTTTACCTTTTATGATTTTATTATGATATAAGTAAGTTATATAAATTCATAAAATGTTTTAATTGACCATATATATATATTAACAGTCATATTAGTTATTTTAAAATAATACGTTAATCCAAGGCAACCTATGTTCAAAATTTTAGGACATAAATAACATTACATTAAAATTTTGAAACCATTTTTGTTCATGTCCTTAAATTAAAAAATTTAATGGATATATTCATTTTTTCCTTGTTTTGGAATCCAATAAAAATGTATCAGTTTTATGAAAAACTAATTTCTTTCATGAAAACAAATAACCTTGGTAGATTTATCCAATACATAAAATTTAATATTAATAACACACTTATTTTTAATTTAATATTAACTAAATATAGAAATTTTATTTCAATTTCACATTAGAGATCAGAAAATTGGAATTAGGTAATAAATCCAATATTATTATTTGTATTTCAAAATAATTACTACTAAAAAATTTTATTATAGTAAAAATTAAAAGGTTAAAGGGAAAAGATTAAAATCACTTCAATTTGACCAAAAAATGTATTTTTGAGAGGATTAAGAACTTAAAATGTCAAAAATTCTATTATTTCTCACATTTTGAGTCTTTTACCTTATAATAGTATAAATCAATTATTTAAAACTGAGGATTGTTTAAAGATTCCATTTTCCAACACTTATAAAAGTGGATTACTTCCACAACATCATGATATACATAAACCTCTAAATTTCATCTTCAAACTCTTCTATTTTTCTCCACCTATAAGAATATATCATCTTAATTAGACTATTTTCTCAATTACTTATCATATTCCTGCCATTTCTACCAATATTTCCAAGAGAACTTTCATGTTCTCAACATAAGTACAAGCATTTCCCCAACAGTTCTTATTTTAAATATTTCCTTTTTAAATCTATCTTCCTCTATAATATATGATTAATTAATTATTTATAGTATAATTAATGTTGTTATATAGTATAAATAACCATTAGACATTGTTCCCATTTTTTTAAGGAAAACAAAAATTGAATTCATGTGCATATGTGGACTACCGCCTCCATGAACCATCATGTTTCATTTTCTCCTCAAACACATTACATGGATGGTGGTAATAAGGAATTTAATAAATAAATATGATATTTATGAAATTATTAATATAATGGTAACAAAAACTGTACAACCTATTAATAACATGGAAAAAATTAATTTTTTTAATTCATCCTTCTAAAATGAACATACTAAGAAAAAAATTATTCATAATAAGAAATAATTATTTATACATTAGCTCTTATATTAATTCAATAAAAATTATATTCATGGGATTAAAATAAACCTAAAAATTAACATTATCCCACTAGAATAATTATATTAGGACTAAATCATTTCATAAAAATCCATTAAACATCTTAATTAAGAAACCAAAATCTGTTAATTAAAAATAACTAATACATGTTCATCGTCGATCTCATCTATAAGGATCATAACAAAAAATCTAATTGATTGAAATAATAAAATTATAAAAAATAAAAAATTACACTACCTTTTATCATTTGGTATATATGAAATTTGGTAGAAAAATCAAAAATAACACCACTATTAATAAACTATTTCAAAATGATCAAGATTATTCACAAATAATATTAAAAATAGATATTAATTGACTAATTTAACTTTAGAGAATAATTTTAAATGAAATTTATAAATGTTTATAGATATTAAAAATGTTATTAAAGGGTTTATTAAGATATTTATTTTATTTATATAGGATATTCTATCACTTTATTGGAAGTTAGGGATTAGGGTAAGAGGTTATTTGTCTCATATTTGTTTTTTTGAGAAATTTTACATTCTATGATCCATAATATATTTAATATGGCGTGATTACTAGATAATGAATTTATTTTACAATATTAATGTAATTCATGGTGTATTAAGATCTATGTCATGTTATTTCTTTATATTACATTAAATTCAAAGGATGTCATGTTTTTTAGGGATTTGCATCTCAATTTTTCTTCACTAAGATATGATACATATTAACCATTTTTCCTTAATTTGTTGTAGATATATTGTATATGGATTTATTTTTATCATCAATTTTCATTAAATATAATGTATTTACAAATCAATCCAGAGATCCCCTTTTTAAGTGTTTCTACAACCCAAAGCTATTTTGAAAACTCAAATATCATTCCTTTGATTTTTTGTAATGTTTTATGACCCTCCCCCATTCCCAGTTTGTTACTTTTCTAGTTATTGGTTGTTGGAGATGTTCGGAGGAGGCTCAGAGGATTTTGGAGAAGTTCAGTTGAAAAAAGCTGGAAGAAGGGGGATTAAACATCCTGTAACTATATTACATGACATGAAGTTTTTTTCATGACTTGTCCATGATGGTTAATGGCGTGAAATGTTTCAAGGTCTAAAAAATTAAATAAATTGAAAGGTGATTGGATTTTTAGTGGAAGTCGACCACGAGGCATTACATGGTGTGATAGGGTATTACACATTGTGTAATACCCCACTACTGTAACTTTTCAATGTTTTTTCAGTAGGTTGGGTTGCCAAGCCCTATGACTTCACAGACCCTTCCTCAACCCCAGGTGACCCAGTGACCCTTATTCAGTGTTTTTAGGACTATATCACCAAGGATTGATTAATAGAATCCATTTATCAATCCCTAGTGATCCATCTTTGATCTAAGGTGTGTTCTTTATCTATTTTTATAGTTTCATCTTGTTTAGTATCTTTCCCCTCCCATTTCTTCTTGTCGTGTGATGGAAGATGATCTTTTATGGTTCTAAATGGGATTCTCCTCGGTTTTTTTCAGTGCACTGGTGTCACAGCATCCTAGGATGGATGTAGATCTTGCACGAGAGGTGATCGGAGATCTGTTGTATGTCATGTTCTTATGTGGGGATCATTGACACCCTTTCAAGGTAGTATTTCCATCGTTTATCTTAATTTTTCATTATGTTAGAGGGGTTCACTTTTTTTTAATCGTGGATTTTGGTTGTTTGAGATTAATCAAAGAAAAGAATCATTTATAGAAATTGAAAGGGGTAGATGGATTCATTTTTCATGCCCTTTCAGTTTTGATATTTTTATTTTTATATTGTGATTATATGTGCTAAACTCCCCCCTGAAATTGTGGTCGTTGGTGGATTTTCTTTCATTGGGTACGTGTGTTGTAGTTTTTTCTAGAACAAGACTGTTTGGTATCACCTAAAAAATAGAAATTGATTATTCTCACAAATCTAGATAATGAATGGATTCCCCAGTATCATATAGTTTTGTGATAACCCCTAAATTAAACAAGAAGTATTAAATAATATATTCCTTGTTGAATCTAGAATTTTGTTTTTTCTTTGTACATGGGGTGTTGTGATGTGTGAGTTTTCTATAGTTTATGTTTTAGTTTAGTTGTGATCCTAGTTTTATGTTGTGGGATGGATTGTGTGGTGTAACAGAATATCAATTTTAGATATTGATTGATTGTGGAATGGATGCGAAGTTTTTTGTAGAAAGGATTTGAAACTTTGTGTGCGGTAATGTTTTATCAAGTGGGGATGTGAGTTGAGGGTTGGTTTGGTTGGTACTTTCCATGAGTGGGATGGGTTTGAAGGAGGATATTAGAGATTGGTATAGTTAATTCACCCTGAGTATTTCTATGAGTAACATTCAAAAATATTCACACCATATCTAGAGATTGATATATGATATATCATGAATGGGTGTAAATGCAGAGGAAATTTGAAGCCCCATTAGTTTATCAGGGGTATTCACCTTATAAGAACTTTGTTGCCTATTGTGTGTTTTTCTTAGAAGTTTCTTGAGTAGTAATGGAATAAATGAATGATTTATTAATAAATATAAGAATGGATTGGGTTGGTTTGGCTGACAGAATGGAAATGGTTTGTTAAATTGTTTAGGAATGTGAATGGGGGTTTTGGATTTTTGTGTGGTGTTATTAATTTAGAGTTAGCAAACAATTTGGCAGTGTTGTGAGTTGGTGGTTTGTATGAGAACCCATATGTTGGGATTTATTTTTTGGTATCATATATGTATATATTTTTATTTTCCTTGTGATTTCTATATGCACCCCACCCTAGTTGATCACTATGTTCTGAACACCCCTATCATCTAGGTGTGTCTTTCCCAAAAATCTTGGTGGGATGATATATGGATAACCTCCCGCTCTTCCTAGCTTTCTATTCTAGGTGGTCATATCCCATTATTATTTAGGAAGGTTGTGATTTGTGAGGCCCCAGTGTGTGTGGGAGAGTTGTTCTTTCGCAAGTTTCTTTGGGATGTGATGTGTTATGCCTTCCTAGGTGTCTTCGGTATGGGGTTGTGGTTTATGGTCTAGGTGTATGTGGGTGAGATGTGATGGTTTATGTGGCCCAGGTTTCTGTGGGTGGGATGTGATGTGTTATGCCTTCCTAGGTGTCTTCGGTATGGGGTTGTGGTTTATGGTCTAGGTGTATGTGGGTGAGATGTGATGGTTTATGTGGCCCAGGTTTCTGTGGGTGGGATGTGATGTGTTTTGTGGCCTAGGTGTCTGTAGGCAGGATGTGATGTGGTTTTTAGCCTGGGTGTATATGGGCGGGATGTGATTTGGTTTTTTGGATTAGGTGTCTTCGGGAGGTATGTGATGTGTTTTTTGGACCAGGTGTATGCGAGAAGGATGTGATTTGGTTTGTGTACCAGGTTTATTTGGGTAGGATGTGGTGTGGTTTTTGATTCCCAAGTGTGTGTGGGCAGGTTGTGACATGGTACTTTTGAAAGAGGAAGGAGCTCGAGGACATTTTTCATTAGGTAAGAGTGTATAATTAGTGGGAAAGTGGTGTGGGTTATCCCATCATCGATGTAAATTATAATACATTACATGAAATGAGTTATTTGGTGACTGTGTCTTGGTGAGGTTGGGATCATTAGTATACATGTTAGGTGCTTTTTTCTTCTGTTATTTTCTCACAGGGGCATTTGTATGCTTCTTTAAAATATTCATGACAGACTTTGATTTTTCTACTAATTATACCTTGATGCTCACCCTACATATATAAAATAATTTTTAGGTTTCTCAGAGGATTTCATGGATGGTGTTGGACATTTGTATTTCGGCCATGGGATAGTTGATGAGTCGATGTTTTAGCTTGTTTTTTGGGTACTTTACATTGGAGTTTGGTGTTATTTTTACTAGTTCATTTTTATGCATGCATGTGGGAATGTTTTTGGATTTATTTTATATATTTTATGGATTTATTTTGTTTATGATACTTCATATATCCCAATATTATTTCAAAAAAAGGGTAATGCCGCCCATATTATGAGATCCATATACCCTTGGTGCTAGTCACCAACCCAGGTCCTACTAAAGGAAAAACTCTGGGTAATTATATTTGTATCTTCATTTCCAACCTAGATGTGAGATCTTTGGAGGTGGGATCATGGTAGAATGGTATTAAAGGCTGACAGATGGGTGATAGGATGGATTTTGGATTTAGGAATAGCGAGTATTTCATGGGTTGGTAGGGAAATAGTGTCAGGTGATCTTGGTGAATTCCATAGGCCAGGGAAGACCATCTAGGACAGAAGGATTTAGGTGGGCCCATTATTCTATGGAAGGACTCTGAGCCTACCGAATGACCAAGTGAGGCTACCCCATTTATAGGGTAAAGACCCTAGGAAAGGTACATGCATCACAATTACCTATGTTCTTGTTTAAATTTTGTTGTTTTGTGAAAGTTTAAATGAATAAAAAACAAGTTAAAAGAGTTAAAATGAATATTCAATAAAAACATTTTGTACTACTCAGGTTTAGGAACTCTTTGTTTACTTTTCAGTTATGGGTCCTGGTCACCGTCCATGTGTGTCTCAGGCAGTTGAGGCTCAACATGCCAACCTGGTTGATTGACATAGGGTTGATCCAGTTGATGAGGATGACTGGTGGTATAGGACATTGTGTGATTTATAGTGTTAGGATTTAGGAAAGTTTGAGAAAATTATTTCAAACATGGAGTCGGAAAGCTAGATTTGGGAGCTTGATATCATCTTAAGTTTAATCTGAGCCCTAATAGAGTACTTGGATCCTTTGGAAGTTAGTAAAATGTGAGGAGATTCACGTTAGTGGTGGAAACATTATTTGAGGGGGATTAAGGATGCAAACATATTTTGGGTCGACATTGAAAAGGAATTCTGATAAGAGTTCCTCTCATCAATCATGAAGGCTGGGAAGAGGAAGTAACTACTATCCCTTCAGTAGAAGAGTGTGTTAGTGTGGGAGATGAGGATCAAGTTCAAGGATATCCTTTTTTCCATATCTATTTCTATATTAGAGCTCTCAAGTGAGACATCTTGAGGAGGCACCTCTTCCCTCTATCCAGTACGCGATTACTCTTTTTTACATTGCTGATGCACTTGGAGGTTTAGAATAAGGAAGAGGTGATCGATAATATGCACTTAAGAGGAGTTATAAAATAAGATGAGATCTATCAGAGTTCTTCTAGAGCTAGGGTTACTAGTGGTAGGTCTCAGTCACCAAGACCTTCAAGGTTTCGACTGGTATAGATTCAACCTCAACATAACCCTTTACGGAAATCTGGTTCTGGTGGTTTGCATGGTTTTCTTGTGGGCATGGGGATAAGGTGGTTCTTCTTTGGAGTTTGCATCCATCTTCATAACTAGTGTCTAGTTGCTATTCGAGATCAGTATGGTGGAGGTGGATAGTTTTAGCACCATCCTCATCAGTAGTTACCATTCATGTTGTTTCAGTAGTAGGAGTCACTACCTTTTGCTAGGCCGAGGGGAGATAGACCTTGTAGAGGCTGGAATTATGATGTTCCTCATGTTCAATGGAATCTTCCTAGGTGTGGTTGTGGAGGTGGTCATCAGTATAGAGGAAAAGGACCCATGCATGTTCTGTGGCACATAGCAGATGCGGTGGATCCATTAGGGACAAATATTTTCAAAGGTATGATCAGTTTGTTTAGTACCCTTTCTTGTGGTTTGTTTGATTCAGGAAAATCACACTCCTTGATTTCACCCATTATAGTTTATGATATGGTACTAGATGTAGAGAGTTACCTCATGAACCTAGTGTTTAGTATTCCATTCAGAGTCAAGAATAACTAGTTTGAAAAGTTTGGGGGATGTGGACTGATGACGGGACTGCATCAGTCTCTTGGGGATATTTTCTTACAACAGATGCAACCATATGATGTCATTCTAGGAATTTAATATTTTAATTTTGTGCATTTATTTATCGAATATTTATATATTAGAGTCATATTTTCAAACAAGTATGGCCAGCATGTGGTTTTTTTAGAAATCGGAGTTCTCATATGGATAGACAGAGTGGACTATCCAGATATTGGAGGACAATTTATACGCATGTGTCTTGGAATTTGGTGGATCGTGGGTACGATACCTTCCCTTGGTAGAGTTTTTGTATAATAATATAAATCACTCTTAAATTTTCATGGATCCATTTTAATCATTGTACAAAATACTATGTCATTCTCTGTTGTTCTAGACAGAGGCTGGGGAGATAGTTGTTCTTGGTCCTAAGAGAGTGCAGAGCATGATAGAGAAGATTTAGTTTTTTCATGAGAAGATGAAAGTATTAAAGGATTGATAGAAGTATTATGTCAATCACAGGAAAAGGCCCTTGAAGTTTAATGTTGGGGACCACATGTTTTTTAATATTTCCCCTTGATGTGGGAAGTGGAGGTTTTGAAGATGGAGTAATATTTCTCTAAGATATTTTGGACCCTTTGAGGTGTTGGGGAATGTTTGAGTGGTAAAATACCAATTGTAATTGCCACCATAGTTTTAGAAAATTCATGATGTCTTACACACATCTCAGCTTCATCAGTATCTTCATGATGACTCCCATGTCATTGACTAGGGAGAGTTGGACATTGAGGATGGCATGATGTTCGTGGAGCAGCCAGTAGGGATCTAGGATCATCAGGAGAAGGTGTTGGGTGAATGGAACATTCCATTGGTTTGTGTTTTGTAGAGGCATGTTGGCCAGTAGTAAAGTACTTGGGAGCAAGAAATGTAGATGTGTTCCCCGTACCCAAAGTTGTATTGTGTTTGGACTTGTTCTATTTTATTTTGAAAGGTAATGTTTGACCCTTTTTTATGGAATGAGTTGTTTTTACCTTGGTTTGAGATGGGTATGGTGTGGTATGTGATAAATTTATGAAATAAAAAGAAGTTAGGACCAGATTCCTAAACGAGATCAATTAACTATGATGTTATTAAACCCATGCAGGTGAGTTAGTGCCACCCAGAGCAGATAGTATCTTTATATGGAAGATGGTTTTCCCTAATTCATGTGATCATAATGGTGTTGTTTGTTGACTATAGTAGTTTTTGATTTGGGCTATGTAGAGGGTGATATGGTTTCATGGTGGTTATGGGAAGTATAAGTCCCCAGCCTTAAACCTTACTTAATCTTGAGTTATTACAAGATTACACATTGAAGATCTTTTCAGGTTTAGAGTTATAGAGAATTAGATCATGAAACTTGCATTATATCCCACATTTAAACAAAGTGGTTACATAAAAGACAGTATTCATTCTTCCCATCAACGGAAACATATTTAAAATAAAACATGGATTCTTTATTGACACATCCTTGACACTATCATCACATCGTGTACCTTTCCCTTGACCTGTGAAAAACATTTCAAAAACATGGTATGAGCATAAAAAGCTCAGTAAGGGTTATAAAAATATGGAAAGGAAACATGAGTTCATATATACATAAGAATGAAATCATACTTTACCCATAAAACATAGGCACTTTAACATACCTCATCAAATCATGAATAAATCCTAGAAATCATAAGACATAAAAGGTAACTTGAGGCATTCATAACATTCTTACGTAGGGAGTAACCCTCTTGGTTACGTTTGGAATACCCACCATAGTATATTCCCTAAATCTATTTAGAGAAACCTTAATGTTTCACTCCTTCGCGTTACCCAATTCATTGGAGAGCTATATCGGGCTCACCCGCCCTTAGTTTATCACAGAACTACCCGTCTTTATAATAATGCCCAAGAACCTCAACATAATTGTATCACATAAAACATGCATAAAGGAAACATAACATTTCCACCTTTCAATCACAAGATATCAATACAACACATTGATATAAAAACATTATGAAAACCATTTTCAATGCCAAAATAAAAGAAAAGTAAAACATGGTATTTATTTTTCTTTTAAAAAGAAGGTATGGCTTGTAGAGGAAGCTGAAACTCAAATAATGGTCATGGTGGTGGAGAAGTCGTCGTCGCCACATACGTATGACAAAAACATTCCCTTTTGTCATTTTGTAAAAATCTTCGTATAAAAAAGATTCCTTTTGGATAAACGTAAAAGTCAAAGGGGTTTATACACCATATAAAAGAAAGTTGTGTATAAAATAAAATATGCCTCAATGAAAGGAGATTGATACGAAGTCCCATTCAAAGACGGTATCCTTGGATTAAGGATAAATCAATTACATAATTATTTGTGACAAATGAATACACGAAATATAAGTGGGTATTAAGTGTAATAAAATTAGAGGACATTCACACATAATCATAGAACGACATATTCAAGGAGTACAAGTTTATCCCAAAGAATCAAAATTGGGTTAAGAAGTTCCCTTGCAAAAATTCGGCAGCCTAACGACGTCACTTCAAAATTCAGAAAAAGAGTTGATGATAGATAAAAAGGGTATCTCATCACTTGGTCATAAAATTTACATCAATAAGGATATATAAGAACATATCCCAACATAATAGTATGTGAATTAAAAGACATAACAAAAGAAGTCTTTTAAAAAGAGGAGGGTGAAAGGTTCCCTTACCGATATGGGTATCTTTCGAAACATACGCCCCGTGAAAGAAGGACAATAAAAAATTGATGTAAATACTCATAAATGAAAGAATATTACACAATTATTAATATAATGGTCAGTAAATACACCACTCAAAGGAAATTGTGGCAAATGTAGTATAAATCTCACGGAAATAAAAGTGAGATGAAAAATCCCTTACGAAAACTCGGTAGCCTAACGGTGCCACTTAAAACTTCCAAAAATGGATTGATGAGATCAAATAGGGTATCTCATCACATTAAAATAAAATGTACAGAAATAGGAATATAAAATAACATACCCCATAATAACAAAGAGGATCTTAAAAGAAGTGACATAAAGGAGAGTACTTAAAGAGAAAAGAGAGAGGTTAGATCTCTTACGAAAATTCGGCAGCCTAACGGCGCCACTAAAAACTTCCAAAATGGATTGATGAGAGAGAATAGGGTCTCTCATAATATGAACATAAAAATTACAGTAAGATTAATATAAAATAACATCCCAATAACAATAAATATGATCTTAGAAGGAATGACATAAAAGAGTGTACTTAAAAAGAAAGAGAGGAGTAGGATCCCTTACCTCAAGTCCAACTTTTCTTGTTCGTTTCTTCATATTCCTAAATAATAAACTTTGGTCAATTAATAATTGCCTAAGTAAATCCTTTAGAGATTATTATTCAGTTCATATCACATATTATAATGTTATAATAATTGTTTTATAATATTAGTTCATATCAGACATTTTTTCCGATTTTTTGTACATGAGTCAAAAATGAACTTGTTTGAAAAAATATTGCACATGTAGTTATATGTAAATAATTTCAAGAATATTATTAATGATTAAAATATCATATATATCCAGTAAATATTAATTTTATACTATTCCATATCATTTTGAGATAAAAAAACAAAAATCATCGTTCATGGAGACGGTAGGCCGTACGTACGCATGAACGCTACTTTCATTTTTTGTCATATTAATAGAATTAAAACAAAATGAGAGAGATATATATATGTTATAATTCCAGAATTATATCCATAATTTATATGTAATATATTACATATATATCCATTATATATATTTACTTATAATATTACATAACATTTTGAGATAAGAAATGAAATGTACCGTTCATGGAGACGGTAAACCGTACGTACGCATGAATGCTACTTCCATTTCTATTTCATATTTAATGGAATTAAAACATAATGATACATAATATTATTTTAATTCCAGTATGGTATCATATATAATATCATTAAATATATCCTTTATACATACCACATATGGTATTAACGAATCAAATCACTTTGAGGGGACGGTAGTCCGCACTTCCTTAAATGAAGATATCGCGTATACCCATAATGGAATCCACAAAGGTATGCCATAAATGAAAAATAAAGAAGCTTAAGTGAAAAATAAACATATTAGATATCATATATAAATATAGTGTCATCTTAATGGACACCTTTGAAGGCGTTAGAATAATGTTGAACAATCATCGTTTCGGGAGGTAGGAATTCGACATCCATAGAAACAGTAAGTTCTTTAACCATTAGATGTAGGTGTGTGTAAGTGTAGCTCGAATAATTCTTATAAAAACATCCTAGTATATTTAAGAAACTATATTTGTTACAAAATAAATGAATAAAAAGATTTTAGGGGGTTGTAGAAGTAAAATAAAACAAAAGGACACAAGTGAAGACATTACCTTAAAATCGGGTAACTCCCTTTGGTTTGAGCTCAAAGGCTTCCTTGGGAAGACTTCTGCCCAAAGTGAGTCTTCAAGGAGTAAGAGAGGGAAGTGGAGAGACAAAATGGGAAGGTTTTGTCTGAGACAAAGGCTTTGGGAGTGTGGGTAAGGAGGTAGAGGTGGGGGCCTTTTATAAGAGGAGAGGAGGGGAACTCTTGTAAAGTTACAAAATGTTACATTATTTTCAAAAGAGTTTAGGATTTTAAAGGTCCCACATTGATTTATTTCGAGGATAAGGTGATAAGGGTTCTAAATCCACCCATCAAGTAGGTTTTGGACATGTGTTGGTCTTATATTTTACATTATCATTCCATTTTATTTAAATCGTTAAATAATGAGGTCATCGCTGCATCATCATGATGTCATAAATAATTTAATTTATTTAATGTCTAAAAATTATATAAAAAATACTATGATGTAGGAAATCTTTTTATCTTTCTAATTTATATTTATATTCTAAAATATAATTTATTTAGACAAAATTAAAAATATTTTACTTAGGTGATACATTCTTTGTTACAGTTAACATTCTTTAAAAATAAAAAGATAAAAAGTCACTTTCTCACAAAAGTGATTCCATGGGGCCCCCAAGTTTGGCACAAGGCATCCCATGGTCGGCCATGAGACAAAAAGTATCCTTATGACACATTTTGTGGTCATTTTTTATTATTATGATATTATCTTATTATCTTTAACTACCTGATTACTCATTAATCAAGATAATTAAAGATAATTACCGTCGTTACTATTCATAATGTCCAAAAACAAAAGAGTCTTAATTACATAATTTGGACATTCTGATTCCAAATTTTTAATCCATTTTAACTAATTCCAAACACATAAAGTGCAATAATTAATTTAAAAAAACTTCATGTTGTCAAAACAAATAGCGGGTATTTTAGAAACTATATTTATGAAAAAATTTGCACTTGTTTATGCCCTATTAAAAAGTTAAATTAATCCCAATGACCATAATTGGATTACATGGTAAAAATATATTCTAATTACACTTTAAAACATATTAAAAAGATAATATAACCATATAATTAAATTATATGAAAAAGCAGTTTTGATATAAAATGCAGTATTTTTCACTATTCATCAAAAATTGAAGTTTTTCAGAAAAAACCCAAAAATTCACCCTAAGATATATTTGATATTCTGAATTAAAAAATGAAGTCTATTTTAAAAAATTCAAAACATATAAGTCAGATTAATTAATTTAATAATTAATTCCCGTTGTCAAAGCAAATAGCATGTTTTTATGAAATAATAAGTATCAAAAGATTGACACTAGTTTAAGTCTGATTTCAAAGTGAAATTAATTCCAACGACCACTATTGGATTTAATGGTAAAAATATATTATAATTTCACTTTAAAACTAATTCAAAAGATAATCTAATCATATAAATAAATTAGATTAAAAAAGGGGTTTTGAATTAAAATACAACATTTTACACTGTTCATTAAAAAAATGAACTTTATCGGAAAGATACCAAAAATTTACACAAAGTAAATTTTGATGTCACAATTCTTAAGAAGAGTTTTATTTGGTCCAATAGAATATATAAGAGTGAAAAAAATTATATTTAATGATGGTTATCCATCAAAAGGCGATGAGTGAACCTTTAGTGAAAACTAGGGCATATACGCCTAAAATTGAATTCTTTCCGTATTTTAAGCCTTTATCTTTTATTGGATAAATGTAAAAACATTTAAAAACATATATAATCATATTTTAGTTATTTCTATCCTTTCCTTCCAATACAACGACTACATGTTAACTACCATTTAAAATAATATTATTTTATTATTATAGTGCAACATAAGATTCCCAAGAAACTCATTGTTGCGTGTTGGGTACACCATCGAGCATAGCCTCCCCTTTAAAGTCATATTAATATTTTATTCACAAATATGGATAAATATGAAATTTTCATATTCTTTATTTACCTGGGGTGTTACATGCTTCCCCCCTTTTGGGAATTGTGTCCTCACAATTTTTAAAATTGAGCTTGGAAACATCCTTGAAAGTCCCACATTGGAACAAGAGTCGGTAAAACAATCACTTCAAAATAAAGGAAGATAAGTACAGAGGTCACCCGAGTTAACCCATACTAGGATTCCATGTAGAAAAACATGGACATGGAAGAAAAAGCAAAGTTTCATGTTCTTGAGGGAGAGTGATAGTAAACATATATAGGATAAAGTTAACCATAAGAAAATTACAAACTTGTGATGGGTTAAACGGTATTCGATTCCCCAATAGAAAAAGTTAATAGACAATATTTTTTTTTTAAGTTACTTTTTATTGAGGAATTTATTCATAAGGAAACATAATAACTTATCATGTTGACTTTCAACTTTTACTAGATTCCTTAATCAAACTCATATTTTTTTCCAAAAGATGAGTATTTAGGGAGACTTGTTCGCATTAAGAGTACTATAATCAACTTTTAGAGAATCACCTAATCCAAAAAAGAGAAATATATACTTCCCATGTCTTTAGACTTTAACAAAAACCAAAAAGGTTAGTACAAGATCAGATAATCCAGAAAAGGATAACCCTTTATAAAAAGAAAATCTATTCTTAATCTCCAAAATTTTTCCAAGAAAACCCAAAGTTCAACGAGGACCATTCGATAAACAATTTGTCCATAAAATTCTTTAAAGTAAACCAAACTAAGATTGAAACCCAAATATTTTAAGGATTTAGTCACATAGTCTTCCAAGTTAAATCGTAACATTTATCTCCAAACAACATCAGTTGCTCCTAAAGTCTCATATTAAAAAGTAATTAACCTAATCACATATCCTCCATGATAGGTTAATCATTTTCATAAATAACCCAAAATAAACTTACTCTTAATTCATAAAATCATATAACTAAAAAGAATCAGTCAAAATAACCAGGGACTTCACGTAGTCCAGTGGTAGGCGATAAATACCAGTCGCACTTTGGTTATGGGTTCGATTCCCGCAGCTTTGTCCGACGCAACAGGTAGTCACACGATCTGCGTGTTGTCCTTTTTCCAAAACTATATAATTCTCAAATCATTCCCCAAAAAGAGATAAAATCATCAAAAATAACCATAACATAATTTAACCTCAATTTTATCTCATGCCTTTCACTTCCATCATAACATATAATAACCCATAATTACCTCAAAAGTGAGGATCATATAAACCCTAATGGTTACCATTATAATTATTACTTGAACTTCCACATCGATTGGTCATCTCGTACATGATGAATTATAGAACATACCAAGGTTCAAGTGGTTGATCATGACTCCTTGATAGTTAGTTTAGAACAACCACATGTTTCCTCATTGAATACCCCATTTCATCCAGTCTCTTAATCAGAGAACCACCATAGTTTCCTTTAAACCAATTGTCACTTTGGTGCCTGCTAGATCCAGCCATTTACTAAAACCAAAAAGGTCATTGTGAGTATATCAACATAACCATCATGTACTAATGAGTAAGATAAACACTAAGATATACTTAATCATTCACTTTATCTAAAAACTATGACACTTTCTAAAATCCTAGCCAATATGGTAATGTCACTTATGCTTAAAGAATACCCTAACCTCTAAAGTTATCTAAACCTAACTTTGATACCAACTATAAGGCCCCAGCCTTAAACCTTATTTAATCTTGAGTTATTACAAGATTACACATTGAGGATCTTTTCAGGTTTAGAGTTTTAGAGAATTAGATCATGAAACTTGCATTATATTCTACATTTAAACAAAGTGGTTACATAAAAGACAGTATTCATTCTTCCCATCAATGGAAACATATTTAAAATAAAACATGGATTCTTTCTTGACACATCCTTGACACTATCATCACATCATGTACCTTTCCCTTGACCTGTGAAAAACATTTCAAAAAAAACTTGGGATGAGCATAAAAATCTCAGTAAGGGTTATAAAAATATGGAAAGGAAACATGAGTTCATATATACATAAGAATGAAATCATAATTTACCCATAAAACATAGGCACTTTAACATACCTCATCAAATAATTATTAAATCATATAAATCATAAGATATAAAAGTTAACTTGAGGCATTCATAACATTCTTACGTAGGGAGTAACCCTCTTGGTTACGTTTAGAATACCCACCACAGTATATTCCCTAAATCTCTTCGGAGAAACCTTAACTTCTCACTCCTTTGTGTTACCCAATGCATTGGAGAGCTATATCGGGCTCACCCACCCTTAGTTTATCACGTAACTACCCGTCTTCATAATAATTCCCAAGAACCTCAACATAATCGTATCACATAAAACATGCATAAAGAAAACATAACATTTCCACCTTTCAATCACAAGATATCAATACAACACATTGATATAAAAACATTATGAAAACCATTTTCAATACGAAAATAAAATAAAATTAAAACATGGTATTTATTTTTCTTTTAAAAAGAAGTTATGGCTTGTAGAGGAAGCCGAAACTCAAATAATGGTCACGGAGGCGGAGAAGTCGTTGTCGCCACATATGTACGACAAAAACATTCCCTTTTGTCATTTTGTAAAACTCTTCGTATAAAAAATATTTCTTTTGGATAAATGTAAAAGTCAAAGGGGTTTATACACCATATAAAATAAAGTTGTGTATAAAATAAAATATTCCTCAATGAAAGGAGATTTAGATGAAGTCCCATTCAAATACGGTATCCTTAGATTAAGGATAAATCAAAGACATAATTATGTGTGACAAACGAATACACGAAATATAAGTGGGTATTATGTGTAATACAATTAGAGGACATTCACACATAATCATTGAATGACATATTCCAGTAGTACAAGTTTATCCCAAAGAATCAAAATTGGGTTAAGAAGTTCCCTTGCAAAACTTCGACAGCCTAACGGTGTCACTTCAAAATTCAGAAAAAGAGTTGATGATAGATAAAAAGGGTATCTCATCACTTGGTCATAAAATTTACATCAATAGGGATATATAAGAACATATCCCAACATAATAGTATGTGAATTAAAATACATAACAAAATAATTATTTTAAAAAGAAGAGGGTGAAAGGTTCCCTTACTGACATGGGTATCTTTCGAAACATACGCCCCGTGAAAGAAGGACAATACAACATTGATGTAAATACTCATAAATGAAAGAATGTTACACAATGAGTAAAATAATGTTCAGTACATACACCACTCAAAGGAAATTGTGGAAAATGTAGCATAAATCTCACGGGAATAAAAGTGAGATGAAAAATCCCTTACGAAAACTCGGCAGCCTAACGGCACCACTTAAAACTTCCAAAAATGGATTGATGAGATCAAATAGGGTATCTCATAACATTAAAAAATAATGTACAACAAGAGGAATATAAAATAACATCCCCCATCATAACAAAGATGAGCTTAAAAGAAGTGACATAAACGATAGTACTTAAAGAGAAGGAGAGAGGTTAGATCTCTTACGAAAATTTGGCAGCCTAACGGTGCCACTCAAAACTTCCAAAATGGATTGATGAGAGAGAATAGGGTCTCTCATCATATGAACATAAAAATTACATTAAGAGTAATATAAAATAACATCCCAATAACAAGAAATATGATCTTAGAAGGAATGACATAAAAGAGTGTACTTAAAAAGAAAGAGAGGAGTAGGATCCCTTACCTAAAGTCCAACTTTTCTTGTTCATTTCTTTATATTTCGGAATAATAAACTTTTTTAAATTAATAATTGATTAAGTACCTCCTTTAGAGATTATTATTCAGTTCATATCACATATTATAATGTTATAATAATTGTTTAATAATGTTAGTTCATATCAGACGTTTTTGCCGATGTTTGGTACATGAGTCAAAAATGAACTTGTTTGAAAAAAGATTGACCATGTAGTTATATGTAAATAATTTCCAGAATAGTATTAATGATTAAAATATAATATATTTCCAGTAAATTTTAATTTTATACTATTCCATATCATTTGGAGATAAAAAAAGAAAAGCATCGTTCATGGAGACGGTAGGTCGTACGTACGCATGAACACTACTTTCATTTTTTGTCATATTAATAGAATTAAAACAAAATGAGAGAGATATATATATGTTATAATTCCAGAATGATATCCATAATTTAGATATAATATATTACATATATATCCATTATATATATGTACTTATAATATTACATAACATTTTGAGATAAGAAATGAAATGTACCGTTCATGGAGACGGTAAGTCATACGTACGCATGAACGCTACTTCCATTTCTATTTCATATTTAATGGAATTAAAACATAATGATACATAATAGTATTTTAATTACAGTATTTTATCATATATAATATCATTAAATATACCCTTTATACGTACCACATATGGTATTAACGAATCAAATCACTTTGAGGGGGCGGTAGTCCGCACTTCCTTAAATGAAGATATCACGTATACCCATAATGGAAGCCATAAAGGTATGCCATAAATGAAAAATAAAGAAGATTAAGTAAAAAATAAACATATTAGACATCATATATAAATATATTGTCATCTTAATGGCCACCATTGAAGGCGTTAGAAGAATGTTGAACAATCATCGTTTCGGGAGGCAGAAATTCGCCATCCACGGAAACAGTATGTTCTTTAACCATTAGATGTAGGCATGTGTAATTGTAGCTCAAATAATTCTTATAACAACATCCTAGTATATTTAAGATACTGTATTTGTTACAAAATAAGTGAATAAAAAGAGTTTAGGGGGTTGGAGAATCAAAATAAAACAAAAGGACACAAGTGAAGACATTACCTTAAAATCGGGTTACTCCCTTTGGTTTGAGCTCAAAGGCTTACTTGGGAAGACTTCTGCACAAAGTGAGGCTTCAAGGAGTAATACAGGGAAGTGGAGAGACAAAATGGGCTGAGTTTGGCCGAGCCAAAGGCTTTGGGAGTGTGGGTAAGGAGGTAGAGGTGGGAGCCTTTTATAAGAGGAGAGGAGGGGCACTCTTGTAAAGTTACAAAATGTTACATTATTTTCAAAAGTGTTTCAGATTTTAAAGGTCCCACATTGATGTATTTCGAGGATAAGGTGATAAGGGTTCTAAATCCACCCATCTAATAGGTTTTGGACATGTGTAGGTCTTAGATTTTACATTATCTTTCCATTTTATTCAAATCGTTAAATAATGAGGTCATCGCTGCATCATCATGATGTCATAAATAATTTAATTTATTTAATGTCTAAAAATTATAAAAAAAAATACTATGATATAGGAAATATTTTTATATTTCCAATGAATATTTATAGTCCAAAAGATCATTTATTTATACAAAATTAATAATATTTTACTTAGGTGATACATTCTTTGTTACATTTAACATTCTTTATAAATAAAAAGATAAAAAGTCACTTTCTCACAGAAGTGACTCCATGGGGCCCCCAAGTTTGGCACAAGGCATCACATGGTCGGACATGAGACAAAAAGTAGCCTTAGGACACATGTTGTGGTCATTTTTATTATTATGATATTATCTTATTATCTTTAACTACCTGATTACTCATTAATCAAGATAATTAAAGATAATTATCGTCGTTACTGTTAATAATGTCCAAAAACAAAAGAGTCTTAATTACATAATTTGGACCTTATGATTCCAAATGTGTAATATATTTTACCAAATTCCAAACACATAAATTTCAATAATTAATTTAAAAAAAACTTTCCATTGTCAAAACAAATAGCAGGTTTTTTAGAAACAATATTTATGAAAAGTTTTGCACTTGTTTATGTCCAATTAAAAAGTGAAATTAATCCCAATGACCGTCATTGGATTACATGGTAAAAATATATTCTAATTACACTTTAAAACAAATTAAAAATATAATATAACCATATAATTAAATTATATGAAAAAACAGTTTTGATGTAAAATGCAGTATTTTTCACTATTCATCAAAAATTGAAGTTTTTCAGAAAATCCCAAAAATTCACCCTAAGATATATTTGATATTCCAAATTCAAAAATGAAGTATATTTTAAAAAATTAAAAACATGTAAGTCACATTAATTAATTTAATAATTAATTCCTGTTGTCAGAGCAAATAGCGTGTTTTTATGAAACAATAAGTATCAAAAGATTGACACTAGTTTGAGTCTGATTTCAAAGTGAAATTAATTCCAACTACCACTATTGGATTTAATGGTAAAAATATATTCTAATTTCACTTTAAAACCAATTAAAAAGATAATCTAATCATATAAATAAATTAGATTAAAAAGAGGTTTTGAATTAAAATACAACATTTTACACTATTCATTAAAAAAAATGAACTTTATCGGAAAGATACCAAAAATTTACACAAAGTAAATTTTGATGTCACAATTCTTAAGAAGATTTTTATTTGGTCCAATATAATTTATAATAGTGAACAAAACTATATTTAATGACGGTTCGCCATCAAAAGGCGATGAGTGAACCTTTAGTGAAAACTAGGGCATATACGCCTAAAATTGAATTCTTTCCGTATTTTAATCCTTTATATTTTATTGGATAAATGTAAAAACATTTAAAAACATATATAATCATATTTTATTTATTTCTATCATTTCCCTCCAATACAACGGCTACATGTTAACTACCATTTAAATTAATATTATTTTATTATTAGAGTGCAACGTAAGATTCCCAAGAAACTCGTTGTTGCGTGTTGGGTACGCCATCGATCATAGCGTCCCCTTTAAATCCATATTAATATTTTATTCACAAATATGGATAAATATGAAAATGTCATATTCTTTATTTACCTGGGGTGTTACAGGAAGTGTGGTTGTGGCCATCTGATTTGACAAATTTTGCTAGTGGTAGTGCTTTAAGAGTGATGAGGTCTTTTAGAGGTATCTCACAGGGTGGTTGTTTGGACCCCTTGTTCTTCTAGGTTTAGTTTTATATTCTCAAGGGTGATAATCATTTTAGAGGTATTTTATGTAATTTTCCATTTCCCCCTAGTCTATTACTTTGTTGATTTTTTTTTCATGGATATTTTCGAAGGAGGGTCGGAGGAGTTTGGAGAATTTTGGTTTCAAAAATCTGGATGAAGGTGGATTTCATGTCATGTAATTGTATTACACGATGTGAGGTTTGTTTCAAGACATTTTTAGTATGGTTCATGGCATGAAATTATTCATTTTCTAAAATTTTAAGGGTGATCAATTATTTAGAAGAAGTCAACTATGAGGCATTACACACAGTGAAAGGGTATTACATATCCGGTAATACCCCACTATTGTAACTTTTATGTGTTTTTATATCTACTCAGGTTGTCAAACCCTAGGGCTATAGTGACCCTTCCTCGACCCCTAGTGACCCAAAAACCCCTACTTAGAGTTTTTGGTATTCCTTTATGAAGGAATGATTCATATATTCCCTCCTTTGATTCGTAGCAACCCATTTTTGATCTAAGGTGTGTTCTTCCTCCATTCATTTGGTATCATCTAGTTGGTCTCTTTCCCCTTAGGTTTCTTCTTTCCATGTGATATAGGATGATATGTTGTGGTTATAAATGGGATTATCTTTGGTTTCTGGAGGTTAGGTGGTGTCGTGGAATCCTTGGATGGATGCAGATCTTACAGGTGAGGAGATCATAGATCCGTTATATGGATTGTTCTTATGATAGTATCATTGAAACCCTTTCAAGGTAGTATTTACTTCGTTTATCTTAATTGGGCATCATATGTTAGAAGTTATATTTTTTATAACTTTGGGTTTTATTTGTTCTAGATTAATCCAAGAAAAGAATCAGTTAAACAAAATTTAAATGGGTAGTTGAATTCATTTTTCATTCCCTTGCATTTTTTATATTATGACTGTTATATTATAATTGTACGTGCTAAATTACCCACTGAAAATTGTGGTCTTTGGTGGATTTTATTGCACTAGGTATGTGTGTTGTGGTTATTTCTTGATCAATATTGTTTGGTATCACCTAAAAATAAAAATTGGTTAATCATGTATATCCCGCTAATGAATGGATGCCCCAGGATCACCCAGTTCTATGATAACTCCTAAATTAAATAAGCATAATTAAATAAGGGATTCATTGTTAAATGTATAACTACGATGTTTCTTTGTACATGGGATGATTTTATGTGTGGGTTTTCTCTAGTTTGTGTTGTATTTTGGTTGTGGTACTAGTTGTGTGTTTTGGGATGGCTTGGGGTGTAATGGAATCTCAGGCTAAGATATTGATTGATTGTGTAATGGGTGAAAAGTGGTGTGAAGAATGGATGAAAAACTAGTTATGGAGTAATGTGTTTTCAGTTGGGGTTATGAGTTGGGGGTTGGTTAAGTTGGTATGTGACCTAAGTAGGATGAGTTCGGAGGAGGATATTAGTAATTGGTATGGGTAATTCTTCTGGATTTCTTCCATGAGTAACATCCAAAATGATCCACCCCATATCAAGATATAAATATATAATATATCATGAATGGGTGTTAAATGAATAGAAAATTTGAATTCCCTTAAATTTATCAAGGCTCTTCACCTTCTGAGAACCCTGTTGCATGTTTTGTGTTGTGCACAACAGTTTCTCATGCAGTGATCGAATAAAAGAGTTATTTATTAACAAATATTGGAATGGATTGGGATGGTTTTTCTAATAGAATAGAAATAGTTAATTTAATTATTTGGGAATGTGAATGGATTTTGTGGCTTGTTGTGTGGTTTTGTGAATTTAGAGGTAGAAACAAAGTTGAAAGTGTGGTGAGTTAGTGGTCTGTCTGAGAACCCATAGGTTGGGGTTGCATGTTTGGTATCATATATGTATATAATTGTATTTTCTTTGTGATTTATATATGCACCCCACCCATGTTGAGAACTATGTTCTGAGCACCCCTGTCATCATGAGGTAGGGTGTCTTTCCAAATCATCCTAGTGGGATGATGGATGGTTATCCATGTACTCTTCCCTTTTCCCACTTCCAGGTGGTGATATCCCAAGATTCATTGGGCAAGTTGTGGTTTTTGAGGCCCAGGTGTGTGCGAGGAGTTGTGCTTTTCCAGGTTTCTGTAGGATGAGATGTATTATACTTTACCAGGTGTCTTCAAGATGTGGTTGTGGTTTTTGGCCTAGGTTTCTATGGGCCAAATGTGATTGTGGTTTGTGGCACAGGTATCTGTGGGAAGGATGTAGTGTAGTATTTCACTAGTGTGTGTGGGTGGGATGTGATGTAGTATGTGTCCTAGTTATCTATAGGTAGGATGTGATTTAGTTTGTAGCCTAGGTGTATGTGGGAAGTATGTGATGTGGTTTGAGGTCCAGGTGTCTAAAGGAATGATGTGGTGTGGTTTGTGGGGAAAAGGTGTGTTTGGGCGAGTTGTGATGTGGTAATTTCAGAAGAGGTTGGAGTATGATGACGTTTTTTATTAGGAAAGAGTGTCTAATGAGTGGGAATTGTAACAGCCCGAGATTTTATAAAAAATATTCTTTTTAATTTCATTAATGTCTTGTGTTGTACGCTACACCAAAAGGAGCTTGCACAACACGCATCCTTGACTTTCCTTGCATTACACGCAATCGCGACCTTCCTCGATAGCGTGTGTAGTACGCAGTAACGAGTTTTACTAAACAACAATATGCTATTAAAATATTATTAAAACTAGTCGTTATGAATACTAATAACCACTTTTTGAAATTTTATAAATTTTATTTTTTAAAATGGTCTTCATTTTTGGATTCGGAATATCGAAATTAGCTTAGGGTGAAATTTTGGTACTTTTCGGATAACTTTCATATTCTGATGAATAGTGAAAATTACTAAATTATAATAAAAAACGACTTTTTTAATCGAAATAATTAATAGTGATAAATTATTAATTTTAGTGGTTTTAAAGTATATTTATAATATATTTACAATTTAATACAATGTTGGTCATTGTATGTAATTTCACATTTAAACCAATTATAAACAAATGTCAATCTTTTGATAGTTATTATCTTTTAAAAACACGCTATTTGTTTTGACGACGGGAACTAATTTTTAAATTAATTAATGAAAATGATATGTTCTTAATTTGTTAAAATAGACATAATTTTTGAATTCTTAATATCAAATATAACTTAGGCCTAATTTTTGGTATTTTTCTGGAAACTTTCATTTTTTGATGAATAGTGAAACCACTAAGTTGTAGTTAAAAAACAGAATTTTTCATAAAACTTAATTTTACCGCTTCTGTGAGTGGAATTTAGAAAATTCGAGAGACACAGTTAATATCAAGGAATAAAATGTGGTTCAATGAGATGAAAATAATTTTTGGTGAATAGTAACTTTTTACTTTTTTTTACCACGATTAAAAGTAAATAGGGTAATTAAGGGTAAAAATGATATTATTATTACCCTAACACATGTCCTAATTCTATTGGACAAGTTTAATTCGACCAAAAACAACCTTAGGAATAAAATATGACCATTTAGGCCCACTTGGGTTAGATTAGGACATTTATTATTAATTTATTTAAAGAAGGGATAAAATAGTTAAAATCAAAGTTTAATAAGTAAATAATTTTTAATATGGGGTTATAAAAAAGATAAATTCGACTCTAAATATTCATTAGAAAGATACAAAATTTTTCCTACATAATGGTATTTTATTTTTAATTTTTATACATTAAATAATTTAATTTATTTATGACACAACGATGATGCAATAATTATCTTTTTAATGAAATATTGACATAATTGATGTTATAAATACCCAAATAAATATAATGTGAGACGTTTTATGAACTAAACTAATTTTCTAGGTTAATATGACATGTTAGGATTTCTTTAATTAACTTTTTCTCGAAGTAATAATTCTGTTATGAGTTTTAAAAAAATCAACTATTGAATAGTGTCAAAATTGACAAAAAATAGTTTTTGAAACAAATATAATATTATTAATTGTTATTTTATTCTTAAAAATATAAGGTTCGTCCCAATGACTTATATAATGTTATATATATTAATAAAACACAACTTGGGGGTCGCTTGGATGTATATGGCATGTTTATTAACTATATAATATAAAAATACAAAGTGACATGGTAAATGTCAATCTAATTAACTAAGAGTTAAAACTAAAAGATAAGGTTAATATAATGACCTAAAATTTTTTAAATTCTATTGGATGAGAGTATTTCGACCCATCCCCACCTTAGCTTCGAAATAAATCAATTTTGAGCTATTTAAAACCGAAATTGACTTTATAATAAAATAATATTTTTAGTTATTCCAAAGGTGCCCCTCTCCTCCCTTATAAAAGGGAACATCCTCCCTCTCCTCCTCACACCACTTTGAGCCTTCAAGCTCGGCCAACCCCTGCCAAATTCCTTTCTCCACTTCCCAAGCAACATCCTAGAGGTTCTGGTCTTCCTCAAAGACCAATTTAATGCCCTAAAAAGAGATCTCAAAGAGGCGCTTCAAAGAAGAGGTAATGTCTGTTACCGATTCTTTCATCTCTATTTCTTCTTCCACTTATTATTCTTAGGTTTTTCCATTGTGAAGTAATAACATCAGTATCACTTATATACTGATATGTTATTATAATTATGAAACAACCTTATTTCACCATCTATCCATCCTACGGAAAACGAAATCACCGCGCGTGCGTACGTACGGAATACCGTCTCCACGCCGTGGTGTAATCTATTTTCCACCACCACCTTACATGAATGGTTATAATGGTGTAAATAATTACTATATATGATTATTGTAAAGTGATATTTATTATGAAATAGTATACATACACTCCAATACAATTCCACGATCATGAGAACGATATCATCGCTCGTGCGTACGTACGGACTACCGTCTCCACGACGCGATGAGATTCATTCTCCACTTTAACCATTCATGAATGATTATAAATTATATATAATAATTAATAATGAAATATATAACATAATAATGATTCTAGATTTATGTGTATATATATGTATGTCATCTACTTAATTCCATTCAACTCAATAAGGAATAAAAAACAGCGTTCATGCGTACGTACGGTCTACCATCTCCATGAACGGTGTATTTCTTTCCATTTAATGATCTATTTTATATTTATATTCTGAATATATATTATATATAAATCATGTTATATATTCTGGAATTAATTAATCATGATCTAAGTAATCATATGAATAATTACAAGTCAAAAAACGGATGACAAATGAAACGATTTTACCCAAAACGCTCTTTAACATGGAGTTTACAAAAGAACGGGTAATATAAAGCCATAAGTGAACCATATATGATATCATAACAATGAGTATGATTCTAGAATAATTCAATGACATTATTTAAATCATTATACAGAAGGTTCGGACACATACGAAGCAAATCGGACCTAAGGTAAGGGAAATATCACAATCTCATTTTTATCCGAGATTGTTTATACTTTGGCATTTATTGGGGTGTATTTTATCATCCAAATCCATGTTTCCTCAATATGTAATATTATTTCCATTAAACTAAAATTTTTTAAATCCTATTTTACCCTTCCGTGAGTTTTTATTAAAAGATATGAAAGGAATCTTTTGTCGTTTTTCGTACGAGGTACTTTTTGACTTTTCCGACAAAAGTACGAAGAATGTTTTTTTAACTTATACGGCATGAATGGATTTTTAAAAAATTATTTCCAAGAAGATTACTTTTCAAGTTTTCATGTTTATTTTTAATCAACTTCTTTTAGTTTAAAATTGTATGACATGTTAAATAAATGAAAATGTTTTTGAAGTAGAAAGGATATTTTCCTCAAGAATGGAGTTCAAGTGCTTTATCAAAATTATTTTCCATCTAAGATAATATAGGGTTCTGTTTCTATCCCTATTATTAAATTGATTTGATTATGTTGTGATGGAATTATTTTTATGAATTCTTTTATCTTATATAAATTGTTTTATGATGTCACAATGTTTAATATTCCAATTTTTATTACATGGGTTATGCTATGATGTATGGTTTTCTGATTTTGTGGCACACATAAGAATGGTATCATTATGAGATGGTTGGGACCTATATCTCCCTCCAATGCATTGGGTAAAGATTTTATATCTCATGAGATAGACATGGATGTAATGGTAGGTTATACCGGTTCAGTGAAACAGGATTGAAAAGAGGGTGACTCGGTTCAGAAATGGACTTTGTCCACTAAGATAGTCTTGGAAATGAGTCTTGACTAATAAGATATGATTCTCTATAATTATGTGTGTATGACACAAAGTTTCATGTTTTAAGTTATGATTATTGGGATTTCATTTCACTACTATGATTTATCCCATGTTATGAAATTATGCTCTCTTTTGCAGGTTAATATTTCCAAAATGTTATGTTCTTATGAAAATGATGTGATTGATATTTCTTGTGTTTACCCTTACTGATCATTTGATCTCACCCTTTTATGTTTTCTTTTCCCCGGGATATAAAGAAAGGTTTTAGGTAAAAAAAGGAATATCTTTATGGGAGATGTTGAAGATATTTCACCACGATTATAAGATTATATTCCGAGTTTCCAAAGTCACTAAACTATTATGGTCCTTGTGTGTGTGTTTTTGTTATATACTAAGTATTCTGGAAAAGTAATGTAATGTCCGTGTACGTCAGGCTTCGAGTCTCTACAGTTGGTATCAGAGGAAAAGTTTATTCAACCTTTGGAAACTGGGATGCGAAAACGTTAGTGAGATCCCTAGAGATATTTCTAAGGTATGTCTAGGGATGTCCCTAAGGATAATTATACGTATAGGATATAGTCCTAGAACTATGGTAACAATATTAGATTAAACCAAAGATGTTAGATATTGAATTTACTCCCCTTTATTATGATTTTTGCCTCTCACACTATTCTTTTTGGGTTTCAAAAAATGGCTGGAAACAAGATGATTCACGATAATGGAGGATATGATGGACAATGGAATGATATTCTTCATGAGAAACCAAATGAAATGGAATTTGGAAGTCCAAACATCATTATTATGCCGAATCAGCAATCTCATAATATGATTAATAAAGTAAAATTTGTTAAGTTTCCTGACTTGGCTAATAAGAGAAAGATGGAGTTTCATGATGATCATAGAGGAAAGAAAGTTCAATTTCCCCTATGTAAATCATGTGGGAAGAGGCATCAAGTAGAATGTTTCAAAGGAACTGGAAGATGCTTTGGGTGTGGAAAAGAAGGACACAAAGCCAGTAAGTGCAAAGGAAAAGGTTCAGTTAACACCAGGGATGAGGATAATGGTATTGCTATGACATCAAAAATGGTTAAATGTTTTAAATGTGGAATTTACGGGCATTATGCAAACCAATTCCCAAAGGGAAAGTCTCATGAAGAGAATCAGTATGGTCGTATGGGTAGTATTTATGTGGATGATGACGAAGAGACTACAAATGATATGTGAGATGAAAGAATTGTTGAAGCTCGGTCAATGGTTTAATAATGTAGTGGAATGATTACATGTTTATCATGTGTAATGTTGTATAAGTAATCTCATGGTACTATGGAATAAAAAGACATCTAAGGATTGTTACACTATTGTCTTTCCTTGAGTTTTGAAAGTGTATGATTAATGTTACCAGTATCCATGAAAGGTTATTCAGATATTTTTGGAATGTAGATGATATGCGCATAATGAATAGATAAAAAGAAAAATAAATGTTTGATAGTATTCATGAGCTCATGACTGATATAAAGAGAAGGTTATATCATGGTTTGAGTATATAGAATTTTTGGATTTTGGTATGTAGAAAGAGTTAACTTTTGAGAGCATTCATGTTTTCACTAAGGTTTAATGGGTATTAATTTTTCAAGAGAATACATCATTAAGGTAGTCACATGATTGGAATGTGACCAACAAGATATATGGAGGATAAATGATGTTATTCACATGCTTGGTTGACGACATTTCAAGTAATCGTTTTCTTTATACTATGAGCTTGGACCGAAGTATTTTAGATAAGAATAAATATTTTAATGGATTATGTTAACCATAAGTTAGTATTATTTAAGGATAGAACTTTTTTTGATATTATTTATGTGATGTTATAGTAATGTAGTTTTAGAAAAAGGACAACCTGCAGGACAGGCGACAGCCCATCGCGTCGGACAAGGCTGTGGGAATCGAACCCACAACCGAAGTACGACTGGCCTTTATCGCTTACCACTATCCTACAGGAAGTCCCTGTTTAGTAGAAACTAGTTTTATTATATTAAGTAGTATGATATATGAAGTATAAGTCCATTTTAGGAACTATATATGATTAATCTCACTATAGATGGACTTATGTATTTTTTTTGATAACTTTTCTAACCTTTTGTTTGAGACCGATGGAATGACCCATCATTCTATCACATGATCTGCTAACACATCACGAATGACAAATTCAACTTCATTTCTTTAAGAGATGAAGTGGAAATTTTCCAAATAATGACAAATGGTGAGACTATACCAAAATCACGAAAGTATATCTTCTAATTTCATCAACTTTAGGGAAATGTTCTTGAAAACCAAAAATGTTTTCCTAGTGCTCTTATATCTGATGAATCAGATGGTACCTTAGATCATCACAAATTTATGGATTTTTGATTGCTGGCTTTTCCATAGCCATGTTCTCTACCACTCTCCATCAGAACATGATGGTTAGATTTCTCTTCCATATCCATATTTTCACCTATGTGGAAACCCAGTGATTAGTTTATTTGGGTAATCATTACATTTAATACTTTAGTTTTTAAAGCCAAGGTTTGGTATTATTTTTTATGATGTGGGTTTCTATTAAAGAAACTTTCAAGTAGTAAACCATTTATAACCCCGACGAATTTCGAGGGCGAAATTCATTTTAAGGGGGTAGAATGTAACAGCCTGAGATTTTATAAAAAAATATTCTTTTTAATTTCATTAATGTCTTGTGTTGTACACTACACCAAAAGGAGCTTTCACAACACGCATCCTTGACTTGCATTGCATTACACGCAATCGTGACCTTCCCGATAGCGTGTGTAGTACGCAGTAACGAGTTTTACTAAACAACAATATGCTATTAAAATATTATTAAAACTAGCCGTTATGAATAGTAATAACCACTTTTTGAAATTTTGTAAATTTTATTTTTCAAAATGGTCTTCATTTTTGGATTCGGAATATCGAAATTAGCATAGGGTGAAATTTTGGTACTTTTCGGATAACTTTCATATTCTGATGAATAGTGAAAATTACTAAATTATAATTAAAAATAACTTTTTTAATCGAAATAATTAATAGTGATAAATTATTAATTTGATTGGTTTTAAAGTATATTTAGAATATATTTACAATTTAATACAATGTTGGTCATTGGATGTAATTTCACATTTAAACCAGTTATAAACAAGTGTCAATCTTTTGATAGTTATTATCTCTTAAAAACACGCTATTTGTTTTGACGACGAGAACTAATTTTTAAATTAATTAATGCAACTGATATGTTCTGAATTTGGTAAAATAGACATCATTTTTGAATTCTTAATATCAAATATATCTTAGGCCTAATTTTTGGTATTTTTCTGGAAACTTTCATTTTTTGATGAATAGTGAAACCACTAAGTGGTAGTTAAAAAACTGAATTTTTCATAAAACTTAATTTTATCACTTCTGTGAGTGGAATTTCGAAAATCCGAGAGACACGGTTAATATCAAGGACTAAAATGTGGTTCAATGAGATGAAAATAATTTTTGGTGAATAGTAACTTTTTACTTTGTTTTACCACGGTTAAAAGTAAATAGGGTAATTAAGGGTAAAAATAATATTATTATTACCCTAACACATGTCCTAATTATATTAGACAAGTGTAATTAGACCAGAAACAACCTTACGAATAAAATATGACCATTTAGGCCCACTTGGATTAGATTAGGACATTTATTATTAATTTATTTAAAGAAGGGATAAAATAGATAAAATCAAAGTTTAATAATTAAATCATTTTTAATATGGGGTTATATAAAATATAAATTCGACTATAAATATTCATTAGAAATCTAAGAATATTTCCTACATAATTGTATTTTATTTTTAATTTTTAGAAATTAAATAATTTAATTTATTTATGACACAACGATGATGCAGTAATTATCTTATTAATGAAATATTGACATAATTGATGTTATAAATACCCAAATAAATATAATTTGAGACTTTTTATGAACTAGACTAATTTTTTAGGTTAATATGACATGTTAGGATTGATTTAATTAACTTTGGTCGAAGTAATCATTCTGTTATGAGTTTCAAAAAAATCAACTATTGAATAGTGTCAAAATTGACATAAAATAGTTTTTAAAACAAATATTATATTATTAATTGTTATTTTATTCTTAAAAATATAATGTTCGACCAAATGACTTAGATAAGGTTATATATATTAATAAAACACAACTTGGGGGTCTCTTGGATGTATATGGTATGTTTATTAACTATATAATATAAAAATTCAAAGTGACATGGTAAATGTCAATCTAATTAACTAAGAGTTAAAACTAAAAGATAAGGTTAATATAATGACCAAAACTTGTCTAAATTATATTGTATGAGAGGATTTCGACCCATCCCCACCTTATCTACGAAATAAATCAATTTGGAGCTATTTAAAACCGAACTTGACTTTATAATAAAATAATATTTTTAGTTATTCCAAACGTGCCCCTCTCCTCCCTTGTAAAAGGGCATCTCATCCCTCTCTTACTCACACCACTTTGAGCCTTAAATATCAGAATACCCCTACCAAATTCCATTCTCCACTTCCATAGAAACATCCTAGAGGTTCTAGTCTTCCTCAAAGACCAATTTTAGTGCCCTAAAAGGAGATCTCAAAGAGGCGCTTCAAAGAAGAGGTAATGTCCGTTACCGATTCTTTCATCTCTATTTCTTCTTCCACTTCTTCTTATTAGGATGTTTAATTGTGAAGTAATAACATCACTATCACTTATATACTGATATGTTATTATAATTATGAAACAACCTTATTTCACCATCTATCCATCCTACGGAAAACGAAATCACCGCGCGTGCGTACATACGGAATACCGTCTCCATGCCGTGGTGTAATCTATTTTCCACCACCACCTTACTTGGATGGGTATAATTGTGTATATAATAACTATATATGATTATTTTAAAGTGATATTGATTCTGAAATAGTATACATACACTCCAATAAAATTCCACGATCATGAGAACGATATCATCGCTCGTGCGTACGTACGGACTACCGTCTCCACGACGCGATGAGATTCATTCTCCATGTTAACCATTCATGAATGATTATAAAGTATATATAATAATTAATAATGAAATATATGACATAATAATGATTCTGTATTTATGTGTATATATATTTATGTCATCTACTTAATTCCATTCAACTCAATAAGGAAAAGAAAACAGTGTTCATGCGTACGTACGGTCTACCGTCTCCATGAATGGTGTATTTCTTTCGATTTACTGATCTATTTTATATGTATATTCTGAATATATATTATATATAAATCATGTTATATATTCTGTAATTAAGTAATAATGATCTAAGTAATCATATGAATAATTACAAGTCAAAACACGGACGACAAATGAAACGATTTTACCCAAAACGCTCTTTAACATGGAATTTACAAAAGAACGGGTAATATAAAGCCATAAGTGAACCATATATGATATCATAACAATGAGTATGATTCTGGAATAAGTCAATGACATTATTTAAATCATTATACAGGAGGTTCGAACACATATGAAGCAAATCGGACCTATGGTAAGGGAAATATCACAATCTCATTTTTATCCAAGATTGTTTATACTTTTTCATTTACTGGGGTGTATTTTATCATCCACATCCATGTTTCCTCAATATGTAAAATTATTTCCATTCACCTAAAATTTTTTAAATACTATTTTACCCTTCTATGAGTTTTTAGTAAAAGATATGAAAGGAATCTTTTATCGTTTTTCGTACGAGGTACTTTTTGACTTTTCCGACAAAAGTACGAAGAATATTTTTTTAACTTATACGGTATGAATGGATTTTTAAAACATTATTTCCAAGAACCTTCCTTTAAAAGTTTTCATGTTTATTTTTAATCAAATTCTTTTAGTTTAAAATTTTATGACATGTTAAAGAAAGGATAATGTTTTTTAAGTAGAAAGGATATTTTCCTCAAGAATGGAGTTCAAGTGCTTTATCAAAATTATTTTCCATCTAAGATAATATAGGGTTCTGTTTCTATCCATATTATTAAATTGATTTGATTATGTTGTGATGGAATTATTTTTATGAATTCCTTTATCTTATATAAATTGTTTTATGATGTCACGATGTTTAAGATTCCCATTTTTATTACATGGGTTATGTTATGATGTATGATTTTCTGATTTTGTGGCACACATAAGAATGGTATCATTATGAGATGGGTGGGACCTATATCTCTCTCCAATGTATTGGGTAAAGATTTTATATCTCATGAGATAGAGATGGCTGGAATGGTAGGTTATACCGGTTCAGTGAAACAGGATTGAAATGATGGTGACTCGGTTTAGAAATGGACTTTGTCCACTAAGATGGTCTTGGGAATGAGTCTTGACTAATAAGATATGATTCTCTATGATTATGTGTGTATGCCACAAAGTTTCATGTTTTAACTTATGATTATTGGGATTTCATTTCACTACTATGATTTATCCCATTTTATGAAATTATTCTCTCTTTTGTAGGTTAAGATTTCAAAAATGTTATGTTTTTATGAAAATGATGTGATTGATATTTATTTTGTTTACCCTTACTGAGCATTTGAGCTCACCCTTTTATGTTTTCCTTTCCCCAGGATATAAAGAAAGGTTTTAGGTAAAAAAAGAAAGATCTTTATGGGAGATGTTTAAGATCTTTCACCACCATTAGAAGATTATATTCCGAGTTTCCAAAGACACTAAACTATTATGGTCCTTGTGTGTGTGTTTTTGTTATGTACTAAGTATTCCGCAAAAGTAATGTAATGTTCGTGTACGTCAGGCTTCGGGTCTCTACAAGAATGTTTTGTCAGTACCCCATCATTGATTTTTATTATATTACATTACTTGACTTACGTTATTTGGTAATCATTCCTTGGTGAGGTTGGGATGGTTAGTGTACCTATTAGGTGTTTTTTGGTTCCGTTTTTTCTCACAGGGGCATTCGTATTCTTTTTTCACATGTGCACGAGAGAATTTGGTTTTCCTACTTAGTATACCTATATGGTCACCCTAAGTATATATAAAAAATAAGGTTTCTAGGAGGATTACATAGACCATGATGGGAATTACTAGCTCAAGCTTGGGATAGTTTATGAGTCACTACTTTAGCTTTTTTTGGGTACATTACTTTGGATTTTTGTTGTATTTTTATTATTTATTTTTTATGCATGCATGTTGGATGGTTTTTTGATTTGTTTTATATATTTCTTAGAGTTTTTTGTGTATGATCCATCATATATCCCCATATTTTTTTAAAAAAATTCAATGCCTCCAATATTGTAATATTTGTATAACCTTGGTGCTAGTTGCGAACTTGGGGCCTACTAAAGATGGGACTCAGGGGTCATTATCTCCCTTTCTTAATTACTAGCTCGGTAGGGGAATCTTGAGATGGAGGGGGTCATGACATTTGTAACATCTCTGCATGAAATTATTTCTTTAATACTTGGTTGTCTCCACCATAAGGGTGTATTTAATTTTACATTATCTTTCATTTTATGTATGACTAATTTTTAATTCAATTGTTTTACTTTTATTAATTTCTTCCTAAAAAATATTATCATTATTGTTAATAATTCCCATCCTCATTAACAAATATTTTTCCTCATTTTCTATATTTTTCATTCCGTATAATGATATCCTTTATATTTGGAAACATGGTTATGTTTAATTTTATTTGACCTTCATATTTCCCTTCTCATATTTTAAAATGGTCATTTTGTTCTCTTTTACATTACGGTACTTTTAAAAAGGTATTTCAAAATATAAAAAAGTTTTTTCATGATTTCAAAATTAATTGTTTTATCTTCCAATTTAAATTACTATGAAACCCATGTATATACATTTCATGATTTCATTATTAAATATCAATTTTAAGAGTAAATTTTTTTAATAGTCTTGTACATCCCTTTTTAAAAAAATTAATTTTATACGTGTGTAGTATCTTCATCTTTACGATCATGGGAAAATATTTTATAAAAACATGTGTATGGTTAATCTCATCGTATAAGAATTTATCGTTACATAGATTCCTTTACATTTTTTAAAATAGTTTTGAAAGTGATTTTAATGTTGTATGATTTTGAAAATAAAAGGGAATATTCTTATAATTTATGATGGTAAAAGTTTTATTTGTATTTTAAAGGATTCTATTTTAATAAAAAAATATTCATGTATTTTTATTTATTTTAAATTAAAGTTTTTGAATGAATTTTTATCTTAGAAAATTGGTTTTTTAAAAACATTGTTTTTAGTTTTAAAGAAAATTTTTAAAAAAAAATTATCAAGCTCAATGTATTTCAAATTAAATGGAAAATTTTAAGGAGTTTTCATACCTTTCAAAAAGGGATATTTCCATTTATATTTCAATTGATTTATCTAATGATATTAAATAATGAATGTTTCAACTATATAAATATACTTAACACTATTTATGTTACTCTGGGGTTTCTTTTTAAGTTTCTATAAAACTTCTTTATCTAGATGTCTTATGGAATGTTCTAGAAATGTTTTTCCTGAAATCAGCCTCTTCTTTAGGAGTTAATTATGTTATGTCTCCTGTATGAATATTTTCACATTCTAGTGATAAACATACATATCAATGATTATTATTATGATGTTTGGGGTACTATATTTCAATCTAGTGCATTGTTTAGAGATTTAAATATCACGAGATAATTATAGGAATTGATTATTGATGAATATACTACTATAAGAATCAGGAACTGGTGCATGTTCCACTATATTTTGGGAATCGAGTAGTGATTCCTTCTCCACAATGTATATGGGAATTAGGTAGTGATTTCTACTCCACTATGGGATTCAGGTATTGATGTTTTCTCTAATAAGTCATGGGAAAAATATAGTGATTCATGCTCCATGATTTTGTTATTTCTACCCCTTTTTAGTGCTAAAGTTTATTTTGATCCTTTATTCCCATGAAATTCCATATCTTTAGGCCTATACTTTTGTTTTATAGATCGGGTTTATTTTATAATGGTTACAAACTCTTATACCATGGTATATGTTTTCTCTTTTGAGATTTCATGCCCCCTAATTATGGATTATGAAAAACATGTATTGTTCCATATTATTTTTAATAAGATATTTTTCTCAAGATCATGATTTTCCATATGATTATGATAAAACCATTGATGACTTTTAAATTTTGTTTTTAGATTAATAGGAATTATAGATCACCCTTTTCTTATGTTTTTATTCCCTAAGTTGTGAATATTAGTATAACTTATGGGAATTCTATAAAGAACTATAGTGTAGTTTGATTATAGAGAAATGATCACAAGTATCGTAAAATATTTTTCGTAAATTATTGATCCTCAAAGAAAAAAAAAACCCATTTTTATTGAGATTATGTGATTATTATGAGATGTAATTTTATTATTATGAAAATTAAATTGAATATATGTTTATTTATGTTGGTTCATCTCAATTTGTATCAAATTTCATGTGTAAAAAATGTCTATAGCACCAGACCCGAGAGTGTGGGTCTAGCGAGATATAGTTTGTATCAGACTAGGGTTTAGATATTTTTTAGGAATAGTTTAGTTTTTTTGATTATTATTGTTAAATTAATTTATTAAAAAATATAAGGATGAGTCTGGGCATTGTATAACATCCAATGACATTTTAAATCGTTTGAGTATGTGGTTTTTCGAGAAAATACATCCCTATATGTAAATTGGATATTGGATGCTACTATGGAATAGATTCACCCAGGGGTAGTCACCCTAAAAAGTATGGTTGTGTATCAACTCAATATTAACATAGAGCACATTGAGGGTTCCAATACTACACACCTTGAATGATAATACCATGGGAATTTCTTCTGTAATTCACGAGCTCTTTATGAACCATTATAAGGAATTTAAGCACATATTTTTCCTAGGATGGAGAATATAATTTTAATATGACTATGGATAAACAAGGATAACCCTAAGGAGTAATAGTTTGATCCAAATATACCATAGTTTAAATGAAAGTATCATAGGTTGATATGAAAGTGTTATTGGATAATACATCTAAAGATCGATTTTTCGCATCCATGTGATCATTTAACCTAATTTTATTTGATATCACTGCAACCATTTTATATTTATAATTTAGTTATAAATATGTAAAGAAAATAATTCTTTGAAAGGTATGAATCTAGGATATCATATAATAAAATAAGTAAAAATATTTTGTAAAAATTGTTGTTATAAAGGAAAATATAAAAACATGCTTGATATACAAGAAATGATATGTCTCTTACTGTCTAAATATGTGAGGTCTATTAGTTAGTAGAAAATATATTTTAAGTTTATTATGTATCTATTATCTTATATCATTAGTAAATGATAATTAAAAATTATAAGGACATAATTTATTCACATCCAGGGGGTGAAACATTAAGTTTTTTTAACATATTTTCTCTAAATTGAAACTATGTTCGATATCTTTCTCCTCACGCATCCCCAAACTAAAACTATCCATTACATATTAAGATCAATATTAATAATAAAATGAAATAATCATAAAACATATAGTAAATATAGTGATATAAATCAATTAAAAATTCATACAAAATATAATTAAAAGCACTTAAAGCTTAAATAATTCATTTTTTCAATAAATGTTCTTTTTCTTTATATACCTTATTTTTAAAAAATATATAAATTATAGAATTTTAATTTTATAAAATAAAATTAATTTTTTAATTAACAATTCCAAGATAATAAGAGTGTAATTTTTTAGATCTCCTATAAAATAATAATAAAAATTAGGTCAATAATAAAAAAACACAATTTTTACCAAAACTATACATTTTTTGACATTATTATTTTATAAGTAAGAACTATAAGTTTATAAAAAAAATTAATTGATCAAATATGTATTTATAGAGTAAAATTATTTATTTTTAAATAATAATTTAATCCTTCTAAACATATGGTCGTCATTTTGGAACATGAGTAAAATTTCATTGAAATAAAAAAATTGTTTTTGGACTTTTCTTTTAGCTAAACATTTTAATGGATCTATTTGGATTTTTATTTCTTTAGAACATGCATAAATTTTATTTTTTTTATAAAAATCAGATTTATTTCATGAAAATAAATAACATTGATAATTTTATCCAATAAATAATTTTTAATCGTAAAAAAAACACTTTTCATAAAAACTTTTTTTATGTGCTATATAAATTTATTTTAAAATTAATATTTATAAATAATATAAATTTCAATGAATTAAAAAAATTATATCACTATTTTTGAATTATTAAATAAACCCAATATTATATTCTATCATTAAAATTAATTACCATAGTTAAAAATTACGTATCATAGTAAAATATAGTTATAGTATATGTTAAAAAACTAATGGGAAAAGCCTAAAATCATCCCAAGTTGTCTCTAAAATGTATTATGAGAGTATTATAGGCCATAAATTTTCAAAACTATCATTATTTTCTAACTTTTTCACCTTTTTCATTGGAATAGTGTCATTTCATTTTGAAAACTAAATAGTATTAAAAAAAATCATTTTTATTAAATTATAAAAGTGTATCACTTAAAGAACTTAATGGTAAATAAAAGATAACATAGAATTTTATACTAAAACTATCCCATTTCTCTTATAATAAAGGCCTCTTTCATTTTCATAAGCCATTGGTCTTAATTAGTTAGTCTAATGCCTCCACTTACAGGGAGATTTCTAAGAGAAATCTCAAGTTATCAATGTAAGTACTAAATTTTTTAGAATGTTTTTTCTTTTATTTGTTTATATTTAAAATATATTTTTGACAAAAAAATTATTAATTAATTTTTTATATAATTATAAATTTTTTATAATGGGGGAATAACTATTATCTACCTTTCCCCTTTTCCCTTAAGGGAAAAAACAATATTTTTGTGTATGTGCGGACTACCTCCTCCATGAAGGGTAATGGTTTGTTTTGATTAAACACCTTACATGGATGGTAATAATGGGGAATTTAGTTGATAAATATTATTTTTATTAAATTATTAATATTATGGTAAGAAAAATTAGATAAACTATTAATAATATGATAAACAAATGATAATTTTAAATTCAACCATCTAAAACGAACGTACTAAGAGAAGTAAATTACTTATATTGTATTATAGTTTAATATTAATTATCTATTCATATAAATAAATTAAATTATGAATTATAACTTTAATAAAACTTAAAAAACAACTTTTTTCCTCTATAATAATGATATTACAACTAAATATCTTTATAAACATCCATTATTTATGGCATGTTTATGTATGGGTTGGTTTAACTGCATACATGAGAAATGATATAAAATAATATCATGGATTAAAATGAGAACATAATTACTAATACTATAAGATATAAATAAGTAAATAATGATTTTAATTTGGTTTTTAAATGATAGAATTGACATTAATCTCATTAATTAATAAACCAAAATCTATTCATTAGAAATCACTAAAACATGTTAATCGCCAATTTCATCATTAAACATCATACCCAAAAATATCATAAAATAAAATTATAAAATTATAAATAGTTATAAATAATAAATTAAATTACCTTTAATTATCTAGGAATGCTGAAATTTGTATAAAAACAAATAAAAACATCATTATTACAAAACTATTCCAAAATTATCAAGATGACTGACATCCAATATTTAATATAGATAATAACTAATCAATTTAAATGAAGATAATAATTATAAATTAAGATTAAAAAGTTTATATATATTAGTAATATTAAAATTTATGTGATAAATATTGTTATTTGTCTAATACATGACATTTAATAGCTTTGTTGGAAGTTAGGAATTAAGGTTAGGTGTTCTTTTTGTTAAATTTAATTTCTTAATTCATATTTCATATTATGAACCATAATATCCTTGATATGGCATGAAAACTACATAATATATGTATTTTACCATATTAATATAATTTCTATTATTTTAGGAGATTTTTTTTCTTTTTTAAAATAGACTTTGATTCAAATGATATTAAGGTTTTCAGGGTTTTTGCATCCCTATTTAGCTTCATTAAGATATTTTTCATATTAACCAATTGTTTCATAATGCCTCTTCTTGAAGATATTTCTTATATGCTTGGTTTCTTACATCCTAATATTTTATTTAATGGGTGTTTATCTTTCTATAATTTGATAATTACTTTTAAATTCAATGATTTTACTTTGATTAATTTCATTCTCAAAAATTATATCATTGTTGAGAATTATTCCCATCCTCGAGAACGAAAATTTATATTCCTATTTATATTTACCTAAAATATTAACCTGTATATTTTAAGCATAATTATTTTTATCTCTTTTTACCTTCATATTTCCCTTATCCACCTTTAAAATGGATTTGTTTTACACTTTTTATGATGTGGGTTTTCAAAAAAGTTATTTTAAAATAATGAAACAATTATCCATCATTTTACAATATAATGGTTTATCTTCAACTCCAAATATCTTCTAAAAACCTACATATTCATTTCAAGTATCCATTATTGAATATAAATTTTAAAATTAAATTTTTTTCAAAAAAAAAATATCATCGCATTTTTTAAAAAACATTAGAAAGTAACTTGTATAATTTTCTTTTATGAGTATAGTAATAATTTATAAAAAAATTTATGATTTCTATAATGGTTTTAATTTTTTATGAAGATTAATTTCATTTTTTTTAAATGGTTTTCAACATTATTTTAACTCTTGATTATTTTGAAAAAAATATATTATATTTTTTTCAAATTTAAAAGTCTAAATTTTATAAAAAAAATTTATTTTAAATTAGATTTCAAAGGCTCATGTTTTATTTAATAATCTATCTTGTGGTTTTATGTATTTTTAAATAATACTAATGAAAAAAATAATTAACTTATAAATTTTATTTTTAAAAACCATATTTTATGTATTAAAGAATCATTTTTAAAAAATTTCATCAATATAAATGTATTTTATTTTAAAAAAAAGTTTTTAATGTTGTTGTCAAGCCTTTAAAAAGGGTTATTTCCCCAAGTGTTTCATTTGATTTATCTAATGATCTTAAAAATTAATATTTAATATATTTCAACATTCTTAATGATTATAATGTAATAGTGAGGATATTGTCTTACTCCACCATCAAACTACTTTCTCTATATTTATTATGTAATGTTCTATGAAAGTTTTTTTTATTAAACACATCTATTTCCATGAGTTAATTAAGTCATGTATGAGGTATGAATATTTTAATTTTATAATAGAACACATATGTGTGTATGATTATTATTATTATAAAGTTCAGGATCTTATATTTCCATGTAATACTTTGGTTAAGGATTTATATCTCATAAGATAATTATATAAATTTGGTATTGATGCTCATTCCACTATAGGAATCAAGAAATTTAACCAATTACACTATATTATGTGAATCTAGTAGCGATTCCTACTTCATTATTTTATAGGAATTGGGTAGTGATTCCTACTCTACTATGTTTATGGGAATCCCGTAGTGATACCAGCTTCACTATGCGAATCAGGTAGTGATTACTTCTCTATTATGCAATATGAAATGTGTAGTGATTACAAATCGATTATTTTATGATTCATATGCCTATGTTAGTTCCCTAGTTTATTGTTATTCTTCATTTTCTTGACATTATATATTTTTATACAAATTATTGTACTTTAGAATCATGATTATTGTCTCAAATTTCCATATTCTTATTTAATGTCGTATGTATCACTTTTTATATTACATGGCCTGTTATCATGTATTGTGGACAAGTTTTATTATTTCATATTATTTTTATGAATATGTTTTTCCCCTTCTCAAGTTTTCTCATATTACTATAACCAAACCCTTGATAATATTTTACTAATTTTTTCACTTAATAAGCATTTGAGATCACCCATTTCTTATGTTTACATTCCCAAGTTTTTAATATGAGTATGATATATAGGATATCTTGAAGGGAGTCTAGTGTGTTTTCGTTAAAGAGAAATGATAAAAAAATTATCATAAAATAAGATTCATATATCGCTAGTCCCCAAATAAACTAATCATTTAATTCTTGGAATTTTTTGATTTTTGTGAGATAAAATGTTCAGGTTATGAAAATTATATGGAATATAAGTATGTTTATGTTCGGTTATCTCACTTTATATGAAAGACAATGATTAAAGAAAGTGTTTTTAGCATTTGAATGAGGAGTGCGGATCTGGGGTGCTATAGGTGCACTTTTGGTGACTGGTTTTACATTTCTAGTTATCCTATATATAAAAACTCCATTTGGTATTTCTAGAGAAAACATTTATGGATTTGTTTAGTTTCAAATAAAGAAAAACTGCATTAAATTTAAATTGGTTTTCTCTCAACATTTACACCATCCTCTAGTGATTGGGATATACACCTGAGTTGTTTTTATCTCCTCATTTTGAACTATTCTATTATTTGGTTAATGATAATTAAAAAAATTTATGAAGTCCTAATTAAGTATATTGGGTATTATATAGTAGATCATTTTGTATATATGATTTTTTAGTCCCAGAAAAAACCCCTAAATATGTTTAGATTACATAATTATGGTGGAAGTTTGAGTTTCTATGGTTAGTACAAGTTTGATTTTGGGATATTCTTAAGTAATTTTTATTTCTTAAAGACTCATGTATTAATATTAGTTGTCTATACATAGTCACCAAAATTATAGAATGAAATTTTTCAAGGCTTAAATTTGTTTATTAGTTACTTTTTGATTAATTGAAAACATATATTAATTGCAATAGAGATAATAAAAAATTGTTTTTTCAAACATGATTATTAGTAAATTTTATATTAATATAAATTTTCATGAGATTAATTTGATTAAAAAATTATAATTATTATTATTCATAAAAACATATTTATATTCATGATTCAGATTTTATTTTCAAACAGATTATTGATTTATAATTTAATGGTGTTAGAACATAATAAATATGATTAATGAGTGAGGGTTATAGCTTATCCATTTCTATCTTTAATTCCATATGAGTCTATGTAATTTAATTATCCCATAATTGGATAATTGATTATTATTTACCATTTTCAGGTTATAGAATTTTATTATACACTAACATGTAAGATAAATAGTGACATTATTTGTGTTTTATACCACTAAATTTTTTAAGTTAATTATAAGATACTAAATAGTTATTTAGTGTTTTCCTGAATACATTTTTTATGGTGATGTAAATAACTAAAATATATTGAATCCACTTTTTTCTGAAATTGAATTTTCTTACATTACTATATTTTTAATTATAATATTACTTAAATGATTTACTTATGAGTAATTTATTTCAAATAAATATATATTAATTAATACATACATGATGGTAATTAGTATTGTTTATTAAATGACTACATTAAGGGTTTTTTTGAAATTTTATGGAGGTTGAAAATTTTAAATCTTCAAAAAAAAGGTCTTCTAAAATGAAAAAAAATGGAATTTCCAAAAAAATCCTTCAAGACAATTAAATATACCATTTTAGGAAAATTTGGGACTTTAGGATGATATATTATATTTTTTAAAATGGGGAGATAATTTTTAATTGTTATATATTACACTTTGTTTTTGGAAAAAATGATATTTTTGTTTGGAAAAATTTAAACCAGTTTCCTTTGGTTGTTATAGTTATATTTAGAATATTAGTGCATTACATAGTTATATTAATTTTGTTTTAATTTATCCATGTAATTTCAAAAACTAATTTAGTTTCATATTTGATTTATGTCATCATACATTGTCATAATGTTAATAGACTTGTTTTTGTGATTTTTTATTGGGTATGTTAGTTATGATCCACCTTCAGTTATATTAATATTTCTCTAAATGTTATTTTGAAATGAATTTTTGGTGTAATTTATGTAATTATGGTATATTTACTAAAGAGGTAAACTAAATTACTCTTTTTATTTGTATAAGTTATAGTTTTTATATATTGTTACATTTTTTATTTTACTTACATTGTCTTTTCCAATTTTTAATGTTTAGGAATTATTATGTAGGGAATTTTTTACAAAACATTTGTTTTCTAGTAAATATTATATTAGTGTAAGTTAAATTTGACTTATTTTTAAGTTATTAATTAACTATAGATAAAAAATAATTTATTTGGTAATGGTAGCTTTAATAGTGTTTTTGAAATAGAATTTAACCAATGCATGTGAACCATGACTTGGTTTATCCATTAGTATTATTCTTATTTATTGATTATTTATTACAGAAAAAGGCATGTTTTTTTGTTTATGGTGTTTTCTTATGATACAATAAAATGGCTAATAAGTGATTGGTTATGGATTTTGGATTTTGATAACCAAATTTGTTTTGATAATTTATTTTTCAAGGAAAAATTGAAACATTAAAAGTTTTAAATCAATTAATAAATTGACTTATTGTTAAAACATTCATGTTTTTAAGAAAATGATGTTTTATATAATTGGTGGGAAGTTAATAGGGTGATTCTAAGAAATTTTTAACAAAATTGTGTTAGTTTAGGGATGCTTTAAGTTTATTTTAATGAAAAAAATGTTGGGTTTTTGAATAATGTATTAAAAAATTAAGGGGATTTTTTTCTATGAAAATAAATTTGATTTATAACTAACAACATAAAAAATTAGGATATTATGTTTTAAGTGATCATGTTTGTGTGATTTTGAAATAAGTTTTTCTTAAAGTTTTATATTTTTATATTATTTGTTTTCGGTTCTAAATTTGATTTATAATTGATTATTTTAAAAAAATTATTACTTTGAAAGTTTTGAAACATAGGGTAAATGGGTACTTTTCCTTGTTTTTTTAAATATACCTTTGGAATTAATAATTGATTGGATGTATGGAAACATGTAGTGATTAATAAATGAAACCCCATTAATAGTTTATCAATTTGTTATTTTTTTTATTTGTTCAATTATGATTATATTAATTTTGAAAGGTCTCATGTTGAACATTTTTTAATTTTGGATCTATTCATAGTGTGTTTTTGTTTAATAAACCCATTTTAAAAAGTTTTACCTAAATTAATCTCATAGGAGCCATGGTTAATCCACATTTCATGATGATCATATTTTTACCCTATATTTTAACAATATATATCCTTATTTGGAATATATGGATTGATTAAATAAAATATATCTTCTAACGTAAATTATTTTCTAGAAAAAAAAATTCCATGGAATAATTGATCTATTTTATTGGTGTTAGTTTCAAACATTTTTTTAAAGGATAATATAGTTTTATAATGAGATTTTTTAGTACAAAAATTTATAAGCCTTGATAAAAAATCAAGGTATATGGTTTTCTATAAATACAATTTGATTTGTGATGAGTGTAGAATTGTTATACTAAATTTGGTGTGGATAGTTTAATTATAATCTAGGTATGTTAGTTATTTACATGATTATTTAATTTCATTAAATATTGTGTTATTTCAGGAAATAATTTAACTATTTGTGATTTATTAATATAAAAAATCGAAATATGTGGAAACTAGTGATGCTGAATAGTTTTCACACTAAGGGTTTTATTATCAAGGAAATGTCCCATTGTATTACATATTTTAATTTATAGTATTAATTAAAAAATATCTTAGAAAATTGGTTTTAAAAATTATATTAATTTTGTAAAATGAGTAATGTTTAAACTAAGATTATCTTATTTTGCGTTTTCTCTTTTTTTAGAATCAAACTACCTTTAAGAGGTAATTATTCATGTTATGAAATTATTATCTTGTTTTAATATGATATATTATTTGAGTAACATGTAGTTTATATGAAATTAGGTTTAGTTTTACAATTTGGTTGTTATATATTATAGAGTTAAATTATTTTATGTTAATTATCTTCTTTGTTTTATTATAATTCATATTTTAAAAATATATCTTCAATGAGTTATAAAACATCATAAAAAATTTAAACTACTATTAAAAGTGTCATCATGGGTGATGTGACATTGGTTTGTATGATAGTAATGTTATTATGTCAAATTTTGTATGAGAGACTTCATTATTCTTAAAAGATGACTTATTTTGTTAAATGTTTTTTCATGTAATTTAATAAGTTGTAGTATAGATAATTACATAATTGATTATCCTATCTCAAAGTTGATAGGTTCTGATTCAGTATTTTTATTTTATAAGTCTATAAGAGTGGGGAGTATTCATTTTTCTTTGTTATTAGTTATTATTATATAAGGATAGTTTGAAATTATATGTTTTGGTGTTGTTATTTTTCATGTGAATCATCCTAAGATAGTTTTCTATGCTATAAAACCTAATGGTGGGGAGTTTTTAAAGACACTCCTCATTAGGATCATTATTTTCCCTTTATTTATGATTTATTATTTATCTAAACTAGTGAATTTTTAGGTCTATGTAAGATAGATATTATTAGGTGGAATATGAGATGATATGAATATGGGTTTGGTTTTGAAGAAGCTATAAATACATCAAATCCCTTTAAATGTTACTTGACAGTGTATGGATATCTATAATGGATTATAATGAATCTTTTAGGTGCTCTATTGTTTATTGATAGGTACATAATAAACTTTTTTCACAACTCCTTCCCCAAAGGTACCCCTATGGGGCCGACAATGAGAGAAGGGTGATAATTAAACTTGATTCTCACCTCCAATAGCCCATGATTTGGAGACAAGAACAGAGGGTATATCATACACAAAAATGGGAGTAATTTCCCACTAAGATATTATAAATGAGAGATAAGATGGAAAAATCAACAAATCGTTATCAATATAAAAATTAAAAGAACACAAATATCTTCATGTAATGTTAAACAACTATACAACTATAAAAAACTATAAGTACATAAGGAAAAGCCTAAATAGTATCATATATTCCCAAACAACTCCTAAACTACCTCCAAAAGTTAGTAAAGTATAGATTAATCATTATCCAGCTCATATAGACCTAAAAATAGGTTATATAGAGTTTGAGTGTAATATATAAACATAGTAGGATCCTCCCTATAGTTTCTCATAAAAATTATAATGAAATCATACTAAATCCTAGTGAAAATAACTCAACACCTAATCATGTATACTATATTCCAAGCCTCACCATGGCTATTTCTCACAAAAAATTCTTTTATAAGAAATCATTTAATTTAATACCCAAATAATGTAACCCATTACCACTTTACATCTTGTTTGACACTCTTCCTTAATATTTCACATCTTTATCCATCTATCTCTAGAAGTATACACACCTCAATACTCATGGGATAATGTGTCATTTATACATATTGTGAATCATATCATCTCATCACATACCATTCAACTTGTGCATCAAATAATTTCATCATCACATGAGACATTTCTAGTTAGTAACTAAGTAGCTTCCATGATCCATCAAAGCCAATACGTGGTGTATTATACCTCAATCCATCACAACCCATACATGACATACCTATCATAATCCTTTAGAGACTATATTATGAGATATATTTTTTTAAAATAACTAGAATCCATTATATCTCTCTGAACACATATATGATAAATTTAACCATCATTCATAAAACATATACCTATACCAGGAGAAGAGTTTAGGGATAGAGGGGGTTGTCAGGAATCCATCCATTTCCAACATATATGTTTGGTAAAACACCCACCAAGAGTCCATTGGGTGTCAGTCTCCCTACTGATATGGGTAGGATAAAATATTAAATAAAAAATGATTATATAATATATCTCACAACCACACTATTATAATTAACCTAGTATTAGGATCAAATTCTACTATCACTGTTCAGGAACAAGGCTAACTCTTATAATGAGTATGTATCTTATACACATACAAGCATTCAATATGGCGTAAAATTATATATTTATTTCCATAAAAAATTTCTCATTATTTTAATTATTTTAATCAACCATTAAAATTGATTTAACATTTCTTTAATAAGATAAACAATTGATTCTCATTCCCTCCAGGAATAAAAAAACTGATCCCATGATTTCTCAAGATCGTCATCATTATTTTTATTCCAACAATTCCTAAACCCCATGGATTAAAACATTTATTATTCATTAACATTCAAAAATTTCATCTATTCTATGACTCATCTAAGGTTACCATAAAAGAGCTACATCAACTATGCACAACCAATTAGGTCATTTAGTGGGGAAAGGAATATCATAATAAGTAACCTGTCCATTTTTCCTTTACTTATTATTCATTAATAAGACAACATCCCATATTTCATCACAACAACATAAAATATTATCTTAAAACCATTCCATCACTCTTTATTTTATCCCATAAATCACAATGAATATCACCATGTATCGTATCATCACATGAGTCAACTACTACCACAAACCCGGACCACCCTTCCCACATCACATCAACCATCAACCATCCAAATATCACATTATGTCACATAACAAGGCTCACATCCAGAGAAATAAAATATAGTAGAAAAAACACACATAGTCAATAATGAATCAAGGAATTAAAAAATAGAATACAAAAATCAAATGAAAATGGTATTCCTCATCCACAAACATTAATCGTTATCAAAGAATTTATTTTATTACCATCTTGTATTAACATATTCATTTATTATAGGTTACAACTATGGGTAAACCAAGGAATGATGTAAAATAAGCTATTGATTATTTAAACATTCTTTAAATAATAACTTATAATTTTAATAAAATATGAGAGAATATTTTAATGATACAAACATTTTTTTAATTGTAATAAAGATAAATTTAGTCTTCATGTTTTTTATCCAATTCCATTGAAATATAGAAGAACAATTCTAGTCTAAATTTTTAAAGCATCACTTTATTTTCCATCAAAAAATAAGATTAGTGGATTATTTAAACATGAATAATTAATTATTTATCCAACATCATTACCAAAATTATGGTTTATACCCATTTTCATCATATTGACCTGATAAACCCATGCATGAAAAAACATGCTAACAAAGAATATATATATATATATATTGCACACTATCCAGTAATACAAGAAGTAAATAGTTATCACAATTTAAATACATGTGATCGCAATAACCAAAAACCTATTTCTTTATTTAATATAGTTTTATATATAATAGGGTTATTTTTATTGGAACCATTGATTTTCATAAATATATATTACATCTTAATAGATGAATATTATTTTCATTATATAAAAACATGTTTCTCATCAATGTTTAGTGTCTCTAGAAACATGTATATGTAAGAAACTAGTTCATAAGTGAACTACATTATCTCCCACTATGTTCTTCATAAATATAACCATTCTTACACATATCATAGATAAAACTTCTCTTCATAACTTGGGGAAACAAAACATAATAAAGGGAAATATCATCTTCTCACTCAAGGTAAACAAGGGAGACACTATAACATCCCATGTAATTAAATAATAATATATTTTCATATATATGACTATTTATGAATTAGATAGTGTTTTAGAGGCTTAACATGAGAATAAATCCAATCTTAGGCATATAATACTCTAATATTTTTAAAAGATTGTTTTACCACCTTTTTATGGAAAACCATTTTTAATCTAAAATTTAAAACTTTTATAAGCTATTTTTTCAAAATAAAATTATTATTTATAATTGGGACATTGAAATTTACCTTGGATAAATTTTTGGTTTTTTTTTCTGACAATGTTCATTTTTTTAATGAATAGTGAAAATACTGCATTTTACTTCAAAACTGATTTTTCATCTAATTAAATTATATGGTTAGATTTTATTTTTAATTGGTTTTAAAGTGTAATTATAATATATTTTAACCATTTAATACAATTGTGGTCATTATAATTAATTTCACTTAGAAATTGGACATAAACAATTATCAATCTTTTGAAAGATATTGTTTCTTAAAAACACAATATTTGTTTTGACAACGAGAATTATTTTTAAATTAATTAATGAAATTTATGTGTTTGGAATTTGGTAAAATGTATTCCATATTTACAATCAGGAGGTACTAATTATGTAATTAAGACTCTTTTGTTTTTGGACATTATGAATAGTAATGATGGCAATTATCTTTAATTTTCATGATTAATTAGTAATGGGGTGGTTAAGGGTAATAAAATAATATCATAATAATATAAAATGACCCAAAAATGTATCCAAATCCTTTTTCTTTTGTAATGGCAGACCATGGGATTCCTTGTTCCAACTTAGGGACCCCATGGAATCACTTTTGTGTGATAGTTAGCTTTTATCATGTTATTTTTAAAGAAAGGAAAATATAACCAAACTATGTAACACCTAAGTAAAAAAATTAATTTTTTTACACAAATTATCTCTTAGACTATAAATATTCATTAAAAGGATAAAAATATTTCCTACATCATCTTATTTTTTTTATAATTTTTAGACATTTAATAAATAAATTTATTTATGACACCATGATGATGTAGTGATTAACTCATTAGTGAACAATTTAAATAAAATGAAAAGATAATGTAAAATTGAAAACTTACACTTGTAAAAAACCAATTTTATGGGTGTATTTCGAACCCTTATCACCTTATCCTCTAAATATATCATTATGGGACCTTTAAAATTAGAAAACTATTTTATAATAAAGTAACATTTCAAGACATTCCAAAAGTCACCCTCCTCCCTCTTACAAAAGGTCCCCACCTATACTCCCTTATCCATACCTCTCATGCCCTTGGATCATCCAAACCCTACTCATATTATCTCTCCAAATCCCTATATTACTCCTAGAATCCTGACTTTGGGCAGAAGTCTTCCCTAGGAAGCCTTTGGCTCAAATCAAAAAGAGTTACCCGATTTAGAGGTAATGTCTTCTCTCAAGTTTCTTCCTTTTATTTTCCTTCTTCACTCACCAATATCTTCTTATTATTTTATCCCATAATAAAACTAGTATCCTAAATATACTAGGATGTTTTTATGAAAAGTATTCTACCTACACTTACACACACCTTCGTCTAATGGTTAAAGAACATATTGTTTCTGTAGGTGGAGAATTACTGCCTCACAAAACGATGATTGTTCAATCTTATTTTAACACCATTCATGGCGGCCATTAAGATGTCACTATATTTATATATGATATATATTATGCTTATGTTTTCTTTATGCTTCTGTATTTTTTTATATATATCAAACCTTTATGGTTTCCATTATGTGTAAACACGATAATTTCATTTGTGGAAGTGCGGACTACTGCCCCCTCAAAGTGATATGACTTGTCCATACCATATGTGTTACATATAAAGGATATGTTTAATGATATAATATATTGATACAATACTGTAATTATAATACTACTATGTATCATTATGTATTAATTCCATTAAATATGAAATAGAAATAGAATTTGCGTTCATGCGTACGTACGACTTACCGTCTCCATAAACGGTGCATTTCATTTCTTACCTCTAAATGTTATGTACTATTATAAATATATGTATATGCTGGATATATATAATATATATGATATAAAAAACATGAATATCATTCTGGATATAATGAACCTTTGACCACATGAATAACATGTAATTATAAGAAGTCCATTTTTGACATAAGTACCAAATATTGACAAAACGAACATTATTAACATAAATGATTACATAATATTTATAACATGGAAATAAGTTATATAAAAAGAATAATAAACTTTAAAAAGTTTCTTAATAAAGTAGAAATTAAATTTAGTTTATTATTCAGGAGATTAAAGAATGATCGAGTCAAGTCGGACATGAGGTAAGGGACTTTGTCTCAATATCCTTTCATTGAGGTCTATTTTGTTTTAATAAAAGACTTTATTTTATACACTGTATAAACACTTTTAATTTTTAATTTCTTTCAAATGGAATATTTTTCTATGAAGCGTTTTACTAAATGAAAAAAAGTAATGTTTCTTTTAAAGTACACGGTGACAATGACCTTTCGGCCGCCGCGAGCATTATTTGATCTTTGTCTTCCTCAACAAGCCATAATGTTTTTAAAAGAAAATAAATACCATATAATATATTATGTATTTTGGTATTTAAAATCGTTTTGATAGTGTATTTGTTATATCAATATATTTAAGTGATATATTGTGATTAAAATGTGTAAATGTTTTCTTTCCTTTTTTTTGTCTTGTGATTTTATAATGGTACTTAGACATTTGACAGGTGGTTACATGATAAACCGAATGACGGGTGGTGTCATGAATACCAGGATAGGTAGTTACGTTATAAACTCCAGTGCATTGGGTATGGATGTTGGCCTTATGGCTATTCCATTTAGTGACATGTGTGGAAGTGTACCGTACAGTTATTCCATTTAAGTATGTTTATGTTCTAAGTTACCTTTATATGTTATGTGTTCTTTTTATGGGTAATCTTTGGTTACAAAAGGGTAAGTAGTGATCTTTTATTTAGTGAAGATTATTTAGTACTTTATAAAGTTGAAAAGTGTTACTTATATTAAAGTATTCATGGTTTACTTGTTGTTTTGAAAAACTAATAGTTTCTTTCTTTGTGTATTCTTTACTAAGCTTTTTATGCTCAGCCCAAGTTTTTGAAATGTTTTTCACAATTCAAGGGAATAGTACATGATGTGATGATAGTGTCGAGTAAGTGTCAATAAATAATCCATGTTTTATTTTAAATATGATTCCTTTGGTGGAAAAAAATGAATACTATCTTTGATGTAACTACCTTGTTTAAATGTGGAATGTAATTCATGATTTATGATCTAATTCTCTAAAACTCTAAACCTGAAATTATCCTCAATGTGAATTCTTGAAATAACCCAAGATTAAGTAATGTTTAATGCTGGGTCCTTATAGTTGGTATCAGAGGTCGATTTAGACAACTTTAGGAGTTACAATTCTATTAAAAGATTATCCAAAAATATTTTTTACGCATTATGGTCAAATTGAAATGATATAGCATTTTAATATTAACATGTTGCTTCATCTAAGACATGTTTGTTTAGAATGGTTTTCTACAGAGGAAATAGGGAAGCAGTGCTAGGATGGCATACAGAAGGAAATGACCTTCTAAATCAGCATCCTGAGATGGTTGGAATTGAAACTGGACAATTTGTTGAAGTAATGGAACTGTTGACTCAAGCGATAAATGGTGGTGGTATCCATGCACGAGATCATCCAGATCAACTATAGAGGAACATGATAGTGGTGGACTATTTCATAAGGCAACATCAACCATCATTCAGAGGATCATCTGACCCTATGCTAGCAGAAGGTTGGATTAATGCACTGGAGAAGATTTTTGATGTAATGGGGTGTTTAGAACATCAAAAGGTTAGTCTCGTTGTTTACTATTTTGAAGGTGAAGCTGATCAGTGGTGGTTGATGGTGAAAAATATTCGGGATAGTGAAGAGAATGATTATCTTGACTGGGATTAATTCAATTTTATGTTTCTTGAGAAATATTTTCCTAAGGTGGTTCGTCTTAGGATGGAAAAACAATTCCTAGAATTGAGGCAAAAGGATGACTCATTGGCTAATTATGAAGCAAAGTTCACTCGACTGGAAAGGTATGCTCCAAATTTCATACGAGATCTTGATAGTAAAATCAACCATTTTTACTCAGTATTAAAGCCAAAATATCTAAGGGCATTATCTTCTCGTGAGTTCAAAAGTTATGAAAAACTTTTTCGATGTGTGGAGAAGGTGGAAATAAAGTTTGCTGATGATCAAGTGTTCTTTGACAAACAACATAATAAGAGGTCCAGTTGGCAGGTAAAGGGAAAAAATTCATCAAAGAAGCCCGAAGGTAAGAAAACAAAATATCCATCCTGTGAGAAGTGTGGTTAAATACATCCTGTAAAATGTTTATCCAAATCTGGAAAGTGCTTTTGGTGTGGTAAGTCTGATCATATTGCTCGTAACTGTAAGGAAGATGGTCAATCAGGCAATGAAAATACAGTGGTAAGATGTTTTAAGTGTAATGAAATGGGTCATTATGAAAATGAGTATCTAACGAACAACTCAACTGAGGTAAAGTAGACATAATACAAGCATAAAGGGGTGGTAAAATCCTTTGAAACTACATCATCAGATGTTGGGCCATCGAATAAAGTAGTATCAGTTACATTGTTTGTTTGTTCAGATTATGCCAATGTGTTTTTTGATTCTAGGTCTACACATTCTTTCATTTCTGAGAAGTTTTCTATTAAATTGGGAATTTCTTCTCAAGATATGAATCCTGAACTTATGGTAAAAACACCAGGGGGAAACGTTGAAACAAAAATAAATTATAAGAACCTTCTTATCCTAGTGTGTGGAAAGAATCTACCAGCAAACCTTATTGTTTTGCCTCTATTAGAGTTTGATGTTATTTTGGGCATGTATTAGATTTCTATTTATCATGATAAGATTTACTCTTGAGATAAAGAGGTTTCTTTTTAGAAATATTTTTAGTTTGTGTACAAGAATGCACCCTTACTTTTGATAACATATCAGGAAGCTAAGAAACTAGTAAATGATGGAAATGAATGTTACCTTGCACATATTTTTAAAAACAAATGAACTGTTCATATTAATGATGTGCTAGTGGTAAATGAGTATCTTGATGTTTTTCCTGATGAGTTTCCGGGTATTATACATGATCGGAAAGTTTCATTTACTGTTGACTTAGTTCCTGATTCTAAGCCAATTTCAAAACCCCCTTATCGAATGGCTCAAGTTGAACTTTTAGAGTTAAAGAAGCAATTACAGGAGTTATTAGATAAAGGTTTCATTCGACCAATCACATCACAATGGTGTTCTCTTGTCTTGTTTTTTAAAAATAAATATGGTTCAATGAGACTTTGCATTGATTATAGATCATTGAATAACATCACTGTTAAGAACAAGTATCCTTTGCCTCATATCAATGATTTGTTTGATCAGATCCAAGGATCTCAATATTTTTCGAAGATTTAATTGAGGTCAGGGTACCATCAGTTGAAAGTAAAATAAGTAGACATTATAAAGACCGTGTTTCTTACTAGATATGGCCATTATTAATTTGTAGTTATGCCTTTTGGGTTAACCAATGTACCTGCTGTATTCATGGACCTTATGTATATAATTTTCCATGAGTTCTTGGATAAGTTTATGGTTGTGTTCATTGATGATATTTGGGTTAATTTTAAAATTTAATATGAACATGAAAGTCATTTAAGGTTTGTCTTGAAAACCTTAAAATAAAATAAACTCTATGGAAAATTCAGCAAGTGTGAGTTTTGGTTACAACAAATTTCTTTTCTTGGTCACAATGTTTCAAAAAATGGCATAAATGTTGATCCTGCTAAAACAAAATTTGTTGAATAATGTCCAAGACCCACAAATATAACTGAGATCCGTAGTTTTCTTGGTTTGGAAGTCTATTACCAGAGGTTTTTTGAAAATTTTTCATGGTTGTCCAGCCCATTTACTAAGCTAACTCGGAAGGGTGTTAAGTTCATTTGGATAAAAAAATGTGATAATTTTTTTCCGAAATTGAAAATAAGATTAGTAAATTCTCTAGTATTGGCACTACCTTCCAGAAATGGTGATTTTTTTATCTATAGTGATGCTTCTTTGAAAGGATTTGGTTGTGTCCTTATGAAGAATGATCAGGTAATTGCTTATGTTTCATTTTAGTTGAAAACTCATCAGTTAAATTACCCTACACATGATTTGGAATTAGCTGCTATTGTTTTTTATTTAAAAATTTGGAGGCATCATTTGTATAGTGTAAAGTGTGAAATATATACTAATCAGAGAATTTTAAAGTATATATTCACTTAGAAAGAATTGAACATGAGACAGATGAGATGGCTTTAATTAATCAATGATTATGATTTCCCAATTCACTACCACCCAGGAAAAGAAAATAAAGTGGCATCTGCTTTGAGTCGAAAAAGTAATGTTTAATTAACCATGTTATGTTTGGAACATGATCCTTTCATTATGGATTTAATGAATTTTGGCATGGAAGTTATTGGTGTAGGAAATTCTTCTATTTTGTTTTAGGTATTAGTGAAATATTCTCTATCAGACAGAATTAAGCAAGCACAGAATCAAGACAGTGAGTTGCAGAAAAAGGTTGAGCTGGTTCAGAAGGGTATGTTACCTGAATTCAACATTGATAATGATTGTGTTTTAAGATTTTTGATGAGATTTTGTGTGCCTTGTGATTCATATTTGAATATAGAGTTGTTATGTGAAGCTCATAATTCTCCATTTTCAGTTCATCCAAGTAAAACTAAGATGTAAAGAGATCTCCGGGAGTATTTCTGGTGGGATGGAATGAAAAGAGATATTGCTGATTTTACTGTGAAGTGTTTGACTTTTCAATAGGTTAAAGTAGAGCGGCTGTTACCAAAAGGGATTATTTAGCCATTACCAGCGCCATAGTGGAAATAGGAGAATATATCCGTGGACTTCATTGTGGGATTACCGAAGACACCTCGAGGTAAAAATGTAATCTGGGTTATTGTTGATCTCTTGACTAAATATGCTCATTTCCTTTCTATACAAGATATTTTTTCCCTAGATCAACTTTCTCAACTGTATCTTAAAGAGATATTCATGCTATATGGAGTTCCCCTCTCCATTGTATCTGATCGTGATCTCAGGTTCACCTCTAACTTTTGGAAAGGCCTTTAGAAGTTGTTGGGTACTGAATTAAATTTTAGTACAGCTTTTCATCCTCAATCAGATGGGAAGTTAGAATGAACAATTCAGTCATTGGAGGATATGCTACATGCTTGTTCGATGGATTATCAGGGAAGTTGGGACCAACATCCTTCATTGGTTGAGTTTTCATATAATAACAGTTTTCATTCCAGTATACAGATGGCACCATTTGAGATATTATATGGGAATCGGTGTTGAACTCCAGCTTTTTGGGATGAAGTGGGTGAAAGGAAGTTGATGGGACCAGAATTGGTAGAAGATATGGCTGAAAATGTTCAGCTGATACAGAAACACATGAGAACAGCTTAGAGGAGGCCGAAAAGTTATGCAGACAATAGGATGAAAGATCTCACTTTTGAGGTAGGTGATCATGTATTCCTCAAAGTTTCACCATGGAAAAGTGTGATGCGATTTGGTAAGAAATGAAATTTGAGTCCAAGGTTTATTGAACCATATGAAATTATAGAGAGAGTTGGATCAGTTTCATACTGAGTGGCTTTACCTCCGAGTTTATCTCAGGTACATAATTTTTTTCATGCTTCAATGTTAAGGAAGTACATGCCAGATCCATCTCATGTTCTGAGTCTAGAGGTAGTTCAGCTTGAAGAGAATCTATCTTATGAGATAAAACTGGTCCAAATTCTTGACCATAGGGAGTAAGTGATGTGGAATAAGGTGATTCATCAATTAAAGGTTTTGTGGAAAACCCACATGATTGAAGAGGCAACATGGGAATCTGAAAATGCACTGAGGGATAAATACCCCCACTTATTCGATAAGTAAATAAATTTTGGGGATGAAATTTCATAAAAGTGGAAATTATGTAACATCCCAAGTAAGTAAAGAATAATATATTTTCATATATATGTCTATTTATGAATTATATAGTGTTTTAGAGGCTCAAAATGATAATAAATCTAATCTTAGGCATAGAATACACTAATATTTTTAAAATATTGTTTTACCGCCTTTTGATGGAAAATTATTTTTAATAAAACTTTTGAAACTTTTATAAGCTCTATTTGTAAAAATAAACTTATTATTTGGAATTAAGACATTGAAATTTACCTTGGATAAATTTTTGGTATTTTTCTGACAATGTTCATTTTTTTAATGAATAGTGAAAAATACTGCATTTTACTTCAAAAATACTTTTTAATCTAATTTAATTATATGGTTAGATTATATTTTTAATTGGTTTTAAAGTGTAATTATAAAATATTTTTTCCATTTAATCCAATTGTGGTCATTATAATTAATTTCACTTTGAAATTGGGCATAAACAATTATTAATCTTTTGATAGATATTGTTTCTTAAAAACACGCTATTTGTTTTGACAGCGGGAATTATTTTTAAATTAATTACTGAAATTTCTGTGTTTTTAATTTGGTACAATGGATTCCATATTTTGAATCAGAAGGTCCAAATTATTTAATTAAGACTCTTTTGTTTTTGGACATTATGAATAGTAACGATGGCAATTATCTTTAATTATCATGATTAATTAGTAATCGGGTGGTTAAGGGTAATAAAATAATATCATAATAATATAAAATGACCCCAACATGTGTCTAAATCCTTGTTTATGTCATGACCGACCATGGGATTCATTTTTCCAACTTAGGTACCCCATGGAATCACTTTTGTGTGATAGTGACCATTTATCATATTATTTTTAAAGAAAGGAAAATATAACCAAACTATGTAACACCTAAGTAAAACAATTTTAATTTTTCTTACAAAAATGATCTCTTGGACTATAAATAATCATTGTAAATATAAAAATATTTACTACATCATGGTGTTTTTTTATAATTTTTTGACATTAAATAAATAAATTTATTTATGACACCATGATGATGTAATGATTACCTCATTAATGAACAATTTAAATAAAATGAAAAGATAATGTAAAATATAAGAATTACACTTGTATAAAACCTATTGGATGGGTTTATTTCTACCCCTTATCACCTTATCCTCAAAATATATTATTTTGGGACCTTTAAAACTAGAAAACTATTTTACAATAAAGTAACATTTCAAGACTTTCCAAAAGTGACCCTCCTCCCTCTTATAAAAGGCCCCCACCTATACCCCCTTAACCACATATCTCAAGCCCTTGGATCATCAAAAATATGCTAATATTATCTCTCCACATCCATCTCTTACTCATAGAAACCTCACTTTGGCCAGAAGTCATCCCAAGGAAGCCTTTGGCTCAAATAAAAAAGAGTTACCCGATTTAGAGGTAATGTCTTCTCTCGAGTTTCTTCCTTTTATTTTCCTTCTTCACTCACCACTATCCTATTATTATTTCATCCCATAATAAAAATATTATCCTAAATATACTAGGATTGTTTTATGAAAATTATTCTACCTACACTTACACACACCTCCGTCTAATGGTTAAAGAACATATTGTTTCTGTGGGTGGAAAATTACCGCCTCACGAAACGATGATTGTTCAATATTCATTTAACACCTTTCATGATGTCCATTAAGATGTCCCTATATTTATATATGATATATATTATGTTTATGTATTCTTTATTCTACTATATTTTTTTATATATAGCAAACCTTTATGGTTTCCATTATGTGTAACCACGATAATTTCATTTGAGGAAGTGCGGACTACTTCCCCCTCAAAGTGATATGACTCATTCATACCATATATAGTACATATAAAGTATAGGTTTAATGATATTATATATGATACAATACTGGAATTATAATAATATTATGCATCATTTTGTTTTAATTCAATTAAATATGAAATATAAATGGAAGTAGCGTTCATGCGTACGTACGGTTTACCGTCTCCATGAATGGTGCATTTTATTTATTACCTCTAAATGTTATGTACTATTATAAATACATGTATATGATGGATATATATGATATATATGATATCAAAATCATGAATATCATTCTGGATATAATGAAACTTGACCACATAAATAACATGTAATTATAAGAATTCCATTTTTGACAAAAGTACCAAATATCGACAAAATGAATATTATTAACTTAAATGATTACATAATGTTTATAATATGGAAATAAGTGATATAAAAGGAATAATTAACTTTAAAAAGGTTCTTAATAAATTATAAATTTACTTTAGTTTATTATTCATGAGATTAAAGAACGACCGTGTCAAGTTGGACACGAGGTAAGGGACTTCGTCTCAATCTCCTTTCATTGAGGCATATTTTGTTTCAATACAAGACTTTATTTTATACTCTGTATAAACACCTTTTACTTTTCATTTCATTCAAAGGTAATATTTTTCTACGAATCATATTACTAAACGACAAAAAGGAATATTTCTTTTAACGTAAGCGGTGACATCGACCTTTCCACCGCCACAAGTATTATTTGATCTTTGGCTTCCTCAACAAGCCGTAATGTTTTTAAAAGAAAATAAATACCATATAATATATTATGTATTTTGGTATTGAAAATGGTTTTGATAATTTATTTTTTATATCAATATATTTAACTGATATATTGTTATTAAAATGTGTAATTTTTTTCTTTCCTTTATAGTTGTTTTATGTCTTATGATTTTATAATGGTACTTGGACATTTTATGGGTAGTTAACTGATAAACCAAATAACTGGTGGTGACGTGAATACCAGGATGGGTTGTTACGTTATAACCTCCAATGCATTGGGTATGTAAGTTAGCTTTATGGCTATTCCATTTAGTGACATGTGTGGAAGTGTACCGTACGGTTATTCCATTTAATTATGTTTATGTTCCATGTTACCTTTATATGTTATGTGTTCTTTTTATGTGTAATATATTTTTATAAAAGGATAAGTAGTGATATTTTATTCAGTAAGGAGTATTTACTACTTCATAAAGGTGAAAAGTGTTACGTATATTAAAGTATTCATGGTTAACTTGTTGTTTTGAAAAACTAATAGTTTCGTTCTTTGTGTATTCCTTACTGAGATTTTTATTCTCATCCCAAGTTTTTGAAATGTTTTTCATAGGTCAAGGGAATAGTACATGATGTAATGATAGTGTTGAGGAAGTGTCAATAAAGAAACCATGTTTTATTTTAAATATGATTCCTTTGGTGGAAAAAAATGAATAATGCCTTTGATGTAACCACCTTGTTTAAATATGGAATGTAATGCATGATTTATGATATAATTCTCTAAAAATCTAAACCTAAAATGATCCTCAATGTGAATTATTGAAATAACCCAAGATTAAGTAATGTTTAAGGCTGGGTCCTTATAGTTGGTATCATAGGTCGGTTTAGACAACTTTAGGAGTTACATTTCTATTAAATTATTATCCAAAAATATTTTTTTTACACATTATGGTCAAATTGAAATGATATATCATTCGAAGATTACCATGTTTCTTCATCTAGGACATGTTTGTTCAGAATGGTTTTCTACAAAAGAAATAAGGAATCAGTTCTAGAAAGCCATACAGGATGAAATGACCTTCCAAATCAGCATCCTGAGATGGTCGGAATTGAAACTGAATAGTTTGTTTTAAGTAATGGCACTGTTTACTCAAGCGATAAATGGTGGTGGTATCCATGCACGAGATCATCTAGATCAACTCCAGAGGAACATGAATGTGGTGGACCATTTCATGAGGCAACCTCTGCGTCATTCAGAGGATCATCTGACCTTATACTAGCAGAATGGTGGATTAATTCACTGGAGAATATTTTTGATGTAATGGGGTGTTCAGAACATCAAAAGGATAGTCTTGTTGTTTACCGTTTTGAAGGTAAAGCTGATCAGTGGTGGTCGATGGTGAAACATATTAGGGACAGTGAAGAGATTGATGATCTTGACTGGGATGAATTCAAAGGTATGTTTCTTGAGAAATATTTTCCTAAGGTGGTTCGTCTTAGGATGGAAAAAACAATTCCTATAATTGAGGTAGGAGGATGACTCAGTGGCTGCTAATGAAGAAAATTTCACTCGACTGCCAAGGTATGCTCCAAATTTCATACACGATCTTGATAGTAAAATCAACCATTTTTACTTAGGATTAAAGCCAAAATATCAAAGGGAATTAGCTTCTCGTGAGTTCAAAAGTTATGGAAAACTTTTTTGATGTGAGAAGAAGGTGGAAATGGAGTTTGTCGATGATCAGGTTTTCTTTGACAAACAACAAATTAAGAGGTCTAGTTTGCAGGAAAAGGGAAAGAATTAATCAAAGAATCTCGGAGGTAAGAAAACAAAATATCCATCCTTTTATAAGTGTGGTAAAATGCATCCTGGAAAATGTTTATCCAAGTCTGGAAAGTGCTTTTGGTGTGGTAAGTCTAGTCATATTCCTCATAACTGTAAGGAAGATGGTCAAGCAGGCAATGAAAATCCAGTGGTAAGATGTTTTAAGTGTAATGAAATGGGTCATTATGAAAATGAGTGTCTAACAAAGAACTCAACTGAGGTAAAGAATCCAAACTACAAGAAGAAAGGGGTGGTGAAATCCTTTGAAACTACATCAGCAGATGTTGGTCCATCGAATGAAGTAGTATCAGGTACACTGTTTGTTTGTTCAGATTATGTCAATGTGTTGTTTGCTTCAGGGTCTACACATTCTTTCATTTTTGAGAAGTTTTCATGTAAATTTGGAATTCCATCTCAAGATCTGAATCCTAAACTTATGGTAAAAACAATAGGGGGAAACGTTGAGACAAAAAGAAATTATAATAACCTTCCAAGCCTTGTGTGTGGAAAGAATATACTAGTAAACCTTATTATTTTGACTCTATTAGATTTTGATGTTATTTTGGGCATGGATTGGATTACTATTTATCATGCTAAGATTGACTGTAGAGCTAAAGAGGTTTATTTTCCGAAAGATTTTTAGTTCATGTACAAGAATGAACCCTTACTTTTGATAACATATTAGGAAGGTGAGAAATAAGTAAATGATAGAAATGAATGTTACCTTGCACATATTTTTGAAAATGAAGGAACTATTCATATTAATGATGTGCCAATGGTAAATGATTATTTTGATGTTTTTCCTGATGAGTTGTCTGGTATTATACATGATCGGGAAGTTGAATTTAATATTCACTTAGTTCCTGATGCTAAGACAATTTCAAAACCCCCTTATCGAATGGATCAAGTTGAACTTTTAGAGTTAAAGAAGCAATTGCAGGAGTTATTAGATAAAGGTTTCATTCGACCTAGCACATCACCATGGGGTGCTCCTATCTTGTTTGTTAAAAAAGGTGGTTCAAAGAGACTTTGCATTGATTATAGATCATTGAATAACATCACTGTTAAGAACAAGTATCATTTGCCTCATATCGACGATTTGTTTGATCAGATCCAGGGAGCTCGGTATTTTTCCAAGATTGACTTGAGGTCGGGGTACTATCAGTTGAAAGTAAAATAAGAAGGCATTCCAAAGACCCCATTTCATACTAGATATAGCCATTATGAATTTTTAGTTATGCCTTTTGGGTTAACCAATGCACCTACTGTATTCATGGACCTTATGAATAGAATTTCCGATGAGTTCTTGGATAAGTTTGTGGTTGTGTTCATTGATGATATTTTGGTTAATTCCAAAAGTAAATAGGAACATGAAATTCATTTATGGGTTTTCATGAAAACCTTAAAATATAAGAAACTATATGGGAAATTCAATAGGTGTAAGTTTTGGTTACAAAAAATTTCTTTCCTTGGTCACATTGTTTCAAAAAATGGCAGAAATGTTGATCCTGTTAAAACAAAAGTTGTTGAATAATTTCCAAGACCCACAAATATAACCTAGATCCATAGTTTTCTTGGTTTGGAAGGCTAATACTGGAGGTTTGTTGAAACTTTTTCATGGTTTTCCAGCCCATTGACTAAGCTAACTCGAAAGGGTGTTAAGTTTATTTGGATAAAATAATGTGATGATTGTTTATAATAATTGAAAATAATATTACTGAATTATTCCCTATTGGCACTACCTTCCAGAAATGGTGATTTTGTTATCTATAGTGATGCTTTGTTGAAAGAACTTGGTTGTGTCCTTATGCAGAATGATTAGGTAATTGCTTATGTTTCATGTTAGTTGAAAACTCTTGAGTTAAATTACCCTACACATGATTTGGAATTAGCTGCTGTTGTTTTTGCTTTAAATATTTGGAGGCATCATTTGTATGGTGTAAAGTGTGAAATATATACTGATCATAGAAGGTTAAAGTATATATTCACTCTGAAATAATTGAACATAAGATAGAGGAGATGGCTCTAATTAATCAAGGATTATGATTTCACGATTCACTACCACCCAGGAAAAAAGAGTGGCAGATGCTTTGAGTCAAAAAAGTAATGCTTCATTAACCATGTTACATTTGGAACGTGATCCTTTCATTATGGATTTGATGAATATTAGCTTGGAAGTTATTGGTATAGAAAATTATTATGTTTTTTTTCAGGTATCAGTGAAATATTCTTTATCAGACAGAATTAAGCAAGCACAGAAGCAGGATAGTGAGTTGTAGAAAAAGGTAGATCTGGTTCATAAGGGTATGTTACCTGAATTCAATATTGATAATTATTGTGTTTTGAGATTTGGGAAGAGATTTTGTGTGCCTTGTGATTCACAGTTGAATAGAGAGTTGTGATGTGAAGATCATAGTTCTCTATTTTCAGTTCATCCAGGCAGTACTAAGATGTATAGAGATCTTCAGAAGTATTACTGCTGGGATGGAATGAAAAGAGATATTTCTGATTTTACTGTGAAGTGTTTGACTTGTCAATAGGTTAAAGTAGAGATAAAGTTACCAAAAGGTATGATTAATCATTTACCAGTGCCAGAGTGTAAATGGGAGAATATATCCATGAACTTCATTGTGGTATTACAGAAGACACCTCGAGGTAATAATGAAATCTGGGTTATTGTTGGTTTCTTGACTAAATATTCTCATTTCCTTGCTATAAGAGATAATTTTTTCCAAGATCAACTTTCTCAATTTTATCTTAAATAGATAGTCAGGCTACACGGAGTTCCCATCTCCGTTGTATCTGATCGTGATCACAGGTTCACCTCTAACATTTGGAAAGGCCTTCAGATATTGTTGGGTACTGAATTAAATATTAGTACAACTTTTCATCCTCAATCAGATGGGAAGTCAGAATGAACAATTCAGACATTGGATGATATTCTACGTGCTTATTCGATGGATTATCAGAGAAGTTGGGACCAATATCTTTCATTGGTTGAGTTTTCATATGATAACAGTTTTTATTTCCATTATACATATGGCACCACTTGAGGCATTATATGGGAAGCGATGTCAAACACCATCTTTTTGGGATGAATTGGGTGAAAGGAAGTTTATGGGACCATAATTGGTAGAAGATATGGACAAATGAGTTCAGATGATACAGAAACACATGAGAATAGCTCCGAGCAGGCAGAAAAGTTATGCGGACAATAGGAGGAAAGATCTCTCTTTTGAGGTAGGTGATCATGTCTTCTTCAAAGATTCACCATGGAAAAGTGTGATGCAATTTTGTAACAAAGGAAAGCTGAGTCCAAATTTCATTGGACCATATAAAATTCTAGAGAGAGTTGGATCAGTTTCATACCGAGTGGCTTTACCTATGATTTTATCTCAGGTACATAATGTTTTTCATGTTTCAATGTTAAAGAAGTACATGCCAGATCCATGTCATATTTTGAGTCCAGAGGTAGTTCAACTAGAAGAGAATCAATCTTATGAGGAAAAACCGGTCCAGATTCTTAACCAAAAGGATAAAGTGTTGCGGAATAAGGTGATTCATCAATTAAATATTTTTTGGAAAACCCACATGATTGAAGAGGCAACATGGGAATCTAAAAATGCAATGAGGGATAAATACCCCCACTTATTCGATAAGTAAATAAATTGCGGGGACGCAATTGCTTAAAGGGGAAAGGATATAACATCCCAAGTAAGTAAATAATAATATATTTTAATGTCTATGACTATTTATGAATTAGATAGTGTTTTAGAGGCTTAAAATGAGAATAAATTCAATCTTAGGCATATAATACTCGAATATTTTTAAAAGATTATTTTACCGCCTTTTGATGGAAAACCATTTTTAATCAAACTTTTGACAATTTTATAAGCTTTTTTTTTTAAATAAACTTATTCTTTATAATTTTGACATTTAAATTTACCTTGGATAATTTTTTGGTATTTTTCTGACAATGTTCATTTTTTTAATGAATAGTAAAAATTACTGCATTTAACTTCAAAACTTCTTTTCATCTAATTTAATTATATGGTTAGATTATATTTTTAATTGGTTTTAATGTGTAATTAGAATATATTTTTACCATTTAATCCAATTTTGGTCATTATAATTAATTTCACTTTGAAATTGGATATAAACAATTATAAATCTTTTGATAGATATAGTTTCTTAAAAACACGCTATTTGTTTTGACAGCAGGAATTATTTTTAAATTAGTTACTGAAATTTATATGTTTGGAATTTGGTAAAATGGATTCCATATTTGTAATCATAAGTTTCAAATTATGTAATTAAGACTCTTTTGTTTTTGGACATTATGAATAGTAACTATGGCAATTATCTTTAAGTGTCATGATTAATTAGTAATTAGGTGGTTAAGGGTAATAAAATAATATCATAATAATACAAAATGACCCCAACATGTGTCCAAATCCTTTTTTTTGTGTCTTGACCGACCATGGGATTCCTTGTGCCAACTTAGGGACCCCAAGGAATCACTTTTGGGTGATAGTGACCATTTATCATATTATTTTTAAAGAAAGGAAAATATAACCAAGCTATGTAACACCTAAGTAAAACAATTTTAATTTTGTTTAAATAAATGATCTCTTAGACTATAAATATTCATTCTAAATATAAATATATTTCCTACTTCATGGTATTTTTTTTATAATTTGTAGACATTAAATAAATAAATTTATTTATGACACCATGATGATGCAGTGATTACCTCATTAATGAACTATTTAAATAAAATGAAAAGATAATGTAAAATATAAGACTTACACTTGTCTAAAACCTATTTGATGGGTGTATTTCGACCCATTATCACATTATCCTCGAAATATATCATTTTGGGACCTTTAAAATCTGAAAACCATTTTATAATAAAGTAACATTTCAAGACTTTCCAAAAGTGACCCTCCTCCCTCTTATAAAAGGCCCCCACCTCTACTCCCTTAACCACACCTCTAACAACATTGGATCATACAAACTCTGCTCATATTATCTCTCCACATCCATATCTTACTCATAGAAACCTCACTTTGTCCAGAAGTCTTTCCAAGGAAGCCTTTGGCTTAAATCACAAAGAGTTACCCGATTTAGAGGTAGTGTCTTCTCTCGAGTTTCTTCCTTTAATTTTCCTTCTTCACTGAAAAATATCTTCTTATTATTTGATCCCATAATAACACCATCATCCTCAATATACTAGTATTTTTTTATGAAAAATATTCTACCTACACTTACACACACCTTCGTCTAATGGTTAAAAAATATACTGTTTCTGTGGGTGGCAAATTACTGCCTCACGAAACAATGATTGTTCAATCTTCTTTTAACACCATTCATGGTGGCCATTAAGATGTCATTGTATTTATATATGATATATATTATTTTTATGTTTTCTTTATTATGCTTTATTTTTATATATATATCAAACCTTTATGGTTTCCATTATGTGTAAACACGATAATTTCATTTGAGGAAGTGCATACTACTGCCCCCTCAAAGTGATATGTCTCGTTCATACCATATGTGGTACGTATAAAGGATATGTTTAATGATATTATATATGATACAATACTGGAATTATAATACTACTATTTATAATTATTTTTTAATTCCATTAAATATGAAATAGAAATGGAAGTAGCGTTCATGCGTACGTACGACTTACCGTCTCCATGAACGGTGCATTTCATTTCTTACCTCTAAATGTTATGTACTATTATAAATACATGTATATGCTGGAAATATATAATATATATTATATCCAAATCATGAATATCATTCTGGATATAATGAACCTTTGACCACATGAACAACATGTAATTATAAGAAGTCCATTTTTGACATAAGTTCCAAATATCGACAAAACAAATATTATTAACTTAAATGATTACATAATGTTTATAACATGGAAATAAGTGATATAAAAGGAATAATAAACTTGAAAAAGGTTCTTAAGAAATTATAAATTAACTTTAGTTTATTATTCATGATATTAAAGAACGATCAAGTCAATTCGGACACGAGGTAAGGGACTTCATCTCAATCTCCTTCCATTGAGGTATATTTTGTTTCAATACAAGACTTTCTTTTAAACACTGTATAAACACATTTTACTTTTCATTTTATTCAAATGGAATCTTTTTCTATGAAGTTTTTTACTAAACGAAAAAAAGGAATGTTTCTTTTAACGTATGCGGTGACAACGACCTTTCCGTCGCTGTGGGTATTTTTGATCTTTGGCTTCCTCAACCAGAAGTTATGTTTTTAAAATAAAATAAATACCATATACTATATTATGTATTTTTATATTAAAAATTGTTTTGATAATGGATTTGTTATATCAATATATTTAAGTGATATGTTCTTATTAAAAGGTGGAAATTTTTTCTTTCCTTTATATTTGTTTTATATCTTACGATTTTATAATGGTACTTGAACATTTGACAGGTGGTTACATTATAACCCAAATGATGGGTGGTTTCGTGAATACCAGGATGGGTGGTTACATTATAACCTCCAATTCATTGGGTATGGAAGTTGGCCTTATGGCTATTCCATTTAGTAACATGTGTGGAAGTCAACCGTATGGTTATTCCATTTAAGTATGTTTATGTTCCAAGTTACCTTTATATGTTATGTGTTCTTTTTATGGGTAATCTTTGGTTAAAAAAGGGTAAGTAGTGATATTTTATTCAGTGAAGAGTATTTACTACTTCATAAAGGTGAAAATTGTTACTTATGTTAAAGTATTCATGGTTTACTTGTTGTTTTGAAAAACTAATAGTTTCCTTATTTGGGTATTCCTTACTGAGCTTTTTACGCTCATCCCAAGTTTTTGAAATGTTTTTCATAGGTTAAGGGAAAAGTACATGATGTTATGATAGTTTTGAGGAAGTGTCAATAAATAAACCATGTTTTATTTTAAATATTCTTCCTTTGGTGGAAAAAAAATGAATATTGTCTTTGATGTAATGTAACACCCCAAGATTTTATAGTGTGTTATTTCTTCAGAATAATTCAATAACTTTTACTACACACAACAACAAGTTCAATCGCACCATGACTTACCAAACAAGCTGTTCAAAAGAGGTTATGAATAGTGTCAACTAAATTTTAAACTTTATATAATCCTTATAATTTTAGAATCCATATTATTAGTTTCTTAGACATAATGTAAGAACAAATTCATTTTCAGTATTTCACTTTTACCAAATTTTAATAGTGAACCCTTTTTAGATGCTATATTTTAAACTTTTTGACTAAATGGGGACATCAGAAATTTAAAATGAAACATCCCAAGCTTCCACGGTACGCTAGCGTGTGTTGTACACAACACCGAGTTCTAACACACCGTAACCAATCAAACTAGCCGCTATGAATAGTAATACCTACATTTTGAAATTATATATATTTTATATTTTAAAATGGACTTCATTTTTGGATTCGGAATATCGAATTTTGCCTAAGGTGAAATTTTGGTACTTTTCGGATAACTTTCATATTTTGATGAATAGTGAAAATTACTAAATTTTAATTAAAAACAACTTTTTTAATCAAAATAATTAATAGTGATAAATTATGCATTTGAGTGGTTTTAAAGTATATTTAAAATATATTTTTACCGTTTAATATAATGTTGGTCATTGGACATAATTTTACAATTAAACCGAACATAAACAAGTGTCAATCTTTTGATAGTTATTATCTCTTAAAAACACGCTTTTTGTTTTGACAGCGGGAATTAATTTTAAATTAATTTCTGCCACTTATGTGTTTTGAATTTAGGAAAATGGATTCCATATTTGGAATCAGGATGTCCAAATTATGTAAATAGGTAACTTTTATTTTTACACATTTTGAATAATTACTGCGGTAAATATTTTATTTACCATAGTTAAAGGGTAAATCCGGTAAATAAGGGTTAAAAAAATAATATTATAATAATACAAAATTACCCTAAAACGTGTCCTAACCTTATTGGTGTACACATACCCGACCATGGGCATCCTTGGGTCAATTTGGGGACCCCTTGGAGCCACTTGTAAGTGATAATGACACATTATATTAATAAAGTTAAAATAAAAATAAAAATGGTATAAGCTTACATCTTTTAGAAGAACAATTTTTACATAGGGTTATACATGTTGTATTTTAGATTATAAATATTCATTAGAAAGATAAAAAGATTTCCTACATAATGATATTTTATTTATAATTTTTAGACATTAAATAATATATTTTATTTATGACACAATGATGATGCAGTAATTACTAAAATAGTGAAATATTAAAATAATTGATCTTATAAATACCCAAATAATTATAATATGAAACTTTTAATGAATTAAACTAATTTTCTATGATAATATGATATATTAGGATTGATTTAATTGACTTTGTTCGAAGTAATCAATCTGTTAGGAGTTTCACAAAAATCAACTATTGAATAGTGTCAAAATTGACATAAAAGAGTTCTTAAAACAAATATTATATTATTAATTGATATTAAATTCCTAAAAATCTAAGGTTCGGCCAAGAGAGTTATATAATGATAGGTTCCTCATTAATGGACCACTTGGGGGTCGCTTGGATGTATATAGTAAGTTTATTAACCATATTATATAAAAATACAAAGAGACATTGTAAAAGTGAAACTAATTAACTTAGAGTTAATACTTAAAGATAAGGTTAATATAAGTAACCAAACCTGTCTAAATTCTATTGGTTGAGTGGTTTTCGACCTATCCCCACCTTAACCTTTGAATAGTCAACTTTGGAGCCATTAGAAACCGAATATGAATTTATTATAAATTAATATTTCTAGCTTTTCCAAAGGTGCCCCTCACCCCTCTTATAAAAGGGCACTCCTCCTTCTCATTTCTTCACACCTCTAAAGCCTTTTGGTTCGGCCAAACTCTGCCCAAATACTCTCCCAACATCCCTCACTACAACCTAGGGGACTTAGTTTGATCAGAAAGCCAACCTAAGGAGCCCTTTTGATCAAATCAAAAGGAAGAACCCGAAGAAGAGGTAATGTTTTCACCACCCCTTTTCCAAGTTCATTTCTTCTTCCACTTCTTCTTCCTTTGTTGTTACCATTATAAAATAATGACTCCAGTATCATTTATATACTGTGATGTTATTATAAATATGGTACAACCATATTCAGTATTCTATCCACCCTTTGAATAACATGTCACCATACGTGCGTACGTACGGCTTACCGTCTCCACGTCGTGGTGTAATTGTTATTCAATATATTATTATTTGGATGGGTATAATAATGATGTGTAACTCATGTAAATAATAAATATAACATATTAATTATTCTGTATATATGATATACCATCCATTTATATATTATTTTAATATCAAAAGAATGATATTGTCGCTCGTGCGTACGTATGGACTACCGTCTCCACGAACGCGATGAGATTCATTCTTCATCGTATCCATTCAAGTATAATTATCATTTGATGATTTAAAAATGATGTTTAAGGACTTGATATCATTATGGATATGAATAATATACAACCTATCCTTTACAAACATGTCTTACGTAACAAAACATATAAAAGAAAACAAGTAAGTTAACACCCGATATAATGATAATACTAAGATATTATTAACAAATCAATGTTAAAAGATCATATATGATATCATATTATTATATATGATTCTTGTATAATTTAATAACAACTATTTCACCATTATACAGGAGTTTAACCTACTCCAACCAAGGAAAAGTACAAGGTAAGGGTTATTTCACAATCTCTTCATTATTCGAGGTTGTTTATACGTAATAATCTACTGGGATCTCTTTATCATCCACATCCATGTTTCTTAAAAATGTATTTCAAAACATTTTTACTATTTACAAGAATATGGGTTAAAGTCATTTATACCCTTTTTGACTTTTATAAGAGGTTTATAAAGGAATCTTTCCGTCGTTTTCAAAACAAGGTCATTTTTAACCTTTTCGACAAAATTGAGGTAGGAATGTTTTTTTTTAACTTATACGGCGGGTGCGGTTATTTTCCGCCGTTATAAATCATCGAAGCTTTACTTACAATCTTATAAGAATATTTTCAAAGAAAATGTCTTATTTTATATGGATCTTAAATGATTTCAAAATTAAAGGAGATATTTCTTTAAAAAGAATTTTGATTTCATCTATGTCAACATCCTTTAATGGATTTTACGCTTATTTGAAGTTGATTTATTATAATACAAAACTTCTATATTGTGTTGAAGGTTTTGTGATATGTTTGACTGTGGATGTGCTATTTTATATCATTCATAGTTTATGGTGAAACTATTGACATTTCGTATGCTAGTTTTAATCCGAATGTTTATGTTATATTTCAAACTTTTCTTCAGATGAATGTGCTAAACAAGTATGTTCCGGGTTGGGGACCGGTAAAAGTAAGCCCTCCAGGTTGGGGACTGGTAAAAGTAAGCCCTCCAGGTTGGGGACTGGTTAAAGTAAGCCCTCCAGGTTAGGGACTGGTAAAAGTATGCCCTCCGGGTTGGTGTCCGGTTATTAGAGGCACTCCGGGTTGGTGTCCGGTTATTAGAGGCACTCCGGGTTGGTGTCCGGTTATTAGAGGCACTCCGGGTTGGGTTCCGGTTAGAAGTAACCCCTAGGTCTTGGGATGAGGCCTAGACAAAGAAATTAACGTTTAGCATTATGCATTCCAACATTATGAAAGTGGTTATTGATTTTTGCATGTGATTATTCATTTAGTAGAATATCCATGTGAATAAGTAAATGGCATTATTTCATTTTATTTATGCCATACCATGTTGAAAGTTCGTATTTAAAAGGCTTTTGTTTTAGTTATACATTGCCTTAAATGTTTATTCTTATTTATGAAAGTTTCCACTTTATTGTTATCCTTACTGGGCATTTGAGCTCACCCCTTTTCAATGTTTTATTTTTCCCAGGAAGTGAAGAAGTAGGTTATGAATGACCTGCAGGGATATTATGTGGGGATATGAGTGTGGATTATGGAGACATTATGTTATTGTAGTAGTTTTTCATTTTATGATGTAATGTAAAACTTATGAATATATCTAGTGTTTCCAAGGCTACTAAACCAATCGGTCTTTCGGGATTTGATCTTTCTTGTGATCATGCCAATGTTACGAAGTAATGCACCGACTCTGGGTAGCTGGGGTCGGGGCGTTACAGTTGGTATCAGAGGAAGTTTAGTACAAACCTTGGAAGCTAGATTTAGATAAACTCTGATTAGAGCACGTAGACCTAAGATGAACTTTGAGGATTAGTATAGAAGAACTTCCTAGAATTTTGGTATTGTAGAGATTTTGTGAGTTTTCCGAGCAATACATCCCTGTCTGGATACGAGCAGGTAGAGGCGGCTCTGGCACAGATGTACCTAGGGGTAAAACCCGAAAACACCGCTTTGAGCTAGACTCGAACGGGAACTGGTGCACGACAACGGGCCTTGCTGCACTCTTGGTTACGACACTCCCGGGGGATATGCTTAGGATAACTCTCATTTTCTTTACAAATCATTTTGAAGGGATTATGAGTATATACTTCCTCAAAGAAAACATTCTTATGATTATGGATTATATCCATAAATAGTTCAATTTATGTTAAGTGTTTTATAAGTATTGGATTATGTATTTTGATTCATAAACTGATCTAGTTTATGCCATTGTTTAGAAATGGCGCCCAGTAGAAGGAATGAGAACTCCAGAAATGCACATGATCCAAAGAGAAGGAAGGATCATATCTTTCATGGTCTTAAGCTAGAATTTATAAGAGAAATAGTCTCCCATGTATTATCATCATATGAAGAAATAATATCATGTCTTGATAAGATAAGTAAAGAGTTTACTGAGTCCTATGGCTTTGAAGGGAAGCAAGAGAAGAAAAGGATAGAAGAGAGAAAGATGGATAAAGGGAAGAGGGAAAAGAAGAATTTTTCCATATGTGGTAACTGTGGAAAGAAACACCCTGGAACTTTCCTGAAAGGAATGGGAGTTTGTTATAAGTGTGGAGGAAAAGGGCACAAAGTACGTGACTGCAAGGGTAAGAAAATGGTTTTAAATGTACAATGCTTCATTTGCAAGGAGTTTGGACACTACGCGAACCTATGTCCCAGTCATTAGACTATGCCGCAAATGATGTTATTGGATAATAATCAATTTATGATACTACCACAGATGAAGAGGAATGATTAGAGTTCTTATGTTGATTATGTCAATTGAGTGTTGTATCAACAATGTACTTGTTACAATAATCATGGAGTATATAAGGATTGTACTGCAGTACTATTTCATTAAGGACTTGAGATTGTGTGGAACAAAGAAAAGTGACTCAATAGAAGGATAAATTTTTGGAAAATATATGGTTTAGAGAATGATAAATCATAATATAGTTCTGATACTGAGGTAGTAATTTTGGAATAATATGTGATTGTTTTGGATAAATTATATTTGATATTCTTGACTACCCTGGAACTGATTAATGATATTCCATCATTGTTGGGGTTTAAAACATTTTTGGATTAATGAAGTATATCCAGCTTTCCATATGGAATAAGGGAGAATGAATGTAATCAATAAGGAATATGGTAATTTAGGATGTTTCGGTGTATTAAAAGAATACATGATGAAGGTATTCATATGCTATTACGGGGTAAAAAGGATCTACATTATGTTTACCTTCCTTATAAATGTTGGACTGTGAATTTGGACAGAAGTATTTTGGATAGTTCTAATTTGGATTATTTTGGATTTCCATAAAAGGACAACCCGGAGGTCGGGCGGCAACCTGTCACGTCCGGAAAGGCTGCGAGACTTGAACCCGCAACCGAAGGGAGACAAGGTTGTATCACCTACCACTGGCCCACGAGATGTACTGGATTAAATAATGTAGTTTTTATTAAAAGATCTTGTAGATGAATTATAAATTCGTTTATTTTGGAACCCTATACGAAGAGTGTAGATAGAATTTTTTTTACATTCTATTATCTTTTAGAGTGAAAGATGAGTTTGTGGTAGAAATTTATTAATGGATAAAACTCTAATTATAAAGTAAGTATATCTCCTTATGATCTTAGCCAATCTCATAAATAAATTCATCAATATTAAGAAAAGCAACTTAGAACAAAAATGTTTTCCTAGATGGTACCTTAAATCATCACTAATTTACGGCTTTGGGATTGTTGGCCTTTTCATAGCCATGTTCTCTACCACTCTCCATCAGATAATTGATGGTTAGATTTTTCTTCCATATCCATATTTTCCTACATGGAACCCTAGTATGTGTTATTTTCGGTAATCTTCATACGTTCGACTCTTTATTTTAAATAGAGGCCTCATTAATTCATTTTTCGATGTGGGATTTCGACTAAGATATTTTGAAACGTCAAAAATGTGTTATCCTAATACCCTATGTTTTGTTGAACCGATGGTATTTCAAATCATCATAGATTGATGAATTTAAGGACCTCAATTTTATACTTGTTTGTGATTGATGACCTCAATCACTACCTATAAATGTTTACGTTTTTCCTCCAATTATATGTCTATAATTGCCACCAATGTTCTCCTAATAGAGATCATAATTTGGTGGTGATCCTTTCATTTCTCTTTTCCTCATATTAAGACTAAATTTTAGTAACCCAATTTCCGATGCGGGTTTTCCCACAAAGATATTTTCTATTTTCAACCTTTTATTTTCGAAGAACAATTTCAAATTGCGAGGACGCAATTTATTGAAGGAGGGGAGAATGTAACACCCCAAGATTTTATAGTGTGTTATTTCTTTAAAATAATTCAATAACTTTTACTACACACAACACCAAGTTCAATCGCACCATGACTTACCAAACAAGCTGTTCAAAAGAGGTTATGAATAGTGTCAACTAAATTTTAAACTTTATATAATCCTTATAATTTTAGAATCCATATTATTAGTTTCTTAGACATAATGTAAGAACAAATTCATTTTCAGTATTTCACTTTTACCAAATTTTAATAGTGAACCCTTTTTAGATGCTATATTTTAAACTTTTTGACTAAATGGGGACATCAAAAATTTAAAATGAAACATCCCAAGCTTCCACGGTACGCTAGCGTGTGTTGTACACAACACCGAGTTCTAACACACCGTAACCAATCAAACTAGCCGCTATGAATAGTAATACCTACTTTTTGAAATTATATATATTTTATATTTTAAAATGGACTTCATTTTTGGATTCGGAATATCGAATTTTGCCTAAGGTGAAATTTTGGTACTTTTCGGATAACTTTCATATTTTGATGAATAGTGAAAATTACTAAATTTTAATTAAAAACAACTTTTTTAATCAAAATAATTAATAGTGATAAATTATGCATTTGAGTGGTTTTAAAGTATATTTAAAATATATTTTTACCGTTTAATATAATTTTGGTCATTGGACATAATTTTACAATTAAACCGAACATAAACAAGTGTCAATCTTTTGATAGTTATTATCTCTTAAAAACACGCTTTTTGTTTTGACAGCGGGAATTAATTTTAAATTAATTTCTGCCACTTATGTGTTTTGAATTTAGGAAAATGGATTCCATATTTGGAATCAGGATGTCCAAATTATGTAAATAGGTAACTTTTATTTTTACACATTTTGAATAATTACTGCGGTAAATATTTTATTTACCATAGTTAAAGGGTAAATCCGGTAAATAAGGGTTAAAAAAATAATATTATAATAATACAAAATTACCCTAAAACGTGTCCTAACCTTATTGGTGTACACATAACCGACCATGGGCATCCTTGGGTCAATTTGGGGACCCCTTGGAGCCACTTGTAAGTGATAATGACACATTATATTAATAAAGTTAAAATAAAAATAAAAATGGTATAAGCTTACATCTTTTAGAAGAACAATTTTTACATAGGGTTATACATGTTGGATTTTAGATTATAAATATTCATTAGAAAGATAAAAAGATTTCCTACATAATGATATTTTATTTATAATTTTTAGACATTAAATAATATATTTTATTTATGACACAATGATGATGCAGTAATTACTAAAATAGTGAAATATTAAAATAATTGATCTTATAAATACCCAAATAATTATAATATGAAACTTTTAATGAATTAAACTAATTTTCTATGATAATATGATATATTAGGATTGATTTAATTGACTTTCTTCGAAGTAATCAATCTGTTAGGAGTTTCACAAAAATCAACTATTGAATAGTGTCAAAATTGACATAAAAGAGTTCTTAAAACAAATATTATATTATTAATTGATATTAAATTCCTAAAAATCTAAGGTTCGGCCAAGAGAGTTATATTATGATAGGTTCCTCATTAATGGACCACTTGGGGGTCGCTTGGATGTATATAGTAAGTTTATTAACCATATTATATAAAAATACAAAGAGACATTGTAAAAGTGAAACTAATTAACTTAGAGTTAATACTTAAAGATAAGGTTAATATAAGTACCCAAACCTGTCTAAATTCTATTGGTTGAGTGGTTTTCGACCTATCCCCACCTTAACCTTTGAATAGTCAACTTTGGAGCCATTAGAAACCGAATATGAATTTATTATAAATTAATATTTCTAGCTTTTCCAAAGGTGCCCCTCACCCCTCTTATAAAAGGGCACTCCTCCTTCTCATTTCTTCACACCTCTAAAGCCTTTTGGTTCGGCCAAACTCTGCCCAAATACTCTCCCAACATCCCTCACTACAACCTAGGGGACTTAGTTTGATCATAAAGCCAACCTAAGGAGCCCTTTTGATCAAATCAAAAGGAAGAACCCGAAGAAGAGGTAATGTTTTCACCACCCCTTTTCCAAGTTCATTTCTTCTTCCACTTCTTCTTCCTTTGTTGTTACCATTCTAAAATAATGACTCCAGTATCATTTATATACTGTGATGTTATTATAAATATGGTACAACCATATTCAGTATTCTATCCACCCTTTGAATAACATGTCACCATACGTGCGTACGTACGGCTTACCGTCTCCACGTCGTGGTGTAATTGTTATTCAATATATTATTATTTGGATGGGTATAATAATGATGTGTAACTCATGTAAATAATAAATATAACATATTAATGATTCTGTATATATGATATACCATCCATTTATATATTATTTTAATATCAAAAGAATGATATTGTCGCTCGTGCGTACGTACGGACTACCGTCTCCACGAACGCGATGAGATTCATTCTTCATCGTATCCATTCAAGTATAATTATCATTTGATGATTTAAAAATGATGTTTAAGGACTTGATATCATTATGGATATGAATAATATACAACCTATCCTTTACAAACATGTCTTACGTAACAAAACATATAAAAGAAAACAAGTAAGTTAACACCCGATATAATGATAATACTAAGATATTATTAACAAATCAATGTTAAAAGATCATATATGATATCATATTATTATATATGATTCTTGTATAATTTAATAACAACTATTTCACCATTATACAGGAGGTTAACCTACTCCAACCAAGGAAAAGTACAAGGTAAGGGTTATTTCACAATCTCTTCATTATTCGAGGTTGTTTATACGTAATAATCTACTGGGATCTCTTTATCATCCACATCCATGTTTCTTAAAAATGTATTTCAAAACATTTTTACTATTTACAAGAATATGGGTTAAAGTCATTTATACCCTTTTTGACTTTTATAAGAGGTTTATAAAGGAATCTTTCCGTCGTTTTCAAAACAAGGTCCTTTTTAACCTTTTCGACAAAATTGAGGTAAGAATGTTTTTTTTTAACTTATACGGCGGGTGCGGTTATTTTCCGCCGTTATAAATCATCGAAGCTTTACTTACAAGCTTATAAGAATATTTTCAAAGAAAATGTCTTATTTTATATGGATCTTAAATGATTTCAAAATTAAAGGAGATATTTCTTTAAAAAGAATTTTAATTTCATCTATGTCAACATCCTTTAATGGATTTTACGCTTATTTGAAGTTGATTTATTATAATACAAAACTTCTATATTGTGTTGAAGGTTTTGTGATATGTTTGACTGTGGATGTGCTATTTTATATCATTCATATTTTATGGTGAAACTATTGACATTTCGTATGCTAGTTTTAATCCGAATGTTTATGTTATATTTCAAACTTTTCTTCAGATGAATGTGCTAAACAAGTATGTTCCGGGTTGGGGACCGGTAAAAGTAAGCCCTCCAGGTTGGGGACTGGTAAAATTAAGCCCTCCAGGTTGGGGACTGGTTAAAGTAAGCCCTCCAGGTTAGGGACTGGTAAAAGTATGCCCTCTGGGTTGGTGTCCGGTTATTAGAGGCACTCCGGGTTGGTGTCCGGTTATTAGAGGCACTCCGGGTTGGTGTCCGATTATTAGAGGCACTCCGGGTTGGGTTCCGGTTAGAAGTAACCCCTAGGTCTTGGGATGAGGCCTAGACAAAGAAATTAACGTTTAGCATTATGCATTCCAACATTATGAAAGTGGTTATTGATTTTTGCATGTGATTATTCATTTAGTAGAATATCCATGTGAATAAGTAAATGGCATTATTTCATTTTATTTATGCCATACCATGTTGAAAGTTCGTATTTAAAAGGCTTTTGTTTTAGTTATACATTGCCTTAAATGTTTATTCTTATTTATGAAAGTTTCCACTTTATTGTTATCCTTACTGGGCATTTGAGCTCACCCCTTTTCAATGTTTTATTTTTCCCAGGAAGTGAAGAAGTAGGTTATGAATGACCTGCAGGGATATTATGTGGGGATATGAGTGTGGATTATGGAGACATTATGTTATTGTAGTAGTTTTTCATTTTATGATGTAATGTAAAACTTATGAATATATCTAGTGTTTCCAAGGCTACTAAACCAATCGGTCTTTCGGGATTTGATCTTTCTTGTGATCATGCCAATGTTACGAAGTAATGCACCGACTCTGGGTAGCTGGGGTCGGGGCGTTACATGTAACCACCTTGTTTAAATATGGAATGTAATGCATGATTTATGATATAATTCTCTAAAACTCTAAACCTGAAATGATCCTCAATGTGGATTCTTGAAATAACCCAAGATTAATTAATTTTTAAGGTTGGGTCCTTATAAATACCAATGATCATATAATCATAGCTTGAGCATAAGGGCACGATAACCTGAGATTAACCATTGAAAATAATACCCTACATGTCAAGTATCATAATCTTGAGTTATGACATAAATCATGGTAATTCATAAGACATAAATCATAAAGTAATAATATAACATGATTTATGAATACATATCATTGACATAGGACATTTATTTTTGGCATACAATTAAGTATTGAAAACCATTTCCTTAGTAGTAAAGTCTCATTTCCAAGACTATCTTAGTGGGATGGGTTCACTAAAAAACCCATCATAGTAGTCAAGGTTCACTTCCAAAACCATCATGAATGAAAGGGTTCTTTTATTAACTAGGTTCACTCTCCATTCTTGTACTATTTATTTCATGAGATATAAATATTTACCCAATGCATTAGAGGGAGATATTGGTCCCACCCATCACATAGTAAAAATAATCCATCTGTGTTTCACAATATCATAATACCATAATCATATCAGAACCCATGAAAATAAATGAGTTTCATAATAATTTAAACATAGCATAAACCTTGGGAATGAAATTGATTTCATAAAAATTTCATCATAACATCATAGAATAACCCATAGATAAGGAATGTTTTTCATATACATCTTGTAACCATAAATATAAACCATCTAGATAAAGAATAATTATGGTATGATTGGATAATATCCCTAGTAAAATATAATAAACACCAAAGTTTTTTGTCATTAATGAATAGAAATTCCATAAAAATATCATTAAAATATTCTTGAGGAAAATATCCTTTTCATTTTGAAATAAATTCTTTAAAATCTAAAAATTTCATAAATATTAAATAAAATATTTTATTTGAAAATAATATTGAAAAAGTATAATTTAGGATTCAAATAATTGATTATTCATAATGGTGGAAAATTTTGGTCATACCAGGTATGTTAAAAAAAATTTCTTTTAAAACTTTTAGTCAAAATTCAAAAGTATCATATTTGGAAAATAAAAAGAAGATTAATTTTAAAAAAATTATAAAATTTACAACATGGGTAAAAATAACTTTAAAAATATTTAAAGAAAAGTAAATATAACATTATTTAAAGCATTTTAAGAAAACATGACCATGGAAGAGAATGGGTTTTTAACTGAAGAAATAAATAAAGTCAGGTTTTCCATAAAAATTTATTTTAGACTCTTGAGTATATAAGGATAAAAAAATGAAAGGAAAAAATTTCTCAGGAAATAAATAGATTAGAATAAATTCATGATGCTCATGGGAGATAGATCATAATATTTCTTAATTAGAAACTTAACCACAAATAATCCCAATAAACAATACGATCATCACAAAAAACATTTAATACATTGGTATCTTTTGAATCATAATCCCAATGAAATAAAGAACCGTATATGGAAACATATATCCCCATAATTTTCATGAGAAGAATAATAAAATGTATTCATTTTTAGTATGCACCCCACACTTATAACATCTTAGATTTTAATAGAGGTACATATTCTTTTAAATTAGGTTGAACACTCATTAAGTTTGTCTTTTGGATTAAGCCTCTGTAACCTCACCTTGAGGCTGGTCAATTTCATTTTGTAAAGGAAGGTAATAGGGGGATGGATCCTAGCTATAGAACCAATTCATGATGTGACTAAAATTCATGACATGAAGTTCTTTAGATATACCCCATGAGTTTTTATTATAGGATGTGAATTCAATATGCGTAGTGAATCTTATTCATGATGTGAACTAGTTTTTCCTGGTAGAAAAAGGAAACCAGAGGACTTCATGATGTAAATTCCATTCACATTGTGAATATTTCACAACATGTTTTTTAAGGGATATAGCCCTTATTCTTAACTCATACCTCTCTTTTCTCTTGGATTAGCTGTTGGAAGATAACCTCCCTTTCTTAATCTAAGGCTTTGATCCCTCTATTCCATCTGAGATTTAATTCCTTCACCATCAGTTGTGTTGGATTTATATCGAAAGTAGATTCATTTATCTTCTTTATTTTCTCATTTTATCCTACAATATTGAATGCTATTTTGGTGAGTGCTAATATGCCCTATTCTCTATGTATTTTCCTATTTTTCTAATTTCATCAGTTCTAGATCGATTTAAAGGATGATAATGGATGAGGATAGTTCTACAGACCTAAGGTGGAAAGTCAAGTTATTTTTTCAAAATAAAATTGATGTTTATATAGTGAACCATTATGCCATGCACTGTAAAATCTATCAGAACCTCCTAAATGTTTAATTAATTATATAAATTGATGTTCCCATGCTTATTATAGTCCTAAAAACCCATCAAACAACATCCCTGGTTCAGTACCTCGATGTGATCAACCCTAAGGGTGTTTCATCCTAAAATTTATAGTATCCTAACGACTTATAATTATTTTGAACTACCCTTTTGGTGTATTTAATTTCCCCTTGTGATAGTAGTTAATTTTTTATTGAACCAATTAAAAATGGTGGCCATATGTATATACCCTTACTCTTCTTCTTGTATTTTAATTAACTATATTAAATTAATTGAACAAAATTATTTAGAAGTATTATCGAATGGTATGAGTTTAATTGTAGCTATGACCCTTAAATTGAACCAAGATGAGGGAGATACAAAGGTCCTAATTTAGGATGCCTTAGATAGGATCATTGAGTATAATAACCAAAAATTTTAATTGATTATAGCATTTTGGGAGTGATACATGGGTTCTTTACAAAACACCACCGATGGGCTCACTGGGTGGATGTCTTCATGCTTCCCATGAGTGATACTTAGTTCCCTAGTGGATTACGTTGTATGTACTTGGTAGGAATTGTCATCATAGCATTCCACGAGTGATTATTGGTTCCTGATGTGGTACACAATGCATAGACCTAGATGGATTTATACCATTTCATGAGTGATAAATGGGTCCTTATACAAATTATAGAGATATATTTATATATTCATGGGTTTATTAGTGTAATTGGAGTGATAATTTGGTTCTATAGGACCCCAGGACACCCTAAGGGGGAAGGGGTAAATCTGGAAGTCAAATTTTTCTTGTAAAGTTATAGATCTTATTCCCACATTATTATGAACTTGTAAAACCTACATTATGCAATCATATAGTTATTAAACAATCAAATAAAGATGGAAAACACAACAATTTTACTTTGTTCACCACTAAGATATAGTCATAGATCATACTCTAATAGTGTTTCAACCATACCTAAATCAATTTAACATCACCAATTAGATTGTAATATTGTAGATTAGTCACCTCAATATATTATAGGCATAATGCCTTTATAAGAAATTTGGGAAAACACACTATCTCTTTTGGAACACTTCCGTCGACTCCCCCTAGATGAGTTCCTTTGGTGAGTCTTAATCAGTTTAAGGACTTGAATGTTTCTTTAGTATATTGGGAATTTAATTATTTATCCTTGATAATCATGATACTTTTATTTTACTGTAGTCCTGAGTTGATGCACATGAAATCACTATTCACTAAAAATACATGTTGAACACTAATATGTGTTAATCCCCAAGACTTCATGAAAACTCCTTTATGTTTAAAAGATATTCCATCATTCATGAACCCACAGACCTTCGTTAATCTCCCAAAATTATTGAATATCACAACCTTAATTAAGCTCATAGCCTCTATGAAGATCACACCCTTTATGGAACACTATGTCTTCATGAAACTCTCGGTATTTGTGAAATTCCCTTCCTTGAAAATCCTAATCATCGGTCAAGACATCACCAGCATTTTTGTAATGCTTAAGATCATAAAGAATTCTTAATTCCTAATTTTTCAACCTTTATGAATTCAAATCGATATTTCTGTTTCTCAAATTCATTCCATGTTTTCAAATGAGGGGTGTCCACCTATTTATAGTCTTTTCCCTTCATCAAGATTCCAAGACCCTAGAATCCATTTCACAAATCTCTTCTATCTTATTCATAAAGATCTATCATTCATGAAGATCTAGTGAAAATTTACCCATTCACAAGCCTTCTCATAGTCACATATATCTCCATCACCTCATTGTTTATTCACAAATCTTCTCATATTCATGAGAATACAGTCATTCCATTACACATTCACAAATATCCATACCTTCATGAAATCCCAAACATCATGAAACCCTAACTTTGAGAAACTAGGTCTTTTTTATACTCATGACTTTACCATATTTTTGAAGATTAAATCCTAAAAATATACATTTTTTAATATTTATTCTTTCTCTTGATTTTGGGATCCAAAAATATTGGTAAACACTGGGAAAAGATGTCACCTTCAATACTAAATCCATATCCCCCATAATATCTCTTGTATTTCAAACTTCCTAATAAACACTTCTGTGGATTCACATTAAACACAAAATATATTCTATTTTCATATATGGAAATCCTTGGTTCCAAAAATCTTCTAGTTTGGGTTTGTTGTCATTCTATAGATAAATTCAATAAAGTGCTTGGCTCGACCAAAAACTTAATAGACCACCACAACCATCAAATTTTTTAGATAGTTGAATTACACTAATCTCCTCCCTATAAACATATTATTTATAATTTTATTTCTAAAAAACTCCCCTGTAATTTTATCACCTCCTTAAACCTTCATCACTTCCCAAAAAGATTAATATAGTTAACATAAATGGAGATAGGGGAATAATAAAAACATTCTTATGGAATGGGAGGTGGGTAAACCCCAAGTTTCAACTGATGTTTCAAGAACATTAGTGCAACCAAGGATAAGTCAGGATGTTATCCACCTGATCATTTGTTCTAATATACTTCACTTTAATCATTCCGGGTTCAATATTTTTTTGATGAAGTGATATCTGAATTCAATATATTTGGTATAAGAGTGTCGAACTGGATTATTCATCTGATCAATCTAGCTATTGTTGTAAAAATTAATCACAATCAGTTGGTTTACATCATCACCAATATCAGTAAAATGTTACTTCATCCAAAATATCTGAGTGCATGCCTTTTTAGCAGATATATACCCTGATTCATCCGTACTAAGAGGAGGTCTTTCTTATTTTTTCTCAAACTTCCTAAACATTTGTTTCAAATGAATAATGCATCACCACTGGTATAATTTCAATATAACAAATATCTAGACCGATCAACATAATAAAATTATCATAATTCATTATCTCTTCTTAATGAAAATTATAAGCCAAAATTTGGAGTACCTTGAATGTGCATCCTAATTCTTTTAACTACATCCAAATTTTCTTCATTCAGATTACTTTGAAAGCGAGCTACTAATAATATTGAAAATATGATATCTGGTCATCTAAAATTAATGTATAACAAGATTTTAATGATTCTCCTCTATAGATTGTGTAACACCCCAGGTAAATAAAGAATATGACATTTTCATATTTATCCATATTTTTGAATAAAATATTAATATTACTTTAAAGGGAATGCTATGCTCGATGGCGTACACAATACGTGACATTGAGTTCCTTTGAAATCTTATATTTCACTCTAATAATAAAATAATATTATTTTAAATGGTAGTTAATGCCTAGACATTGTAATGGAAGGAAAGAACGGAACTAACTACAAAATGATTATATATGTTTTTCAAATATTTTTACTTTTATCCAATAAATGTTAGAGGTGTAAAATGCAAATGAATCCAATTTTAAGCATAAATCTTCTAATATTCTTTAAAAGGTTGATTAATCGCCTTTTGATGGAGAACCCTTTTTAAATATACTTTTGAAAATTTTATATGTTGTATTTGAAAAAATAAAATCCTTCTTTATAATCTGGACATAAAAATTTACTTTTTGTAAATTTTTGTTATTTTTCCGATAAAGATCATTTTTAGTGAAAATGTTGCATTTTAATTCAAAACCACCTTTTAATCTGATTTATTTATATGGATAGATTATATTTTTAATTGATATTAAAGTGTATTTAGAATATATTTTTACCATTTAATCCAATGGTGGTCATTGGAATTAATTTCACTTTGAAATTGGACTTAAACTAGTGTTAATCTTTTAATAGATATTATTTCTTAAAAACACGCTATTTGTTTTGACAGCGGAAAATAATTATTAAATTAATTAATTCAAATTATATGTTTATAATTTTTTAAAATAGACATCATTTTTTAATTCGGAATATCAAATATATCTTAGGGTGAATTTTAGGTATTTTTTTGAAAAAACTTCAATTTTTGATGAATAGTGAAACCACTAAGTGGTAGTTAAAGAAACTGATTTTTCGTTTAAATGAATCTATACAACTTCTATGATTTGATTTTAAAAAATAAGACATACATGGTTGTCATTAGGAAGTAAAATTTGGTTCAATTAGATTAAAATAATTTTTGGTGAATAGAAACTTTTATGTTTTATTAATCGCGATTAAAGGTAATTAGTGTAATTTAAGGTAAAAATAATGTTTTAATAATATTAAATGACCTTGACACATGTCCTACCCTTAATTTATGAGTCATGTCTGACCCAGAAAATCAATGGGACAACTTGGGGACCCCATGGAGCCACTTTTTTTGGAAAATGACATTAATAACGTTTTATTTAAAGTTAAAATTAAAATGTCACAAACATGTGTTGTTTTACGAAAACAATTTTTACATGGGGTTATAGAAGTAATATTTTTGAGAATAAATATTAATTAGAAATATAAAATGATTTCCTATATCATGATATTTTTTTATAATTTTTATACATTAAATAAATTAAATTATTTATGACATCATGATAATGCAGTGATTACCTCATTATTTAACGATTTAAAAAATAAAAATATAATGTACAATATAAGACATAAACTTGTCAAAAACCTATTGGATGGTTGTATTTCAAAACCTTTTTACCTTATCCTAGAAATATATCCTTTTGGGACCTTTAAAATCCGAAAAGCATTTTATAATAAAGTAATATTTTATAACTTTCCAAGAGTGTCCCTCCTCTTCTCTTATAAAAGGCCCCCACCTCTACCACCTTACCCACACCTCTAAAGCCTTTGTCTCGGACAAAACCTTCCCATTTCATATCTACACATCCCTCTCTTCATCATTGAAGCCTCACCTTTGGGAATAATTCTTTCCAAGAAATCCTTTAAGCTCAAATCAAGAAGAGTTACCCGATTTTAAGGTAATGTCTTCACTTGTGTTCTTTTGTTTTATTTTGCTTCTCCAACCCTATAAACTATTTCTATTACATTATTTTGTAAAAAAACTAGTATATTAAATATACTATGATGTTTTTATGTTAATTATTTGAGCTAAACTTACACACACCTTCATATAATGGTTAAAGAACATACTGTTTCTGTGGTTGGTGAATTTCTACCTTACGAAACGATGATTGTTCAATCTTCTTTTAACACATTTAATGGTGGCCATTATGATGTGACTATATTTTATATATGATATATATGTTATTTATTTTTTCTATATTCTTCTGAATTTTATATTTAAAATATTCCTTTATTCTTTTCATGTTGTGCAAATGTGATAATTTCATACGAGGAAGTGTGGACTACCACCCCCTCAAGTGATGTGACTCGTTCATGAAATACATGGAATGTATAAAGAATGAAATTAATGAACATATGTGACCTATTTAACATATATATTATACTGGAATTATAATATATATATCTTTCAATTATTTTTAATTCCATTAATATGACAAAGAAATGAAAGTAGCGTCCATGCGTACGTACGGCCTACCGTCTCCATGAACGGTGCATTTCATTTCTTTTTATCTCCAAATGTCATGTAGTAGTATAAATTGAATATATACTGGATATATATGATATATAAATCATTAATACTATTCTGGAGATGATTTACTTATAACTACATGTACAATCATTTTCAAACAAGTTCATTTTTGACTCATGTAACAAACATCGACAAAAACGTCTGATATGAACTCATATTACTAACCAATTATTATAACATTATAATATGTGATATTAACTGAATAATAATCTTTAAAAGAGTTAATTAAGCAATTATAAATTGACAAATGTTTATTATTTGGGAATATAAAGAAACGAACAAGACAATTCAGACTTGAGGTAAGGGATCCTACCTCTCTCTTTCTTTTTAAGAACTCTCTTTTATGTCATTTCTTTTGAGCTCATCTTTATTATGTTTGGGAATGTTATTTTATATTCCTATTAATGTAATTTTTATGTTTATATTATGAGAGAACCTATTTGATCTCATCAAACCATTTTTGGAAGTTTTAAGTGGCATCGTTAGGCTGCCGAGTTTTCATAAGGGATTTTTCATCTAACTTTTATTCCCGTGAAATTTATGCTAAGTTTGCCACCATTTCCTTTGATTTTTGTATGTACTACCCATTATTATACTCTTTTTGTAGTATAATTTCAATTATGGGTATTTACAACTTCATTTTATGACCCTTCTTCCATGGGGTGTACGTTTCGAAAGTTACCCAAGTCAGTAAGGGAACCTTTCAGCCTCCTCTTTCTAAAAGACTTATTTTGTTATGTCTTTTAATTCACATACTATTATGTTGGGATATGTTATTCTATATCCTTATTGATGTAAATTTTATGTACAAGTGATGAGATACCATTTTCTCTCTCATCAACTCATTTTCTAAATTTTAAAGTGACGTCGTTAGGCTGTCGGATTTCTGTAAGGGAACTTCTTAACCCACTTTCAATTATTTGGGTTAAACCTCTACTTCTTGATTTTATTATGCCAAGATTATGTGTAGAGTCTCTATGCTGTAATTTCCACAAACCTTTATGTGGATATACTATTTCTATACATAATCATCTCATTGATAAATTCTTATGTCATTTAGACGAACTTGTATGGGAAATCATAACTCAATCTCATTTAATTGAGTTAAATATCTATGTCATTGGTTTTGTTTTTCAAAGATTGTGTGTGAATGACCTATGATTGTTTTACACTTAATATCCACTTATATTTGGTGAATTCGTATTTGTCACACATAATCATGTTATTGATTTATCCTTAATCTAAGGATACCGACTTTATAAGGGACTTCGTCTCAATCTCCTTTCATTGAGGAATATTTTATTTTATACACAACTTTCTTTTATATGGTGTATAGAACCCTTTGACTTCTACTTTTATTCAAAAGGAATTTTTTCTCTACGAATCATTTTACTAAACAACAAAAAGTATGCTTCTTTTTAACATACGTAGTGATAATGACCTTTCCGTCACCGTGAGTATTATTTGATCTTTGGCTTCCTCAACAAGCCGTTATATTTTTTAAAGTAAATAAATACCATATACTCTTTTATGTATTTTGGTATTGAAAATGGTTTTGATAATGGATTTACTATGTCAATATATTTAAGTGATATATTGTTCTTGAAATGTAAAAAAAAATTCTTTCCTTTATAGTTGTTTTATGTGTTATGATTTTATAATGGTACTTGGACATTTGACGGGTGGTTACATGATAAACCATATAACGGGTGGTGTCGTGAATACGAGGATGGGTGGTAACATTATAACCTCCAATGCATTGGGTATGCAAGTCGGCCGTATGGCTATTTCATTAAGTATGTGTGGAAGTCTACCGTATGGTTATTCCATTTAAGTATGTTTATGTCCCAAGATACCTTTATATGTTATGTGTTCTTTATATGGGTTTTATGGTAATAGTTTGGTTACAAAATGGTAAGTAATGATCTTTTATTCATTAAATAGTTTATACTACTTCATAATGGTAAAAAGTATTACTCTGATAAAGTACTCATGGTTTACTTGTTGTTTTGAAAAACTAACAGTTTTCCTTCTTTGTGTATCCTTTACTGGGCTTTTTATGCTCATCCCAAGTTTTTTTGAAATGTTTTTCACATGACATAAAGATGATTAGGGTCATGGATGGGATCAATGAAATGTCAGGCTGTCTAAAACAAGGAACTATACATGACTCTTGTGTTCAAGAGTTTTTATTTTGTGGAAAAATGGAAGCTGAGTAGATGTGTCTACTTTGTAATCTTTGAGATGTAATAGTTATGCCCTAATTCTCTAAAACTCTAAACCTGAAAAGATCCTCAATGTGAATTATTCATTTAATTCAATAATAAGTAATGTTTAAGGTTGGGTCCTTACAGATTGTGATGTAGAGATGTCTCATACTCATGCTTTCCATGTTTTTCTTAACCACAGTTGGAGTCGACATTGGTTTGGAGTCATGCATGTTGAATTTATTTAGTAGAAATCTTCCATATTTTTCTCATAATTAAAGGTATAATCCTTAATTTGAATGACCTTAATCCCTAGAAAGTATTTTATTTCATAAATTATATACATTTTAAATTCAAATTTTATGTGATTAGAATATTCTCCAACTAATTATTGTCTACTTCCACCAAAAATAATATCTCCAACAAACACCAACACCATAAATTGATATTTTTGTTAATTATACACATAGATATTATGGTTAAAACCACCTATTTTATATTCATTATTATTGGTATAATCATCCAGTTGATAATACCACCCTCATTTTTTCTACTTTAGACCATAAAGTGCCTTATTTAATCTATACACCTTCAATTCATCATTTCCAATAAAAAATCCAACTGTTTGTTCAATGTGGAATTCTTCTTCAAGAACACCATTTAATAAATATGTTTTGACATTCATATGATAAAATTTATAGCCACATTGAATATCCATGTAAATTAAAATCCTAATTGAATCTATTATAGTTTATAGGGAAAACATTTCTTCAATATCAACTCCCTTAATCTATGCATGGAATTTATACAATAAGTGTGCCTTGTTTATGATCACATTTCCACAATCATTGATTTTTTTTAAAGTTCCACTTTGTTCTAATAACATTTTAATTTTCATGTATCTTAATAATATATCATGTCTAGTTATTGTCAATTTGATTCAGTTTTTCACTCATGGCCTTAACCCATGATTCTTCCTTCAATGCTTCTTTAAATGAGGTTGGTTCCACAACTACTATGAAGGTATAATGTTCTTAATTCCTCATTCTCCATTTCAATGTAAGTGAGATCCAATACCAAATGATATTGTATTGATAATTTTCTTCTCTTTTATTTCTCCTCTATTATTCTGATGAAGTTTCTTCAAAAATGGTATCAACTTCTGATTCTCCTTCTGAATCATCATCATTTTGGTAGACCTGAATTTTTTTCAATTATTCCACTATTTCTGTATTTGAATTTTTCCCTTTTCTACTTAATTATTCTTCTTCAATCATGTCTACATATTAACTCCTAGAGGTATTTATGGTTTTATCCTCAATGATCATGACATCATTGCTTTGCAAAATATTTCTATGAATATTATTGAAACATTTGTAGGCTTTATTCTTCATTGAATATCCATGGAATATTCCCTCATCTGCAATATCACCATATATACCTTGATTATGTTCTTTGTTTTCGATGAAACATTTACTTCCAAAACCATGAAAATATTTCATAGAGGGATTCCGTCCATACCATATCTCATATGATGTCCTAGTTTCTCCTATAAAAATCCCCATTCAATTTTGAGTACACATTTCTACTTGAATACCCTCTTTTCAGTAATGGTGAGAAACACTACTCTCAATCAGTATAGTTCTATCCATATTGTTTAGCTATGGATTTGTGCATTCAGAAAACCCATTTTTTAGGGGGTTCTCATTACCCAAAATTCATTATTTATCTATTTTTTTAGTTAATTTTCAAATTCAATGGATGTGTATTCTTCTCCATTATCGGATCATAATGTCATGATTGTGAATCCAGTTTCATTGCCAACTCTTTGATGATGGATCTTCTTGACCTCAGACACTTTTTGTTTCTACTACATAAAAATCACACAATCTCTTTTACTATAATCATTAATAAAAAATAAAGTACCTATCTCCATATGTGTCAGCCACATTCATTAGAACACATACATTGGTGTGGGTGAGATCAAGTATTCCCTTTTGTTCTTCGACTGATAGGAAAATCCAGACAATATTTCCTCATACACATGCATTACATGTCATTTATTGATCATACTTTAGATTGGATATATCAAACAATATTTTAATATTATATATATGTTTCATTATCTATAGATTATTCTGACCCAACCTCTAATTCCACAATTTGTTTTCTTCTTCAACTATTAAGTAACAATTGTTCTCTTTACTGACAACCTGGTATAAATTTTCATATATTCTACATCCCTTCATGATATAATTACCCATATTTCCATTGACAGTGCACCCCTTATGATTAAATTCCACTATTAGTCCTGATTCATAGAGATGACTCACACTCAGGAAAATTTGAAGCATCATGTCCATAAATATAAATTCAGTTTTCCTCACCTCATCATATTCTTTTTCTGTATTTCCACTTCATTTGATATTTAAAGAACCACTGTTTTCTAATCTCACTGTTTCATCAACCCTTTTCTTAACATTATTTAAAAAATAAACATTTCCTATAATGTTTGAGGAGCATCAGTTATCAATAATCTATGTGATACTATTCTTTTTAGCACTGAGAACTATTTTTACATGGTTGTATTTATTAATTTTCTTATTTTCCTTCCATGATAAACTTAATGGGTGCAGGCTAAAGATGGACTTTTCAATATCTTTTCATTATTCATGGGTTCATTATAATCATATTATTATTTTAAAGGAGAATACATATTTTCAGGAGTAACTATACTAGGTTGGAAGGTATTGACTTATCTATGGGTTTTATATGTATTCTTCTTGCTTTTTCTATACTTGTAATGAATAGATTTATGGACATAGTTAGAATAGTGAAAAAATAAACATAGAAACTATATTTTATATATGAACAAGGACATAGTCTCATTATCATTTTTCACTTCCATATTCTAATCTATTCAGATAGTTATTTGTCTTTTAACAGTGAGAAATGGTAAGGACTAGAAATCCACATAATTGATATTTTATAAGTGGAAATATCTTCTCACCTACATTCATCCACAGGACCCATTATTTTGTAAAGGTATTTTACCATAAATTTTATTTGGATATTTTATGATTATTTTCATCTCCTTTTTCTATTTTCTATGAATATTTCTTTGTTAGGATGATTGGTAAACTTCTAACAAGTGAATATTTCTACTTCCATTTATTTTTAATCATCCTATTTCTACCCTTTGATGTTTCAGAATCATGTCTAATTCCACTTTTTCATAAATGTGTATCTCTTCTAATTAAAATCCTTCTATACTTCTTTAGAATCATGTTGATCTCCTTATAATAGATCTAAATCTGAAAATTTTATAAATTGTATTATCTTCTTTGTTTCTATTGAGTTTGATTCTGTTTATAATTTACAACTTAATGTATCAACTTCTTCTTCAAGTCCCTTAACTATCTTATCCTTCTTCTCCAATCTTGATGAAATTTCAATGATGAATTTTTCCAATTCTTTAATGATGATTTTAAATTCCACAACTTATTCTGAGATTTAAAGAGGGGATAAATGTTCTAAAACTTCTCTTTCAAGTTGATCAATTTCTACTACAATCTGATCACCATAACCTGATTACTCTTTCATCACATATTTCTACTTTCAGTTTCTCTTTATTTTATTTTCAATCTCATCATGATCTTTCCCAAGTTCCAACTTGAGATAAACAAAATTAAGAAACTAATTGTCTTCATATTTTGTAGGTTCTACCTTTTAAACTATATACATCAAGGATGCTTCAAGTTCATATTTAAATGCTGATTCTATATCCTCTAAAAAGTCACAATCCTCATGTTCTTATTTATAGAAAAAACTTTTTCTTTGAAATTTATTTCTTAATTTGCGGTCTCATTTGATAGAGAACCTCTTAAAAGGATTCTATGTGATTTCTACTTTACTTTCTACATTATAAAATTTCTTTGGGCATTGAGAGGCAATTTTCCCTACTTTACCACACCGAAAAAAATATAATTAAAGCTCTCCTTCAAATATTTATTTTCCTCTTTTGAATTTCTTGGAAAATAGGGAAATAATTTATTCTTAATCGTCATCAATAAATTTTTAAATATGATGTTTTCCATGGATTTTAATTCCATTATCTTACTTACATGAGTGGATACATCTTATGGTTTGGTTATCATCTCATAAGCCGCTAGACTGATTAGCATAACATCAAGGGAAATCTTATAAAAATATCATTCCTCAATAGCCAAAATTTTTGGATTTTAAAGATATGGGAGCCTCCACAGAATTTTTTTCACAATTTTAATATCCATAATTTCTTCCCCTAGTCCTTGAATAGCTTCAAAAACTTTATTTATGTGATTAAATAAGTTATCTATGTTTTCATCTGGATACATTTTCAGAACATAAAACTGATTTTGAAAGAATTTATGTTTAGATACATTTTCTTTGTTATCACCTATATATATATATATATTTATAGTTTATCCTGTATATACTTGGATATAGTGAAACTCGTCACCTTTAAATAGATTTGATCATATAATATTGTTGGTGATTTTTTTGGGTTTTACCATTGTGGGGACAATAACCTTCAGTCTGTTTCATTTTGGATTTTTCATTTTTTATTCTTTTTATAATAACTATAGATGAAGTTATTATAGATTATATTTGAAGGATTTTTATTTTTATTTTTTTGGTAAATCTAAAATTTATTTCTATCCAGGATCGTATGCTAATTTTCTTCATTGAATGTGAAGATATTGGGGATTATATTTTAACTTTGTTTACTGTTAATTTATTTTAAATCTATAATTAGTTTCTATCTATGAATTTATGCTGAATTTTGTAATAGATGTTTTACTAAAATAAATATATAGTTTCGTTGCATTATGGATGTTCTGTTGGTCATTCCATTGGAGTTTTAATTGAATTTCCAGTGGAACTTCGACTTGAGGTTCTAGTGGAAGTTCCACTAGAACTTACACTGGAACTTCCAATGGAACCTGTAGTGGAAAATAAATTCAATATATCTTATAAAAAGTTTTATTTATAATTTAGAAATATTATTATATTTATTTATTTGTAAATATTTTTTCCCTAATTATTTAATTTTCATTTACATTTTTTCAAATTTTTTATATAATTTCAAATTCAAAATTAAATCATTTTTATAAAAATAATGTAAGAATGGAAATTCATATTTTTTATAATTTTGTTTAATGAAAATATACTTATAAAAAGATCCACTAGATGTTCCACTTGTATCATTTTCTAAATTATTTAATTTTTATTTTCATTTTTTTCAAATAGTTTATAAATTTTAAAATATTAAATGAAATAATCTTTATAAAAATTAAGTATTTCATAAAAATATATTTAATAAAGTTTAATTTTTATTAATATATTCCTAGGTTTTCAAAACATGCAGTCTTTTTGTACTGTGAAACTTCTAGTGGAAATATATTTAATATATCTTTTTTTATTTATAATTTTTTAAATGTAACTATATTTTATATATTTGTAAATAATTATTTTCTTAATTTTATAAGTTTTAGTTAAATATTTATTCATATAGTTTATAAATTTTCAAAAAAAATAAATCATATATTAAAATTAATATACATTTCATGAACTTAATATTTTGTGTTGAGGTTTGATCCAATGCTGATGAAGTTAACATTGTAGTAGCTTCTGTTAAATGATTTATAGGGATGATGTTCAAATCACTTGATGTTGTGAAATGATTTTATGTCATGTAAGGGGGATTAAATGGGTTCATTGTATGCTAATAATACCTGAATAAAAGAAGAAAGGATAAATCAATTATCATATAAAGACTTTATTCATGTTGTAAATAAGGTCATAAGAAGGTTGAAAAACAAGATAGCTTGGTAGAATTTACTCGGGTTGACACAAGTTAAGGTTTCCTTTCTAGAATGGTGGTTGGTTTGTTATCTTCTAGGAAATATGTGTGTACTATATTTGTTAAAGAGAATAATCATCCCTTTCACAACCTAGAATAAATTCATATGGTGGGGTCCCAAATAAAAAATAATAATCACAAGTAGCTAAGTAATATTTGAATGCTTCATCTTATATTAAACTAAATGATACCTTCTCCTTGGTGATAGCTATTCTAGAGGGTTCACGATGTTTTTGGGTACACACATGTTGATCATTTGAATTTTTCAAGGTCTAAAAGGGAAAGGAAATTGGATCATGGTGATTCATGTTTCATGTTAGAGTACCTGGAAATACAAATCTAGAATAATCTATAATTTGTGTATACTATTCAGTTTGACATGAATGGGAAAATTAGTAATATTTTCTAGGCTGGTCAAAAAATAAATACAAATTTTGAGTTTTTTGGTGATGTTGTTGTTTTTACACCACTTTCATCACTAATAAATAGTACAGGGCCTTAGGTGTCTTTGTGGGGTTCAATCATCATCATGAGATTTTTGTTTTTTGGGAATCTTTTTTATATGATGAAATTGAGACTTCTTTTCTTAATTGTTTCAAAAAATATATTTTTTCATCACATTAAGTGACCTCAAACTGTATTTACTAATCAATATGAGACAATGGGAAAATATGTTTATAAATATTTAGTTGGAACTCGACATTGGTTTGTTTGTGGAATTTGATGAAAATGGAATTAAACATTTATGTAATTGGATGACAGATGGATCTATTTTAATAACTAGATTTAAGAGGTGGATGTTCTAAAACTAAGATGTGCATCAATTTGATCAGAATAGGTCTTTCTTTAGAGTGGAATATGTGGATGGGAAATTGTAGTGGTTATATGATGTATTCGTGTTCTTAAAAAATGGGCTGCATTACTTTTTGAAATATTATTTAACATAATTGATAGTTTTAATGGATTTATTAAATATTATGTTTATCACAATTTATGTGTTATTGATTTCTTTAAGTAGTTTGAGTGATTTTCAGAAAGAAAATCAATATCATGAAAAAAAGGTTGACTTTTAGATGTGTGAGAAGATGCCTCGTAATCATTACCCTTAACATGAATTGATGTTCCAGGATTCTACTAGATATACACCTATGCTAATTTATTTTTTTCAAGATTGATTTAAAATGATTGGTTCTTGTTTTATAATGTTATGTTTTGAAATCAGAGTTCAATTAATTTATGTTAGTGGAATGGTTGTCTGTAAAGATCAATTATAATTATTATATGAAGATTACAATGAATTTTTTGAATGTTCTTGTCAAAGTTTTTATTTTGTTGGGTATCTTTGTTGTCATATTTTAAAATTTTATAATCATCTTGATGTGAGTTCAATACCTGAAAAAAAATATTTTTTGGGGTGGTCCTAATTATCTAGAAATATTGTGATGTTCAAAGGAGATTTTTTGAGGTAAATGATGATAGAAATTAGTTATAGAAAAACATTACAAATATTTAACATGAATGGGAATGAATTTGATTACCATCTATTGTGACACAGATGTGTGTTATGACATTTCCTTCTCTAATTTCATTAATTTTACAAAATATATTACTAATGTAAATACATCATCGAATGAAATTACTAGTCATGAAATTATAAGTATAATTTTAAGAAAGGCTTTATTTAAAAGGAAAAAAACTAGAAAGGGGAGATAGAAACAAAATATTTTTATAAAATAGTTACTAAAAGTAGACATAATTGATTAAAAATAAGAACGAGTCTACTGCTATGGTGACGATATGATTTCATTTTATGATGCACTTTATTTCTAATAGAATACTTCTAATGGTAATGGGGTATATGATGTCCTTTTTATTTTCACGTAGGTAATTTTAGATCAAGAAAGATTATATTTTGGTGTTGTATCTAAAAAATAGTTCTAAATGTATTTTTTATTAGCATTATTTTCTATAATTGTTTTAATTTTTTTGGTTTGTCTATTACAAGAAGACTTTTCAACCAATTTGGAACTTCATCTTTGAAGGTATATAGGTGTATAATTGGAGGAGGCTGAGCAAAGTGGACATTAGATGAATGTTTTTTTGAGTTTAATTGTGATGTCTCTGCAACATGAATAGGTTGTTTTAAATTTTTTTGACATTATTGAAGTATTTATAGGTTATAAGAATTCATAGTCTAGTTTCAATTCTAATGGATTGGGATACAATTTCAAAAAACTATAATTTGTATACAAATGTGTTATATGATAATACATTAGTTTATCTAATTCCTTTATGTATTAGGATTCCATTTCAAGAAACTGTAAATGTGCCGTATGAAAAATTTCTGTATGAAAATGTGTTTTATACAAATGTTAAAGTGACACCAATGAAGATTACATTTTTTGCAACACAATGTGAAAATAAAATTCTTATAAATAATATTAAATATGATAACATGGAAAATCTCTGGGTACTTTTTAAACCATTTTTATCTTAATGTTTAAAGATAATAGAATACAAAATTAGATAATAAATAAGGGAAATTGTGATTGGGGATAATTTTAATGATGTTTTTTTAATATCGTGGAATCAACATTGTTTTCAACTTATTTTCTTTATTATAATATTATTTTTTAAAGTAAAAATACATTACAATATTTTTTGATACATTATTGGAATCCAAAAACTACATCCAAGTAACCCATTGTAATAACGAAACCAAATAATTCAGCCACCTTATAAATAACTCACCAAACAAATATAACCTTTCAAACACTTCCCCCTAAAAACACTCTAATAACATAACAAAACATCAAATCCACTCAATAAACCTACATCTCAATAATAGTATAGATTCTATCATTATGTAAAGAAATGCAGAAAATAAAAATTAGTAACCTTAACATGGAAAAAATATTTCCCTCAGAAGAATAAATTCACTAATATTCCCTTCAATACTAAATAAAATCAAAATGATACCAATATAAAAAAATAAAACCTTAATATCAATATTTAATTATCAATATTACATTTAGAAAATCATCAATATAATGACATTGAAGCATTAAAATAGAAATATAGTATCCAATAGTATAATAGTGAAGAAATATCGTTCAACTAGCAACCTAAACAATCATGAACACACAATCACTAATAATGATATATCAATACCAATAAGAAAAAATCACCATTAGTATATATTTATAACCTAAAATATAAAATATATGATCATAAATATATGGAAAATTGAAGACACATCATTGAAATGAAACCCTGTATTGAAACAATTCCATTCCACATATAACAATCAAAATCTATATAAAAACAAAAACAAACATTACTGAGCATCTATTTCACCAAAACCGCTTGACTAAAAAAACTTCTACCACACTGAGAAGGATTTCTAATATTAATGATATAACCATAGGATATTTAGATTCAATAATTATTTCTGAAATACCATGTTATCTAAAAAAATTGAAATAAAAAAAAATATTTCTAACCTCAACCGAAGAATGTGAATTATTAGATAAAACCATATTTATAGAAATAGAAAATGAAAAACTTATATCATCACATGACATAATTTCAAAGTAATTTCTATCACCACCTAACAAAAAATTTTCTTAAATAATTAATTTTTTGACTACATTTAATGGTGGATACCAAACTTAATCCTTTGAATTAGAATTATCACAATTTATAGTCTAAGACTCTTAACAAAAATTAAATAAAGAAGCAACCAGACCATCAGGATGTTACACTCTCCCCTTAAAAAACATTTCTATTTATTCTATAGTTCCCATGCTAGAAACATAATATTCCCCTCTAGAGAATATTCTATTAGATTCAATGATCCAACACAACCCCTGATGAAATTTTAATATAAATATTAATAAACAAAATAAGAATATATAACCCTAAATAAACCATCTATAGAAAGACACCAAATTAAAATTCAATTCAAGTTTCCTATCAAAACCATAAAACTGGGTTGTATAAATGTTTAATAACCTGATAAAAATAAATTTCAGTTTTCTAGAATAGCTATAAAATTAGGCTATATAAATTTTTAAGAACCTCTTAACATTCAAATCCATCTTCCTTTCAAATCCATAAAATCGGGATATATAAATATTTATGAACATGATAACATTTTATTCCGATTTTTAGTCAAAAATATAAAACTTGGATGTATAAATTTTTAGGAACCTAGTAACCTTTCCAATTCCAGTTTGAAGTCACAACAATAAAATAGTGTTGTTTAAATGATTATATTAATATAGGCAGCACTATTTCAAAGAGGAAACATTTTCTTCTAAATGGTGTTTTTGTCCACATGTTAGCAGGTTTGGTAAGGAGTCAATGAGCCATATAAATATATAGGTCATTAATTTCTTATTGTGATAGATTATTATTATATTATTGATCAGTTTCTAACTCATATATAAGATATAAAATGATTATTCCACAATCCAAGGTTGCATCCCCCTATTGATGAGTATCTTCCACTAGGAATGGGAGCACAGGAGTAGTCTTTTCCATGTAATCGAAGTTCCATTTATTGATAAATTTTTAGATAAATGATTTTTGTAATGTTTTATACATTTAATTCAAGTAGTTGATTTATATTAAAATGGATTTCATGTTAAAGAGGATAATATTTACCATTTCTAAAGAATTCTTCTGATAACTATCTTGTCCAACACCACCCATCTGAGGCTGTAAGGAGTTATAGTCACTAAAATATCTTCTCTACATATCAAAAATAAGCTATTTCTAATGTATATTTATTGTTTTTATTAGGGTAAAAAGTTTCCAATTTTACTTCATTGCATGCTTAATAGGTTTCTCTACCAACATCTCTATCAAATTTTAGTTTTTCCAAGAAATTATTCCCTATAAATATGAATAAAATTAGAAAAAACAATTAATTAATATATTTAAAACTGTAATAATATTTATAATTACACACTCACAATGGATGAACTTGTAATAATTATCAATTTATATTGGAATATTACAGTGGTATTTTCCATTTCATAGTTCTTTTATATTATCTAACCATAAAAATCTATAACCTGGTGTCATTGAAAAGTATTGTAGGATTTCATACTAATTTAATATTAGTTTATAGTAAGATTTGTTTACTTAAATACTCACCCCGATACTTTTCATTGTTTTTTTGAAAAGAGAAAAAATAGAATCTATTTCTAGTGAATATAAATTGTTCTCAAATTACCAAACATATTCACTACATAACAATAATAGTAATTTATAAAAAAAATATGTATAGTTCAGGGGAATTTAATAAAAAAAACTTCAAATTCATGGAGGTCATTCCCTTTAGTCCTAACAACATACCAGGCCAGGTCCAACTATAGAATCTTTTCCATGTGATCATAGTCTTTTTTTTTATTTGTTGACTCTGCTTGTCCCATTTTGGAATAACAGAAAACCTGATAAAATCCATTTTATGTTCTAGTTTCTTTAAAACACTGTCTATGTTGATGGTTTTTTCTAGCTCAGCTAGATCTTCTACTCCTTTTTTTGACCTGTTGATTCCCTTCTTCTTCTACTTCAAGTTTCATAAATATATGCCAAATCCAATTTATTTTTTTATTGTGCTTGATTTCACATTTCTAATCATTGATTGGATTCAATGAGTTTTTATTTCTATTTGTTCTTCTTGTCTTCTCTCTAGGGGTGGTGTGTTTTTTTTCAGCTGAATCTTACACATGTTCTAACTCCTCTTTGATCATATATTCACTGGTATATGTAGTTCAGTTTTCTTCCATTAAGGAAGGCATTTCCTCTCCATAAATAATAGCTTCTCTTATGTAATCCTCTTCATTGGGGATGTCAGTTATCAGCATCTTTAGTTTTAAAAAAAACATCTTTTTTCTAAATATTTCTTTCATTTTATCTAATTTTCTTTTCAATGATGAATTTTCTTCTTCAATGTATTTTTTTCATCCTTTTAATCAACCTTGTCATTCCCTTTAGTTCTAAATCTTTATTTCATTTTCTCTAATTTTCTTTTCAATGATGAAACCATCTTTTATAGATTTAATCTATTGTTGGTGGATTACATGAGACCACTTTAGTTTTCTCATGTCTCTCAAACTATTCACAACATTAATGAAACTGTAGCTCAAGTAAGAACCTAAAGTTGGGAAGAACACAGTAGCACATGTGTATAAACAAAAAAGTGTTTTTGTTTCAACATGATCCACTTCTTCATTTCCAATTATTGATTATAAAAGAGATATTTTTATTTCCTTTTGTGTCAATAATTTAACACCAGTTTGAAATCCGTATATATAAAACACTACCTTGGTTGGATTGAAATATTAGTAGTCTTCCATTTTTTTACTTTCATTTATCCCAACTATCCTTTGAGCATAAAATTCATAGAAATTCCTTTCCACTCCACCAATTACGAAATCATTTGTTGAGGTAACATATTTAACTGGTATATAAAAAACAAAACATTCGGATTTATTATAATGTGATGATGATATTGTATTTGATAGAAACTCTTGAAACTTATTCTAAAAAGGACTAGTATACAAATAAATTATATTAAATTATTTCAATTGTGTTTTTATTTATTTTATATCTCTTTTAAAAAATTCCATATTGGACCTAAAATGAAAACCTAAAAATTTAAAGTAAGACCATTCATTGTGAATAACAAATCAAACAATAATACTAGAAAGAAAAGAAAAAATGTGCATTGAATCCTATAAAATATTCACTAAAATTTAGAAAAATGTTATTTTTTTGGGCGGGGGTCCACAAATTATAGTGCAGTTTCAAAATCTATAAAAAGATATGAACTTTTAGTGGAAGATCCATTGGAATTACTAAGGGAAACAATAGCTTGCCCTACTAAAAAGGGATAGAAGTTCCATTGGAAGTTCAACTAAAACCTCTAGTGGAACCTACAGTGAGAGTTTGAGTGAGAAAGAACAACATGAAATTCACTTCTGAATCTTGTAAAAGATTCACTATAAAAAAAATTTACGGATTTCAAAAATTATATTACAGGATTGAAAGTTATAATATGACTGGAAACACCACTAGAACTTCCAGTGGAAGATCTAATGGAAGTTTTAGTCGGAAAGAACAATAATTTTTTACATAAGGTAATTTTATTCTATAATTACGTAGAATGGGATCTAGTGGAAGTTCCACCAGAACCTCCAGTGGAAGTTTCAGTAGAACCTCCAGAGGAACCTCTAGTGGAAGTTCCAATGGAACCTCTAGAGGAACCTCTAGTGGATGTTCCATGAAGTTCTAGGGGAACCTCCAATGGAAGTTCTAGTGTTAAAGAACAAAAAAACTTCATTTCTGAATCCTATAAAAATTTCACCACAAGTACTTTTTTGAGGATTCCAAAAATTATTGTACATGTTTGAAAGGTATAATATGATTGGAAGTTCCACTAGAAATTATAGTGGGAAATAACACCATGAATTTTTTCTTAAGGTGTATTTTCTATATAATTAGGTGGAATAAGTTCTGGTGGAAGTTCTAGTGGAACTTCTTATGAACATTCCAGTGGAACCTCTGGTGGAACTTCCTATGGAACCTCCAGTGGAAGTTCCAGTGGGTAATAATAGAATACTTCCCCCTTATTCCATCAAAAATTATGGAATGATATAAAACCTGTTTATTTGAGGATTTCACAAATTATAGATGAACCTACAATAGAATTATTAATGGAACATTCATGAGTAAATTTGTACAATAGTTTCCTTTTCCTCTATTTTCATGGGTTGTAGGGAATTCAAAATAGGAAAATTGGAGATTTTAGAATTGGAAAATTATAGACATACAACATTTTAAAAAATAACTAATAAGGAAAATGTATTAAAAATGAATGGTAACAATATAACATTAGGTTTTTATGAAATGGAATAGAGATTTTACACTAATAAGGATAATACATATTTCAGTAGAAATAGATTATCTATGCCACATTCTTCAGCTATTTGTTCTTATTTTGTACAAAAAATAGTGTCGGAGATTGAGACTAAACACCAACGGAGTTAGCGCAGTTCTTAGAGAAGAAGAATCATGCCAATTCATTGGATGAGACATGGGGACAATGTGACACTATGTTCGGTGGAGTATTCATCACCAATGAAGTCATTGGACTTGTAGAAGTTGTCGTTGAAGTGAGTGAAACTTTTTGTTGTCACCACAGTCACTAAATTCATGGTTTTCTCTATAGTCATCGGATTTGTGGTTATCACCATAGCCAAAACATGATTCATCTCACGGATTTTCATCACAAAAGGGAAAACCATATACAAATTAAAATATGGGGAATGACCTAAAAATGATTGGATGGTTGAAAATATAATAGGACATGTGTCCTCATCCCAAGGGTGTACTGAAATATTTAGTTAAAAGGATAACTGGAGACGATGTCTATCCCCCTAATCATGGGGGATTAAGTAAATGGGGAATAAAGGAATAAATAATAACATTTAAAAAATATATAATGAAATAAAATAAAATAGGGGTGTCCAACCATTATTGGAGAGAGGGAGAGAGGGGATGACGGGTGGTCAACATGGGGCTAGATGATTTATTTGTGTATTAAAAATAAATAAATTCCAAAATGGATTAGGGTAAAATATAATTCCCAAAATGGGTCTTTGACCCCATAAATCATCATCTTTATTATAAAGCGTGATTTAAAAATAATCTTGTTAGAGTACCCATGCTAGAAATCACCCCAAAATTAATGCTATCAAAGTTTAAGAACCTAACCCCACACACATGAAACCAAAAAAAGCCACTCAACTACACGATAAACAACATTAACAACTTTCCTTAATAATTACATATATAATTACATAATTATCTTAATTGCTTATACAATTTAATAAATATAATTATCTTTATGATGATAATAAATATAATTATATTTATGATGATAATAAATATAAATATAAACATATTTAAATTTAAATAATAAATATTATCATTTTTATAAATGTGTATCAATATATTAAATATAATAATATTTATTATAATATATTACAATTATAATATTATAATATATAATAAAAAATAAAAAATATTATAATAAATATATATTTATTAAATATATATTGTAAATATATGTAATTGTAATAAATATTTATAATAAATCTATTTTATATATATATATTAAAATTTATTAAATATTTATATATTTATAATATATTAGAATAAATATATATTTTTTAAATATATATTATGAATGAAAATATTATAATTAAATATATATTTATGATTAAATATAATTATAATAAATATATTCATTAAATATTAATTATAAATACATATTAAATTTATAATAAATATATTATATTATTTTATATATTTATATATAGTATATAATTTTAAAAAATAAAAACTAAATGTAATATAAAACAGGTGATATTTATATAAATAATAAACGTATATATTATAATAAACAAATGTTTATAATATAACATATTGAATATATATTAAATATATATATTAAATTCATAATAAATATTATATTTATATTAGGTGTTTGGGGTGAAATTACAAAGAAACGCACACATGTCATACACTCACAGGTTGAATGGGTACGTCATAGCCCCCCAAGGGATAACCCACCCATCAAGACCTTTTTATTATTTATATATATAGGTCCACATGCCCCATATATTTATGATTAAATAAAATTATATTAAATATATTTAGTAAAATATATATTAAATTTTCTAGAGATTGGGGCATATGCAACACTTTCTTTTATCACCACCAAATAGAAAGCGCTGATAAAAGGGATACATTTATCAGTGCTAGCTAATAGTGTTGATAAATGTAGCTTTTATCACCACTATTCTTAGCGCTGATAAAACCTTATAATAAAAAATATTATTAATATATATAAAATTATCATATACAAATTCAAAAAATATATTTTTATTTATATTAATTAATTAAAAAACAAGTGTTTATAATTAATATAATTATGATATATTACAATAAACTGCATCATGTGAGCGACGACGGGAGATGGATGGCAGCATTGGAACATGGAACGCTTAACGCAGGCATTGGGATTACTGATCGTCATGGTTGGCATGAGGTCAGACCACCGGTGCAGTGTATGCAGGTGGTCATCGAGGATCGCTTGCGGTTGTGGACCTAGAATGGAAAAACCAAGGTAGAGCTGTGGGCAGGTGGGTGGTGACTCTGATTCCATGTGTTCAGGGTGATTCAAGCATGTGGTCATGCGAGTCTTTTAGGGGTGGACCTACAGGATTGGTGGGATGTAATTTTGGACACCGTTTCTGCATAAAAAAGTGGTGACTTTGCAAGAGCTCCAACGAAGTTGTGGCAGTGTTCAATTGGTGACTTGCCCTCATAGAAGGGACATTGACGGTCAGTCCTTTGGGGAAAAAAAGGGTGGCTTACGGGAAAATAATAATATAAAATAAATAAGATCTGGGTGTATATATGGACTGTCCCTGAGTGGGATATGAACTGGATAACGCCATAAGGATGTGTTTAAGAGCGTGTGTGATTCCATGTAGTTTTACTCTAACCTAATATATATATATAATTTTAATTATAAATAAATATATTTATTTAAATATTTATAAAATTATATTGAATATATTTACTATATTTATAATTTTATAAATATATATTATAATATAAATATATACAATTATATTAACATATTTATAAATATATAGAAATATTTTTAATATATCTATCTATAATTATAATTATAAATGAATATATATATTTTTAAGATTTGATCTTTATCAACACTAAAAAATCAATGATAAAATAACTCTTTATTAATGTTAAAATGTTACTGCTAATAAAGGGTTATCTTTATCATCACTAAAAAAGTGATGATAAAATTACCCTTTATCAATTATTTTTTAAGGTGTTGATAAAATCCTTAGAGGTTTTTATAAAATAAACCCTAACAAAGTCACCCTCTCTCACGCCTTCAAGTTCTCATGGAACCCTACTTTAGCCACTGCCACTCTCCCTATCATCGCCACTACGCTCTCCCCATTGTCGCTTCTCTCCCTACCATCACCGCTCTCCCTGTCATTTCTCTCTTCCATCGTCGTTGCTCCTGGTCATCGTCATCGCTCCCTCGCAGAACCGAACCCTCCCTACTATTCATCAACAAATAAATTATTCTCAAGATCTAATGTATGGGATTACTTATTCTCATCTTCAATAACTTATTAAGTGTTTGTGTGCAATTTTTTCCATATTGTTATGTGATATTGAAATACTTTTAAAAAAAATCAGCATGGAAAAAATTATATAAGTGATAAGTTTTATAAAGTAAGTAATATCAAACAATTCCAAGTACCACTACCCAGTAAAATGACATTGAAGGATTTGGTTTCATTTGATAACACATAAAAGAGTTCATACCTCCCATTACTCTTGATGAAGTGATTTGAAAAAAAATGATATTTGTTTTGTTTCTAAAAAACACTTGCATTTAATTTTTTTTAAATTAAATAATTGGTAGAAAATCATTCTTTTTCAGTAAACAATTTAGAACACATAGAAGGGTGAAAATAATTTTAATTAGTATTTTCGAATGCATCTTTAGGCTATGCCTAATATAACTTCACAATATTAATAATCTATAATAATTGTTTTTAAAAAAATTGATATTGGTTTTTTAAATAACATTTATAATAAAAATTTTGACAAAAATAATTCAAAGTATGCACTTTTTTTATATTCCTTGACTTTTATATTTTTTATTTTAATTTGAATGGAATCATTGATTGTGAGTTAACCAAACATGTTGCGTCATTTAAAACATTTTTTACTTTTTGTATAGATTTTCACAACCTTGTTGTTTTAAATTTTTCATCAATAAAATGTCTTTTATTGAAAGAATAACTTGTTTGAAATTATTGGATCATTATTATTTGAAAAAAAATGATTTTTTGAGAAAATAATCTTCTACTTTTCAAAAAATTATGTTCATTATATTTTTTCCTTAAAAACATTTTTATTAGCTTTTTAAAACTATTTTTGAATTGAAATTATAGTGTTTTTTATAATTTAAACACAAAATATATTTCCCAATTTTCTCAATCATTTTTTAAATTGTCCTAAATTTAGTTTTTTTAATTGAAATAAGAGATTTTCATGAATAAAATTATATTAGTAGTAGGAAACGATTTTACTTTATTTTATAATAATAAAGTAAGACTTATGTATTGACAAACTGCAGAAACAATGACAAACACGATTACGATTTCCAAGACTCTAAGAACATTTTGTTTGAATCCTCTTACCCCAAAAATTTCCCACATACGATAAACATTTCCCAAAAATCATCAACCAAACACTCACATCAAACATTAATAATATTTTAAAATATAAGGCCAAGAAACCATGCCACATGAATGATGTTAAAACTATATTTATATATATGAATTTCAAGATACGAAACTCAAGATAAATATAAAATACAAAATTTAAACCAAATATAAAATATATATGGAATACCTATTCAAATAGATCAATCTTAGATAAATCCTTACCCTTGTTATTTAAGAATTCTGAAACTATATTTCAAACTAGAGCATACTCTATCTCATTTAACTAATTTCAAAAAAAAAATTGAACTTGTGATGATAAAATTACTCTAAATGTGATGTTATTGACACATAAAAATATAAAATGTAGACTATTCCAAAACTATTGTAAAATATGTTCTTATTTTAGTTATATAGATGTCATGGTATTGCCAGACATGAAAGAAGATATCAAAATAAGGTTAAAAATGGTTATCTCAAAAAATAATTATGGAAAAGATCATCTATAATGAATAAACCAATTTTTTTCTTCTTTAATAAGGTAAAAATATTATAAAAATATATAATGAGATACAAGACTTGAGATAAATAGAAAATTAAAAATTCAAACTAGTAGGAAAGTTATATGATTTACCTATTTAAAACGGTCATAGATGGATCACTATCTTAATTCTTTAAGCACCCAAATAGATTAGTAACTCAAAATCCTCATGGAATTCAACATAATCCTTAAAATTTAAATTAACTGAAAATAACCCGACTATATTGTAAACTTTATTGGTGAAATAATTAAACTTCCCTCAGACACACTAAAACATAAACCTTTTACCAAGCTAACCAATTTGTTTTTACCAACAAGCATATACCACCATCAAAAGGTGAATTGATGTTTAACCCCATCACAACCCCCAAACCTACTTAGCATCCAGCATCACATGTTTGGTTTAAATTAGGGGATTCCTACTCAAAAAAAATATTCTCTTTAATTTGGTGTATGCTTTTAGGGGTTGATATCAATAAAAATGTAAGGACATATGAGATGAAAAAACTATGTTAGTTCTTCAGTTGGAAAAAAGGTAGGAACCAAAATAATTTTTAATAATATTAATGGTTATTCGGTTTTGGAATGGTAGAGGTAATCCTTGATGATTATTTTTTTCTTTTTATGGCTATGGATTTCAAATTTGTTGAGTTTTTTGTTGTTGTTTCAAGAATCTTCATCATCCCACCATGTATGTGGCTGAATGGAACTCCCTCAAGCTTCTTATTTTTATACTCAACATTTTTTTAAAATGAGTTGTATTATTATATAATGTATATCCAAATTTATTTTGAATGATTCTATCCAATTAAAAATGAAAATTATTATATTTTAATTTATAATTCAAATTTTTAGAGGAATGATTTTCATTATTATGTTTTCTAGTTTTGAAAAATTTAAAATCATTTTTCTTAGTGAAATTAGAACTAATTTTTTATTTTTATTCATTCAGGATGATCATTTTATTCTTCATGTTTATTGGAGCCATTTATCGAATTTTATTCATGATATTTGTTTTTAATGTTGAAAATATTTTAAAAATATAACAATTTCTTTTTTGTATTTTCCAAACCATTACTATATTCAATTTTCATATTTTCTATTATGAAAATGGTTGTCAAATAATATAGATTTTATTTTCTTATTTCTAACTATATATATATATATATATATATATATATTTGTAAATTTTCGTACATATTATCATTTATAATGTCATAACCCGTCCTAGTAGGGCATGTGTCGCGACTCCCCAAACCCACCTCCAATAGGCCAGGGGCTGGTGACTAGCACCGAGTAGGCATATCACTAACATGGGAGACATTGCCTAAATACCTATACACACACACACACATCCAAGCCCAGCAATGCTGAAATGTAAAAACTACTATGGAAAAAAATGTTTGCATTCAACTAAACCCAACCAATAGAGTACAATGGATAGTATTTGCGAAAAGTAAACTGGGATAGAATACAAGTCCACCAAAAGAAAGATTTTATGAACTAAAAAGTCCAACCTGTAAGCACAAAGAGGTATTGGGACTGGTGCTGGTAATCATAGGAACACCTTGGCCTGTAAGGAGCTTAGAAAGCTCGGTCTGATTCTGGTCTGCCCTCGACTCCATCAAAAGGCCCCTCATCTGCACAAGACACGACACGTACGGGAAAAGACCGTGTAGGGGTGAGTGTAATAATACTCAGTAGAGGACCTAGAAAACCACAAAGCAATACACAAAGTAAAGGTACAATGATATCTACACAGTATATGTCTACTGAACATATAGAAAAAACAACACATCCAGATATACTCGAGACCCAGACACGTAGTCTACAACGACCACATACCCATGCTAGGTATTCAGTTCGAAGAATCCACAAGTCACTCATCCAAGAGAACTCACTCCACGAGTCTGATAGATTTGATGACATCCGTCAGAGAATTACTATTCATTGAGAAAAGACATGAGAGAGAAACATGCGCTGATATATATGAATAGAGCACTGATAAAATCATTTTGGGAGAACACAATCTTGATTGGGATCATTCTGAGAGAACACACTCCTGAGTGGGAAAAGATCACTATACATAGATGTGGATCACTGTCCAGGCCTTGGCGGATACTACAACTCATCCAGATTCACTTTCTAAGTAGAGGATCAACACCCTATAGAATTGGTCATGTTGATACTTGACTCTAACTAAGGTTGAGAATGGATAGAGGGTCTCACACTAGGCCTCTCAGAGGGATACCTGACTCTATCTCGTAATTTCCTGCTAAAGGGATTATACTCTTGTGGATAGAAATGATACCTGAACTTCAAGGGAATTATCAAAGCGGCACTAACCCAAATTAAACATTTCCAAGGAATGGTGTACAAGATGATAAAGCTAGGTACTGAGAAAGAAACGGTGTGTAGAAGGGTCAAACACTATTTTCTCTAACCCCTTGAATTTTCCGTGTACAACGGCATGTGTCGTAATGCTTGTCTTGTAGAAGAAGGTATACACGACATGTAGGATAATGACACACCATGTTCCACTATCTGTGGAAGAATCCGTGTATACTGGCCATGTGACCATACACTGCTTCAACCCGTGTGTCCTAGGCCATGTACTGGTACACGTGGTAGTCTGTGTATCCGGTCGTGTTTGGTCGTGCGGTGGAGTACATGTCGTTTACTCTACCCTATGTCTTTGTATCTTTAGAGATACATGTCGTGTCTACATAAGGACCCACATGCCATGTGATGATGGTCACATGCAGTGTTAGCACTTCCTATTGCCCGGAACTTCAGCCAATGCAGGGTGGGATCCACACATTGTGTCTCCCTGGAGGCTTTCCATGTTCTTTGTTGTGGGCATAGCGCAAACCCTAGCCACCTCCATTCCATTCACACATGGCATGTCCATCGAAGAACATGTCGTGTTCTTTGGATTTTCCAAGAACATCATGTTCTTCATTTCGCGCCTCAGGGAATCTCCCATTCACCAATCCGACTTCTGATTGATGTGTAACTACAAGGTTGAGGTCTCCCTTACATCTCAAATTCATCTCTGTAGTTTTCGAGCCTTCGATAGGCCCTAAAAACTTGTCTTGATCCACCCATCTGAAGAACACTTGAACAATGATCCTCTTGATCTGAGTTTATTCATCGTCTATCATTTTTGTCACACCTCAGTTAGGCCTTCATGATGTTTGATCTCTGATTTGGGATTTTTGCATTGAGAAATGGATTCGCAATGATCTGTTGTTCACCACCTCATGAAGAACGCAAATAATGTGGGAAAAGGGGGGAATTAATCAATAAACAATGGAGGAATGCACCCCCACCATCATTTTTCCTAGTGTCGCTCTACTCCCATTAATAAGTTTAATGGTTAATCAAAACAATAATCCCACAATTATCATTGAAACCAATTCATGAATCAAACCCCTGAAAGAAACAAAAATTAACACCCTCCCACAAGAACACACGATCCACGGATCAACCTATTTGTGGGTTGATCCATGTTCATTGTTAAATACAAGAATGGGGAAAAGAATAATCAAAATAAAAAACCTCTACCTCGATTTGATTTAAGGATTATCATCACGTCGTGCTCATTAGCAACATTTATCAAACTCCAATGTGTGTTGATGGACATCTCTGATGTCATCTGCCAATGGTTCCTCCTCCACCACTAACATGGTCATCGTCAATTCATAGGGTTATGTGGATAACCCTTCTAACTTTCCATAATAATTTATTTAAAGGGGAGGAATTAGATTTTTTCATTAAAAAGGAAATCAAGATAAATTAAATTATTTATTTAATTTATTTCCTTTAAAATGTCCAAAAATTAACATTCGTAGTCGAACCATGCCAGTCGATGTTAGGCCATACCTAAGGTAAAATTGATGCTTCGAACACAACAATGCAATCATATTTCTGATCTGGGAACCCGTTTAAAAGTTATTCCTCTTTTTTTTTGGAAAATCGCTTGTACAGGCTATTTAGAGTTTAATTTATTTCAAACCTTTATTCTGTACACCCAAGGACTTGAAATCACACTCTTTCACAAATCCTGGCATTGTAATAATTCAATATAACATTTAAAAATAATAAAAATAAAATCCAACACATTACATTCTACCCACCTTAGGGATTTATGTCCCCAAAAAGTGAAAGAAAAAGGATACACAAACAGATGTGGGTACTGGGCACGAATCTGATCCTCCCGCTCCCATGTTCTCTCTTGAAGATTCATGTGCTACCACAAAATGCACACCAAGGTAATCTATCTCCCACCAAAGATCCTATCCTATCGATCCTAGATCTCCATTGGGTACTCCACAAAGGTCTATCCATCCTCGATGTCTATCTCACCACAGTCGATGACGTGCGATGGGCCATGCACGTACCTCCTCATCTGCAACACGTGGAAGAAATCATGTACCTGGAGTAACTATGGTGGTAGAGCTAGGTGGTATGTCACCTATCCAACTCTGCGTAGTACCTGAAAAGGGATGATGAACCTTGGAGACAACTTTCCGCCCCATCCAAATCTCGGTAACCCTCGTTGTGGTGAGACATGAAGGAAGACATGACCCCCTCCTCGAACTCTAAAGGTCTCTGTCATCTATCCACATAAAACTTTTTATGGTTATGTGTAGTCTTCATCCACTCTTGGATGACCTGCACCTTCTCATTAGTAGCTTTCACCAACCCTGGACCCATGAGTGCTGACTCTCTAGGGTCATTCCAGCAGAGTGGTGACCGGTAGGGTTACTCATATAAGGCCTCAAATGGTTTCATTCCAATGGTGGAGTCGTAGCTTTTATTGTGCGCAAACTCAACCAGTGGTAGGTGTTCCCCCCAACTATGACCAAATTCTAAGATACATGCCCACAACATATCCTCCAGAATCTTAATGGTCCTCTATGTTTTACCATTATTCTGGAGTTGGAATGTTGTGCTCAAGTACAGCTAAGTCCCAAAAGACTTCTACAATCCCTTCCACAACTAGGATGTGAAGCACATATCTCGATATAGGACTATTGTAAAAGATACACCATGATGTCGAACAATATCCTGCATTTAGAGGCACCCCATGATCGCTATGGAACTCTGCTCCTTGATACCTAGGAAGTGGGCCAACATGGTGAGTCAGTCAATGATCACATAGATGGAATCATGTCCCTTGGATGTTCATGGTATGCGTGTCATGAATTCCATCAATATTCTATCCCACTTCTGCTTTGTAACTTCTATAGGTGAGCTAACCATGCTGGAACCTGGTGCTCAGCCTTCTCCTGCTGGCATATAAGGCATCAAGAAACAAACTTCTCTACAACCTTCTTCATACCTGCCCACCAGAATTGACGTTGGATATCCTGGTACATTTTTTCTACTCCAGGATATACTTCCAAGGGGGATATATGAAACTCCCTTAGGATATCATCTTGCAATGCCACTGGTACAACTGTGTGCCCTATGAAAAGGTCTATGTGCTTCCAACCTTGCAAATATCCATCAAGAGCATGTCTTATGGATAACTGAACATGTAAGGTCTTGTAGTTGAAATCCCCTATTTGTGATTCCCTAACTCATTGTAAGAGTGGAGGGGTAAAAACCATCAACTAGAGATAAGATGCATCATCTTCATCCAAGAAGGATAATTGTAGTGAGGCCGACTACTCTAATACCTTGCTCAGTAGTTGTGAACTTAATATTCTGCTGAGATCATCTTCCACAACGTTCCCTTTCCAAGGAGTATAAACAATCTCAAAGTGATAATCCTAAAAGAACTCTATCCATCACCTCTACCTCAAATTTAGATCCTTAAGCGAGAAGATGTATTTGAGGCTCTTCTGGTTAGAGTATACGATAAATCATTCTCTTATTAGGTAGTGTCGCTACATCTTCAATGTGAATACTACCACTACCAATTCAAGATCATGGGTCATGTAGTTCTTCTCCTATGACCTTAGCTAGTACGAACCATAAGCAATAATCTTCTATCTTTGCATCAAGACACAACCAAGCATGTTCCCTGATGCGTCGTAGAAAAATAAGTACCCAACACCCTCCTCAGGAAATCTCAAGATCAGTGTGATCTTCAAACTATGCCTCGATTATTTGAAAGCCTTCCCAAAATTCGTTTTCCATACAAAAGTCTACCCATTATGGGTCAAGGTTGTCATCAGTGCTGATATACAAGAGAAATTATGGACATTTCTCTGGTTGTATCCTGGAAGCCCAAGGAAGCTCTGCACCTCTATCACACTCCAGGGTGGCTCCCATGATAACACAACCTTGACCTTGACTAGGTCCACTGCTACTCCATCTGATAAGATAACATGTCCTAGAATGTGGACCTCCTATATCTAGAAATGGAACTTCAAGAGCTTCCCATAAATATGGTTCTCTCAAAGTATATCTAGAACCATTCATAGGTGTATCGCATGCTCCTCCTCGGATGTCGAGTACACAAGGATGTCGTCGATGAAGACCACTATGAACCGGTTTAAGTACAACTAGAATATCTGGTTTATAAGTCCCATGAACACTGTGGGGGCGTTCTTCATGCTTAAAGGCATCACCAAGTACTCGTAGTGACTGTAGCATCATCTGAAAGCCATCTTTGGCACATCCTCATCCCGTACTCGATGTTGGTGATAACCTAACCTGAGGTCAACCTTCGAGAACCATCGTGCCCCTATCAGCTGATCGAAGAGGTCATCAATCCTCAAAAATGGATACTTGTTCTTCACTATCACCTAGTTCAGGTGCTGGTAATCCATGCACAACTTCAAAATCCCATCTACCTTCTTGGCAAACAAAATCGAGGTTTTCAAAGGTGAAACACTGTTTCTTATTAATCCCTTACTCTACAAATTCTCAAACTTCACCCTTATCTCGTGAAGCTCTATGGGAGCCATCTGATACACTGGTGAGGAGACCAGTGTCATCCTAAGGTGAAATTCAATGCATAAGTCAATCTCTTGGTGGGGAGGTAATCCTAGAACATCTTCTGGAAAGATGTCCTCATACTCTGCCACTAATATTGGGAACTGGAAGCTCACAACATCTATTTCTCTGAGGGTAAGTCTAGCCAACTCATGAGTGATCGGATGCACCCTCCTATGCATGAGCATATTCTGTTCTTCTTGGGTTTCGTTTTCACCAACTAAAAAGAACCTCATCCCATTGCCTCAAAAAAACTACACTCTTCACCTAAAGCAGTCAATTTGGGCATGGACCAAAGATAACAAATCCATATTGAGAATGATGTCGTAAGGCCTCGATGCTGCCATCAAGTGCTTCCAACCGAAACTCTCACCTCAAAGGGAAAGATCACACATTTTGTAAAGATGAGTGATCATCGAGTCTCCTCCCATAGTTGTCTCCAAGCGTAAGGATCAAGTCAATGGTCTACTGGAATCTCAAGGTTTCACACAAGACATGTGGCTTGGAAGGCATGACTGGAACCTATGTCTATAAGTACAAAAACTAAAGTAGAAATGATGTAGATTGTACCTTGAATCATTCTTGGATTCCCTAGGTCCTATGCCTTGACTATATGAAATTGTCCCTGCCTCTATCCCCTGGCTCCCTGAGCCTGGAGCAGACCTCCTGGGGGTGGTGGTGAAAGTAAATCAAAGCATCTGCCACCACCTGCAGCTCTCCCTACTCCTCTTCTATGTCCACTACCTTGTGGGTCAGCCTACTCCACTCTATGCCTCTACCTTAGTGGTCTATCCACCGCCTCCCTATCAACATCTCGACGGGTGGGACATTCTCTAGTGAGATTTCCTCTACCATCGCACGAGTATCATTTCCTCCCCCTAGGCTGACTAGATCCAGAATGAGATCAATGAACTATCTAATCCATATCATGGGTCCTCATATGAATTATCCCATGTACCAAACCTTGTGCCTGACATCGGATCCCTACTACCGAGGTTTCCACACCTACCTACTTGATGCTGACTGCAAATGGTTGTATCTGCTCTGCCAAGAATTTCTTGATCACCAAGGCCTGTTTGAGCACTCTAGTATAACTCAGAATGCATAGAGGCATGAAACTAGATCGTATTTTCTACCATAGACCTCTCTCAAAGGTACAATCTCTAAAGTTCTGATCCCTGGCCATATCCATTGAGTACCTGGAGAGGTTGGTGAACCTCTATGAATAGTCAACCAGCATCAAACTTCCCTTCTAGAGGTAAGAAGCTCCAGGATACACACTTCTCACAGCGTAACTAGGGAGAAATCTTCTATAAAGTGTCTCTCTAACACCATACATGAAAGAGTATCTTTATCATGAGTACTCATGGTCAAAATACACCATCGCCCCACTAAACCTTGAAGAAATCTTACTCCTAGGACCACCATATGTTCTGATGGTGCCCTCACTAGATTGAAAAATCTGGTCACTGGCTCATGCTAGTCCGCAGATACTTGAGGGTGGGGCCTGCTTCGAAACCTGAGGGGTATATGTCTCTAAAACTCATCGAGCATGCTCAGTCTGCGCTCCTCATCTGCTAGTACTATAGGTACCACATGCTGCTCCCCTGGTGGTATAGTAGGTGCACCACCTGGAGGTAACTCCTAGGAAACTGGTCCCTAAATTGAAGTTTCATCATTGAGCGGCTCATCATCTTGATCGAGATACTAAATCCTAGAAAGTATGCATCTTAGAGGCATCCTGTAAGGAAAAAACATGTACCATAGTCAACGAGTATATCTAGATAGCTGACATAAAGGACATAGAAAACACAAACCATTCCTATATGATGCATGTAAAATTCTTTTATTTCCCTCCAACTAGTTTTTTCATGTACTGAGTCAAAAAATAGGTTACCAGGGTCCTGGTGTATGGATGCATTGGCCGCTCGCACCAACACTTGAGTCCCTAGCCTGAAAGATGAACTCGAAACACTTAACACTTTTCCCCAAACCAATCTCACAAAATCTTGGTCCTAAGGTAGAACTGACCAGTTCTGATACCACTCTGTCATGACCCGTCCCATTAAGGCTCATTCTGTGACTCACCAAGCCCGCCTCCAATATTCCAGGGGCTAGTGACTAGCACCAAGTAGGCATATCACTAACAGGGGAGGTATTTCTTAAGTACCTGTACACACACACACATCTCCAAGCCCACAAATGCAGAAATGTAAAAACCACTAAGGAATAAAATGCATGCATACAACTAAATGAAACCAACAGAGTACAAAAAAAAGTAATTATGGAAAGTAAACTAGGACAGAATACAAGTCCACCAGAAGAAAGATTCTAAAAACTACAATGTCCAACCTGTAAGAAAAAAAGAGGTATTGGGACTACTAATTATAGTCATAGGAACACATCAGCCTGTAAGGAACATAGAAAGATCATCCCAGTACTGGTCTTCCCTAGACTCCTTCAAAAGGTCACTCATCTTCACAATACATAACATTTGTGGGAAAATCCCATGTATGGGTGAGTATAAAAATACTTAGTAGAGGACCCCAAAACTAAAAAACTATATAAAAAAGTAACGGTACAGTCTTCTCTACATAGTATATGTCTACTGAACATATATAAAGAGAAACATATCCAGATATAATCGAGACCCAGAACCGTAGTCTACAACGACCACATACCCACACTAGGTATTCAGTTCAAAGATTCCATAAGGAACTCGTCTAGGAGAACTCGCTCCACGAGTCTGACAGCTCTGATGAAGTCTGTCTAAGAAGTACTATTTATCCAGAAAATCCATGAGAGAGAGATATGAAATGATAGATCTGATGATAGCACAGATACACTAATTCTAGGATAACATGCTCTTGAGTGGGAAAATATCATGATACACTGATGAGGATCACTTCCAGGGACTTGGTGGATATCGTGACTCATCCAGATTTACCTGCTTAGTAGAGGATCATCACCTTGTAGGATTGGTCACATCAATACCTCACTCTACCTTAGGTTGATAATGGATAAGGGATCTTACTCTAGGCCCCTTAGGGGGATACCTGACTCTATCTCGAAAAGTCCTGCTGAAGGGATTATACTCCTTTCGATGGAAAAGATACCTGACCTTTAGGGGAATGAGAAAAGTTTAACTAACCCAAATGAAACCTATCCAAGGACTGGTGTACAAGAAGATCAAGTAATGTACTGATAAGTGCACGATGTGTAGAAGGGTCAGAAATCATGTCCTCTGACCCCGAGTACTGAATGTGTATAATGACCTGTGTTGTAGGGATTTTAGTATAGAAGAAGGTATACATAGCGTATAGGATAAAGTCACACCATGTTCCACTATCTAGGGAAGACTCCTTGTATGTTGGCCATGTGCCCGTACATGGCTTCAACCTGTGTGTCCTAGACCTTGTATCTGTATATGGGGTAGTCCATGTATCCATCTATCTCTGGTCGTGTGGTAGAGTACATGATGTGTACTCCACCTCGTGTCCTTATAGATTTTGAGATACACACAAAGTCCAGGTAAGGACCCACACACTATGTGACGATGGTCACATGCCGTGTTAGCACTTATTTCCACCTAGAACTCCAGACGCCACTGGGTGGGATCCACATGTTATGTCTCCTCGGAGGTACGCCATTTTTATCTTCATGTGCAGTTTACAAATCCTAGTCACCACTATGTCGGTCACACATGGCGTGTCTATCAAATAACACTCCATGTTCTTCAGATTTTTCCAAAAAGTCATGTTCTTCATTCCATTCCCTGAGGAATCACCAATTCAACGGTCTGATCAATGTGAAACTCCAAGGTTGAGGTCACCCCGACATCCCAAAGCTGTCTCTATTGTTTTTAGGCCTCTAATAGGCCCCAAAAACACATCTTTATCCTCCCGTTCATGGAACACTCAAAGAGTGATCCTCCACAATCTAAGCCAATTCATTATTTTTCATCATCGTCGCACCTCCTCTAGGCCGTCACAATGTTCGATATTAAATTTTGGATTGTTGCATTGTGAAATTTATTTTCAATGATCCGTTGATCATCTCCCCATGATGAACGCAAAGAACGTGGTAAAAAGGGGGAAGAAATCAAAAAACAAAGGAGAAACGCACCTCTTCCATTATTCCTCGCGACATTAATCTGCTCCTGTTAATAGGTTTAATGGATAATCAAAATGATAATCCAACAATTATCACTGAAACCAACTCCCAAATAAAAACCCCGAAATAAACAGAAATTAAAACCCTCCCATAAGAACACATGATCCACAGATCAACCAATTCATGGGTTGATCTTTGTTCGTCATTAAGTCCAAGAACAAGGAAAAGAAGAATCAAAATGAAAAACCCATACCTCAATTTTATTAAAGGATGATCACCACATCGCACTCGTTGGCGAGGTTCGTCGAACTCCAATGTGCGTCGATAGATAACTTCGACATCGTCTGCCAATAGTTCCTTCTCTACCACTCCAATGACCATCATCAATTCATAGGGTTATGTGACTAACCCTACAAACTTTTCATAAGAATTTATTTAAAGGGGAGTAATTAGGTCATTACGTTAAAAAGGAAATAAAAATAAAATAAATTATTTATTTACTTTATTTTCTTTAAAACGTCTGAAAATTAACTTTCACAGAAGACCCGTGTCGGTCAATGTTAGGCCATGCCTAAGGTAAAGTTGCTACTTTTAATGCAATAGTGCGCTCAGATTTCTGATCTGGGAAACCATTTAAATGTTATTCTATTTTTTTTGGAAAACCGCTCATGAACACTATTTAGAGTATAATTTATTTCAAACATTTATTCTGGGAACCCTGGCCCTCGAAATAGCACATTGTCACAAAGTCTGATCTTGTAATAATTTCATATAATATATAAAAATAATACATGGAAAATATGAGAGATTACATATAATAGGTGATGTAATCCTCTCTAAGGTGGTAGGATACTGTTAAAAGTTTGAAATATTGGTTCAAAATGGAAATGGATTGGTTTTAAAAATAGTGAGTGAGTTTTATAAGGTAGTTTGAAAATGAATTCAGTGTTAGATATTCCAAAAAATGTTTTTTTAATGGGTATTTTTTTGTTAAAAAGTGATTTTTAATATAGGGTGACATGTTTTTTAGCAATTAGAATCATTTTTAAAAACTATTAGAAAGTGTCTTGATGATTTATTAAGACAATATTTATCGGTTTTTTATAATATAAATGTGATTTTAAGGGTAAATGAATGTTTTTAAAGTTAATAAATTGGATTTATATGATGATTTAGAATGAGGATGATATGATGGATTTCAATGATTATCTAAATAAAAGATCTTTTAAATTTTACACTGAATTTAAAAAGGAGTTTTATGATTTTAAATTAGAGTGAATAGATTCATTTGTTTTTTTATAATTCAGTATGCTCTATCAACGGGATGAGTGGTATCTATATTTATAAATGAAAAAATTTGTAAGGAAAAAGGGTGGTATCTATATTTATATGAGAATATTAAAATTCAGAGAACATTTAGATACAAAAAATATCACCTCATATATAATATTGATTGATAATAACACCATGGAAAGGGCATTTCACTAACTTCATCAAACCCATAGGATATCATTCATGATCCCACTCTTGCAATATTTACCTCACAGGAAGCTAATTTCTACTGAAATCTATTATTGTGACCATAAGCCTTTTCCTTCAGTTATAGTAATTGATTTATTGCTTTAAATGTTGAAACTGCAATGGATGTCTCAACATGAGTGCATGTAAGACCATCCAACTGAACCTTCTCATGGTCACACCAACCAAGGAGTCCCTTATGGGGATCAAACTTCCACTTTTACATTTTTCAAATTTCGATAGAAAATTAAGAAATGTCTTATGGTGACTCACCAACTCCCAAACTAGAGAATATTTAAATTTAAGAGACAATTTTCATCCCCATCATCTTCATCTCCCAAATAGCTATTATTACATTTTTTTTGCCTCAGACTCATCTCCCATCTCTTCTGGACATGCACCTATATTGCTTGAACTACCTTGAGTATGAGTCATCCCATACTAGGTACTGATGATCATTGTGGATAAATTCATAGGATAACACCTACCACTGGTGGATTCATTATTTTCTTAAATTCAATTACCCATTTTATTCAAAGCATAATGAAATTATTTAAAACATTCAAATATTATGTTCCCCTTATTTGAAAGGCCCCTTTTTTATTTTTTTAAATATTAATATTATCGAATAAAATTGGATGGATATGATTCAAAAATGGATGGATGTCAATCATATATCAAAAGAGTGTGAATATGGGGTAAACAATTTTATCATGTTTAAAAAATACCATGAATATGACCCTTATCAAATCATTTGTTCGTGTTTATGTTTTTTTATTCAAGGATAATTAGTCCATAAGAGTTGGAAGAATACTCGATCTATCATGTAATAGATCAAAGTTATAAATGTTGGACTAAACACGGGTAAAATGTTAATGTAGTGAGTGACTAGGATAACAATGTGTTTTATAGATCTGCTAATATGACTACAAGTGTGGAAAATGAAGAATACCATATTGAGGATGTGATAACATGTGTGAATGATAATGAAGGTCATATTGAATAAATGAAAATTATAGTTGAAGATAAACTTTGTGAGTGTTAAAAATTGTTTAAGAAGTTAAAGTGTTTTGAAAAGACTCCAATGTATACTCTTTGTACTAAATATACAACATTGTCAGCTGTACTGAAGCTGTATAATTTAAAAGTTGGAAATGGATGGAGTGATTCCATCATTACTGAACTAGTTTCTCTCTTGAATGATATTCTCCCAAAATATAATAAGCTTCCCATCCAAACATTTGATGCTAAAAAAGGCTATGGTCAATGGGTATGATATCTGAAATAATACACACATATCCAAATTAATGTGTACTATTTATCACGGACCACAAGTCACTTAAATAATGGCCAAGGATCTCTTTTTATTGATACATTAAAGGTCAATCGAGTCCTATGAACTTTTTATGGTACTTTCCAATTATTACAAGGTTTAGGCACCTATTGAAAGGTGAGGAGACTACAAGCAATTGACATGGCATGCATATACAAGAAATAAAGATGGGATACATCATCACTAGGAATAATCTCCTCAGTGGAAAGAAATTAAGCATGAGTATCATGAATTTAGAAATAAGCTGTGAAACCTTTATCTTGCTCTATCTATATATGGAGTTAATCCTTTTGGTTTTCAAAGCATCACTCATAGTACTATTCACTAGAGGGCCTTTCGTCTGAAAAATATGGGCCTTTGGGGTCATGTAATGGGATTTAATTCCCCCTGAGCCTACAATCTATATAATGGGTATTATATACCCATAAAAGGTGGTCCTTTCCTTTTTTTAATAATAAAATAGTCTTAGGCCCCAACTTATTTTTTTTAAAAACTCATAGTACATGTATGGTTATGTTGGTAAATTATAAATTTTCATTGTGGTTGTGCATGAAATGAAAATATATGATATTATCTATGTATATATCATGACCAAAAAAACTAGGTAATGATATTGGTGTTTTTTATTTTGCTCTATTATTAAATGATTTGAAATTATTATAGGATTCATGTGTTATATATGTTGTATGATTCATATATAAGTGAAGATTTCACATTGAGAGACATGTTGTATAGGATGATAAATATATTTCTTATTTATGGAAATTTTTTAGGATATAGAATTAAAGGAACTCAGGGGTGTCCCATTTTTGAACAAGGTATATAGTCAATTATGTTGAACTATTCATCAAGGACTATGTTTTTAGGACATCACTGATTTCTACCCTGGTGATATAAGTACCGATCTTGGATGACATCATTTAATGGGAGTTTAGAATAATGTATATAACCATCTACACTAACGGGTGATCAAATTTTTGGGAAAGTGAAATATATGGACAGTACTTTTGGTAAAACATTTTCAAAAAACCTTACAAAAAACCAGTTGAAGAAAGAGATCCGTTTTTTTGAATTACCTCACTGAAATTATTTATACATCATGAATTTTCATGATGTTATTGATGGAAAAAAATGTATTTTATAGTTTCATTGTTAAATTACTAAATGAATTTGAAAAAATAAAGGATGGAATTAAGACTAGGTAGGACATGATTGGCATAACAATATAGGAAGAGTTGGCTATAATAAAGTGTAAAAAATGAAATTTTCTTTCTCTAGCTACTTACAATCTTTGTAGGAATTAGAGATATCAATTTTGAAACATATTGAATGATGTAAAGGTTCTAAATGTTTTTTTATTAAATATCAATAATATCATTCCAATGAATAATACAAATTTTAAGGTTCTGAAATCACATGACTGTCAATTTTTAATGAAATATATAATGCATGTAGTTTTACATTGCCTTTCTACCAAGAATTTCCTTCATACATTAATGAATATTTTATTATTTTTCAAATATATATGCAATTAAGTTATAGAACTGATGAAATTTCTTTGGAAATGGAAATTTCTATCATATTATGTGATTTGAAATGTTACTCCCACTAAAATTATTTGATATGATGGTTTACTTGATGGTTCACTTGGGAAGAGGGATTAGATAATGTGGTCCTATAAATTATAAATAGATATGCCACATTGAATGGTATATGATTATTTTGAAAGAGTATATCAAAAATCAAAGTTTTCCAGAGGGTTTTATTTTAGAGAGATATATTGTCGATGAAGCTGTTGAATTCCATACCGACTACCTATCCAGTGTGGAAAGCATTGGTCTACCAAAATCTCATCACAATGGATGGCTTGTGGGTGAAGGAATTTCTAGAATATATTTTTTCACAATCACTATTACATATTGAGAGTAGGAACACTGTTACTTTTTTTCATAACATTTAAAAGGTTTACCCATACGTTGAAACCCTCAAGGAAATTCTTAGGCATTTGAACCCATCCAGGAATAAATGATGGCTATCAAAGACATAATCATCAGTTTATAATATGATTTCAAGACTTTATTTTTAAATAGTTAGATGAAAATCCAAATTCAATTTTATAATGAATTTCATGTCTATCCATAGGACAAATTGTGCATGTTTTATTTTATAATCGTTATATAGTTAATGGTAATGCGTTCTATACAAATCAGCTAGATGAAGTACCATGAAAAATAGTAAAGTTACACTCATGGATAAAGTGTTTCATGTATCTAATACCATGGAAATAAAACCAATTTATTTGAATATTTCATACATTGGCATCATCAAACAAATATGGGAGTGAGATTAGATAATATTCTGAGTGCATATTTTTCAATGCAAGTGGGTTGATGACATGAGTGATGTTAAAATAGATGAATTAAGATTTATAAACGTGTATTTCAATAAATAAAGGTATAAATATGAACCATTTATAATGTAATCCTAATAATTACAAGTATTTTATGTTCTGAATCCCATATAAAAAGTAGTCAATTGGTCTTTTATCGACCAAAATCAATGAAGGTTCAAAAGAAAATTCAGCTAAGGATGACCCTTTCATTAGTATGTCAGAATCATTTAGGAGTGGTCCCAATGTTGATGGGGTCTTGTATATTAGAGGACACCACAATTAATAGATTTGAATATTTGATATAGGGGTTAAATCCATTCAACCTTAAATAAAAAGTTATTTCAATAATCAAGCTATATATGTTTTGTAATATAAATTGTTTTACCTCTTGTTATTATTTCATCATGGTTATAGTTACATAATATAAATTAAATTTTTATAAAAATTTGAAGACAATGAAATCTACGAGGACTTATGCTCCCAATCTTATGTAAGAATAGGTTTCTCTACCTATCGTGCTCCCAATTTAGAGGGAAAAAACTTTTTTCACATGTTGATGCTACCAGTCTAGAGGAACAACATATTGATGATATTGAACCCAAGGAAATGGTAGATGTTGAACAAAATGCATCCCTAAAAAATAGGAGTGACATATCATGATGGTGTTATAAAAAAATATTAAGGAAAAAATAAAGGAATCCAATTCGAGGATGGAAGGAATTCATGTGGCCAGACTGTTAACCCCGACATGGCCATGTTCAATAGGTTCACTAGGCTCACCACTTAGGAGTGTGTGCCAATTGATGTATATTTTAGGAACTATGTTGTGTTTGTGCTTAATACACTAATTTGGGAAGAGATTAGGGTAAAATTATGGTATCCTTTCTTTATTTTACTAAGAAAAAAATAATAAATCATTGAATTACTATTCATTATCCATTGAAAAGTTTATTTATAATTGATGAATCCAAAAAGAAAGTTTTTTAATGCTTGATAGAAAGGATCGCATGTTATTTTACACAATTATAACAAAGTTTCATATCAAATATACTGTAGGGAAAATAAACTCACACCCACTGCATATGAATGCACACTTGATAGGATAAGAACCATGGAATGTGTTTACTGTCCATCATGAGGAGATATATTTTTAGGTGCATTGTAGTTGGTAATACTTTGGTTGAAAATATGTATATTAATTACTTATATTAATAATTTTTAATTTATAAAATAATAACTGATTGTTGAAAATAAGCAACCAGAATAAAAACTAACTCACCCCTACCATAAATCAAGGATGGGGTACACTACACTTGAAAAAAAGTAGTACATAATTTAAATATTCCATAATACTTTTATGTGACATGAAACAACAATATAATCATGTTCACCTTTTTATATTAGTATTTATGAATCCAAATCCAAATCCACTTCAATCCTATGTCATGTTCTATGGAATGAGGCACGTGTAAATAAATATGAGATACTACTAGATGAAAACACATAAAATATTTGGGAATAATCTGTATGTATGAAATAATAAATTTTTAATTAAATTTATATTACATAACTATTATTCCTTAATTTCCTATATTTTTATTCAAATTAGACACAAGAATCATCATTAGATATACCAGATAAACAACTTGTATTAGCGTACTTGGTCCATAAAAATTATTATGGTTGTGTCAAAGGTGAGGGTTTTGGGGTGACACCCCAAACATATTTTGAGAAAAGAAAATAATAGGGGGATGAAGATAAAAATTTGTAAGAGAGAAGACATGATTAACTGCTCTTGAATTAAAATTTCATTAGAAGTATGAGTTGTTATAAAATGTTATGGGGGTAAGAAAATAGAATAAATAACTCAAGAACAACCATTTTATGATTATCCACCCCTACCACAACCATATTTGAGGTAAGACATTCTCCTCAAAGAGTTTTCATATATGAGGCATTAAATATTCTCATAATTGTTTCTGTGAAATGTGAATTATGAAGACACTGATACCTTTCTAGTATAGATATTATAGAGTTTAAAAATGATTTTGATTTATATCTATTAACACCTAACATCACATTATTGTGAGGGATAATTTCTACAATATCCAATAAGACACTATATTCAATAGACAACTTACAACAACCATGTGAGAGTGGGGGTTAACATAACTCATGAGCAAAGTGTCGAGCTACCAGTTCCAGTTGATGACGCAGATATTCATATGGTCAAGAAAGCTATTTTAACATTGATATCATGGTATTTGGATCTTGTAAAAATACATTTCTAAGGAGGTATTCATTTATAATTTATTTTTAATATTAAACCATTAACTATTAATGAAAAAGGTCTGAACTGATTAATGTTATTACATATAGACAAAAATAAGGAGTGAAATGAAAGGTTGAATCAAAATTATCTAAAGGATCACTTAACCAATAGAAAATATCATCACAAAGCACTTTTACCTTACACATTCAATATCTGCATTTACTAACATTGAAGTTTCATGCGGGTACATGGTTACAAAGTGGTAGTATTATCATAGTTGATTTTGAAGAAAAAATTTATGGATAGGATGATACAGACTTAATTTATCTTGAGAATTTTAATAAAATCATCAAGTTTCAATGGCTTTGATTCTTTTTTGTAAATGTATACATGAGGTGTGTTTTCATTATATGTTTTTTCAATATCTCATATACTATGTTAATTATGAAGAAATACAATTAAATTTTATTGCAGAATTATAAATCAATACCATTTGAAAGGAAACCCCTATAAATATCAATATGTATTCCTTGGTCCTGACATCACTTCTACAAACCAAACCAAAATTGAATCTATTAAAATTGATGAAATATTGGGAAAAATAGCCACAATTTTTGAAATAAAACTTATGGATGACAGACTCATCTTATTATCAATTATATAGGGGGTAAAACTCTACATTTTAATCATTGAAAATATATTTCATTCTTTTAATTACTTATTCCCTTTTCTCAGTTGCATTGGGTACTCATTACATCTAGTTTAGATACTCCAAAGATTTATTTTCTAGATTTACTACATGGATACCCCATAAACCAACCACATGTGATGCCATTTTTCAATTTATAATACACCACATAGAACAATTTCGAATTAAATTTCAAGTTATATAATATATATTATTTTTTAATGAGAAATATGTTATGATAGGGTGGTGTTTAAATATCATGAAAATCATGGAATGAGGACAGTCCATCCATACAAGGAGCCTGCTGACTTCTACATGTGGGTAAATATTAGTGTATATATAATAATATTTCATTATCAAAACACATATAAAAATAAATTACTTATTTTTGTCAATTTTTATGTTGTGTAAAAAAACCAAACATAAATATTTTGGTTATTATGTTCAAAAATTTATGAGATATATCATATACCATCAACAAACTAGCATCCTTGAAGATTTATTTTTTAAGGTAATTACTATTTAATTTAAAATATTTATTAATCATTTGTGTATTTATATTTTTTTAGTACTACCATGAATTTCCAAAGTCCTCATATTCATAATAAAAAATGGATTTTTTTTATAAATTACTACGTAGTATACTTGATGTCAGAATGTACACATATATCATAAATATGTGACTTCTAACAAATTATTTAGTATATTTTTTCATCAATTTATATATATATATATATTGTTAATTTCCTCATAATTTTTATCTAATAATTATTTTTTTAATTTTCAATGAGTTCATGAAGAAATGACTTCATCACCAGGGATGATTCACTCATGTACTATGATCATGAACTGTATGATAAAAACACATTGTGGAATTAACCATAACTCAATCTGATACATGGTGTACCTGGTATGACTTAAATTGTGTGGTTTGAATTTAAAATAGATATTTTATTAATGTATTATTTCATATTATGTTTAATTTATTTCTTAATATTGTTAATAAAATAATAATTGTTTTATTATACAGGTTTATTCTTTTGGGAAGTTATATTTTTCCTTCAATTATCTGCAGTAAGATAAAAAAAAGAGAACATGTTGCTTTTGGATGAGGAATTTCAGGAATTATGGGGTTTAATTTTCCATAAAAATGGAACATTTATCTCTTTTCTATCTTTGTGAAGATATTTTAATGTAAAACACACATCAAAAACCAAATCATCCGCACCTCAATCTAATAAATAGTGTGCTCAGTATGACTCGAACTGTGTGTTTTCAGTTTATAATTTATCTTTTTGTTCAAAACACATATCAAATAATCAAAACCGAGAAAACACATTCATATTGTTTTGAAAATTTAGTACAATAATTTTTTAAGTCATTTGTGACATTTAAGAATTAGTTTCACCTCAATAGGATTCACAATGTGACTGGTATGACTCCAAGTATTTCTTTTTATTTAAAATTGACATTAATTTTTGTAAAAAGAACAAGTGGTAGATTAAAAACCAATAAAATGAATTCATATTATTTTTAAACATTAGGAAAATTATCCATATTTCATTTTTAATGTGTATGAATCACTCATACCTCAATCGGACACATTGTGTGTCCGATATGACACCAAGTGTGTTTTTTATTTAAAATTGACATTAATTTTCATAAAAAAGACAACCGATATACTCAAAACCCAAAAAATGCATTTTTATTGTTTCTATACATTAATAAAATTATCGATAATTAATTTTTGAACTATAGAAATCATCCTCACCTCAATTTGATGTGTGGGATTCCTGACATGACTCCAATTTTAAATTATAATTTACAATTGATATTAATTTTATTATAAAGGACAAGTGACAAAATAAAAACTAATAAAACAAATTATTATTGTTTATATACTTTTGTAAAATGATTCATATGTCATTTTTTAATGTGTAGGGACCACCCACACCTCAATTTGACACATGGTGTGACCAGTATGACTCCAAGTGTGTCTTTTTATTTAAAATTGACATTAATTTTAGTAAAGAGGACAAATGACATAATCAATACTTATAAAATTCATTAATATTATTTTAATACATTAATAAAATGATCCATAATTCATTTTTATGTGTAGGAATCAATCTAACCTCAATCAAATACATTGTGTTCCCAGTATGACTTAAACTTTCCATTATTAGTTTAAATTTGACATTTCAGATCAAAAAGCATGTCACTCACTGGAAACTAAGAAAAAACACTCTGATTGTCTTGATAATTATTTAAAATGATTAATAAGTAATTTTTGATTTATAATAATTAGTATCACATCAAACTGACACAAGATGTGACTGGTATAACCCAAAGTGTGTTTTTTTAGATTAGAATTACATTTGAGTAAAAAGAATAAGTGGCATACTCAAAACTAAGAAAACACACTAGGATTGTTTTGATACTCTATAAAAAGAGTTGATAATTCATTTTTTATGTGTAGGAATCAACCACACCTCAGTCTGATTCATATTGTGACTGGTATGAATCAAAGTGTCTGTTATCAGTTTAAAATTGACATTTTAGTTCAGAAAGTGTGTTACTCACCAAAAAATAAGAAAACACACTATGATTGTCTTTATAATTTATGAAAATAATTCTTAAGTAATTTTTGATGTATAGGAAGTATTCTCATATCGAACTGATGCACAATATGACCGTTATGTCTCAATGTGCATGTTTTCAGTTTGAAATGACATTTTAGTAAAAAACACAAGAAACATACTCAAACTGAGATTTTTTTTGATATGTTAGTAAAATGATTCATAAGTAAATTTTGATGTGTATAAATTATACACACCTCAATACAATGCATGGTGTGACTGTTATGACTCCAAATGTTTCTTTTTATTTAAAATTGAGATTCATTTTAGTAAAAAGAAAAAGTGACATACTAAAAACTAAGAAAACACATTCATATTATTTTTATACTTTAGGATGATGATAAATAAGTCAAGTTTTTATTTGTAATATTCATCTTTAACTCAATAATATTCATGGTGTGACCATATGACTCAAAGTTTCTATTATCGGTTTAAAATTTATATTTTTGTTCAAATAGTGTGTCACTCCTTGAAATCCCATCAAATGCACTCTTATTGTATTTATAATTTAGGAAAATGATTCATAAATAATTTTTTACATGATTGAAGTAGTATCATATCAAACTGACACACAATGTGACCGGTATGACTCAAAGTGTGTGTTTCTAGTTTAAAAAGACATTTTTGTAAAAAAAACACAAATGACATACTCAAAACAGAGAAAACAAATTCATATTATTTTTATAAATTAAGAAAATGATCAAAATTCATTTTTGAAGAGTATTGATCATAATCAACTTAATCTAATTCATATCATGACTGATATTACTCCGAGTGTGTATTTTTATTTAAAATTAACATTGATTTTTGTAAAAAGAATAAGTGACATACTCAAAACTGAGCAAACAAATTTGGATTATTTTGATAGTGTATAAAAATGATCCATAAGTCATTTTTTACATTTAGGAATCAACCTAACCTCAATCCATTTCATGGTTGAAAAGACTCAAAGTGTGTCTTTTTATTTACAATTGACATTAATTTTAGTAAAAAGAAGAAGTGAAATACTCAAAAATAAACAAACACATTCGTATTATTTTGATACTTTAGAAAAATGATACATAACTCATTTTTGATGCATTGGAATCAACTTAACCACAATATGATGCATGGTGTGACTCGTATGACTCCAAGTGTGTCTTTTTATTTAAATATTGACATTAATTTTAATAAAAAAACAAGTTACATACTCAATACTAATAAAAAGTATTCATATTATATTGATAATTTAAGAAAATGATCTATAAGTCATTTTTTATGTATAGGAATCAGTCACATCTCTTTCTGATACACCATGTGCCTGATATAACTCAAAGTGTTCATTATCAGTTTAAAATCAACATTTTAGTTCAAAACATGTGTCACTCACTGAAAACCAAGAAAACACCCTTTGATTGTATAGATAATTCAAGAAAAAAATCATTTGTCATTTTTGACATGTAGGAATTAGTATCACATGAAACTGACACACTATGTGATCGGTATAACCCAAAGTTATTGTTTTCAGTTTAAAATGCCATTTTAGTAAAAAGAACAGGTGACATAATCAAAACCAATAGAAAAACTTATATTTTTTTGATACTTTAGTAAAATGATCCATATGTTATTTTTGACTTGTAAGAATCAACCACATATCAATCTAACACACAATGTTACCGATATGGCTCCAAGTGTGTCTTTTTTTTAAATTTACATTTTAGTTAAAAAAAAAACTTACATACTCAAAATAAGTTAAACACATTTATAATATTTTTCAAATTTAATAAAATGATCAATAAGTCATTTTTGATGCATAACATTCTGCCACACCTCAATCTGATACACAATGTGCCCAGTATTACTCAATGTGTCTGTTATCAGTCTAAAATTGACAATTTAGCTCAAAATGTATGTTAATAATTGAAAACTGAGAAAAATCACTTTTATAGTCATTATACTATAGGAAAAAAATTCATAAGTCATTTGTGACGTGTATGAATTAGTCTCACGTCAAACAGAAAAACAATGAGACTAATATGACTCAAAGTGCATGTTTTCAGTTTAAAATGAAATTTTATTAAAATTGAGAAAATGTATTCATATGTTTTAAATATATTATAAAAATGATCCATAAGTCATTTGTGACATGTTGTAATCCACCCCACCTTAATACAACGCACAGTGGGACTGGTATGACTCTAAGTGTGTCCATTTATATAAAGTTGACATTTTATTAAAGTATTCTTTCATATTTATGTTTAATTTATTTCTTTATAGTATTAATAACATAATATTTGTTTTATTATACATTTGGATTATTTTTCTTGGGCTGGGGTGATTTTTTCAGCCATTAATACCATGGTCGGGCTTTTTTGAGAGGGGGATGCGGGTGTCGAAGAGGATGAGACATTAATGTTTTAAATTTTTTTCGATAGTAATTGAAAATGTAATTATACAAAATTTTGTTTGAAATGTATATAGTAGAGTTTTCTGTATTTCTTATGTAAACATTATTTTAATTAAATTATGTATTTTAATATAGTTGTATTTTCATATAGGTGTATACGGGTTTATTTGTTGGAGTGTGTTGTTATTCAAACAGCACAATGCAGAAATCAGTCCTTCATTAGTATTATTTCTAGTGGTGATAAAGTCCCCCCTTTATCATTGCTAACAAAATCACTAATAAAGTTCCCCCATTTTCAGGGTTTTTACCACTAATAAACCCCCTTTAATGATGTTGAGGACAATAATGCGTTTTTAGCATTCTTAAATCCCTTTTTGTGCACTATTAAAGGGCCGAACTATGGTAGTGTAAATTTATAATAAATATATTATATTGTAATATATATTTATAAATAATATATATTTATCTATAATATATATTTATATAATATATATATATATTTATTATATATTTATTAAAAATAAATACTAAATGTAATATAAAGCATGTGATATTTATATATATATATATTAACATATTTTTACAATATAAAATATTGAATATATATTAAATATATATATATTAAATTAATAATAATTATGAAATAAATAATATATATATAGTAGGTTCTTGGTGTACAATTACTATGAAACACATACACACCACACACCCACAGGTCGGATGGGAAGGTCATAACCCACTAAGGGATAACACACCCATTAAGGCCTTTTATTATCTATATATATAGGCCCAGAGACCCCATATATATCAGGACCACTAAACATTTATTTCTATCCTGTGAAAGTCCCATCAGATCATCTGAACGCCCTTCATTTCTGACCTGCAACACCCGTCATCATTGTTGCCTCTGTGCATCCCCCTTTTCCCCACCAGAGTTCCACTGACAAGTTTTCTCTATGAGGATCTTCATTCACACAGAAGTCTTTAGAATCCAATCCTAGTAATAGGCATACCCCAAGGACACCCCCACGTCCTTTGTCATAAGCCCTCATGAGAGATCTATAGAATCCCTCCCTGGTTACATCTGCCATCTACATCAACAAACCCTACACACATGCTGCTCAGAGACGACCCTGTGATTCTCGATTTTAATCAGGCTTTAATGAGTGAGGATGGAGATTAATCCCTCATCTCTCCAATTTGAGGTTGTGGGGTGTAATCCAAATCTCCAAATAATCTAGACCCAATTGTCTAATAAATATAATATATTACATATATAATATAATATATAATTTAATAAAATATATAATATCTATAATATGTTTAAAGTATATTTAATATAATATAGTATATAATTTATTATGATATGAAATTTAATTTAATTTTAATATATAATCTAAATATATATATTATATTATAATATATATCATATATAATATATAATATATAATATTTATTAGAGATATTGGGGGTACAATTGCAACAAATCACACACACACCTTACACTTGAAGCCTGCAAGGGTAGGTCATAGCCCCCCAAGGGATAACCCACCCTTCCAAACCAATTTATTTATATATTAAAGGCATTAAAACCCTCTACTAATTTTCCTGAAGGCCCACACTATCAAGCCCGATGCCCAAAAACGCCTCCCAGTTGTCGTCAATAACAGCTCCACCAGCCAGCCAACACCTGCAACACCCACCGATAACATCACTCCTTGAGGTCATCACACCAAAATTCTCCAACATCTTCCCAAATATCACCCTTCATGCACTTGAGTTCACCCCTATAGACTCTTATGCTTTTATTCATTTGCACCATCTACCACAACATCTTCCACCACACATCATCAACGGTTGCACCAACTCCACCCATCCACCCTGAGGTCACCACCAACTGATATCCTTCGTCAATCTTCTACGGCCATCCCATCCACCAACTACAAACTCTAAATCATGCCACCAAATAAAACCACATGAGTCCTAATTTTTATAATCGGGAAACAATAAGTGAGGATGGGGTTTGATCCCTCATCACTCTATATTTGATGATGTGGGTTATAATTTAGATCACCAACTAATATGAACCCCATTTTCTATATAATATATAATACATAATATATAATATATAATATATAATATATAATATATAATATAATATATATAATATAATATAATATGGATATATTTATATTTATTATAATTATATATATAATTATATTTATTAAATTATATATGTAATTAATGTAATTATGTAATTATATATATAATTGTTAATGCATGTTGTTTATGTAGTTCAACATGTAGTTGAGTGGCTTTTTTTTTCTTTATGTGTGTGAGGTTATGATTTCAAACCCTGATAGCCTCAATTTTGTTGTGATTTACAATGTGAGTACTATAGAAAGTTTTTTTAAAATATTGATTTATAATAAAAGTATACTTTATAGGGTTGAGTTTGAAAAAAAAATTTCTACCTTTAAAATGACCTTGGAAAAATTTTATGATGGTTATGTTGACTCTAGAATGTGTTGTTTAGCCTAGGGTAGGAATTTTGTGAGATTATATGTTGGATGAATTATTCTGAGGGTTCTACTATTGTATCAAGGACATACCTTTACAAGGAGATTTCTTTTACCTATGAGAAGGGAGTTGTTGGCCCCGGTTTCAGATATACTAAGTAGGGGATCCTTCTGTCTTTCATAATGTTTTCTTCAATGGATATTTAGGGCAAAGTTACTGAAAAAATATAGAACTCACTTTTTATTACCTCTTCCAGAGTTGAATCTGTGTATTTAGAACTCCCTTCAATTTTTATTTCCAATAAAATATCCAAATAGGTTCCTTTTTTATCAGGTGTTCATCTAGTGGTTTCTCAAACTTCACATGCTACTGACACATGGATTTCTCCATAGAAAATATGTCATGAAGTTGATGCAATCAAATCTAAAAAAATAGAAAAGGGTTCAACCTCATAGAAAATAAATAAGGGTTTTACATGAAAATCTATTGAGTTTCTCACATCCAAAATTAGCGAGGAATATGGGAAAATAAGTTCATGGACACTAAAAGTAGATGACACGATGAATGAATTTAATATTGAACCTTTTTAAGATGGATGTGGTTCATGGAATCATTCCAAGACATGGTGGAGATGCTGAAATCCTTTTATATAGGGTGTGTGATACTCTCATCATATTATGTGTACTTATTCATGGGTTTTTTTACTTTTCGTTTCGTTTTAACATTCCATTTATGGTGGATAGATTTTGTCTTTTGTAATTTTTATATAATGAAAAAAATGTAATGTTAAACCCCATCCTCTCATTTTATCATTTTTGTTTTGTAATAAAGTGTATTTGACCCTAGACTATTATTATTAAATAAATATTAATTATATTATGTGGGTTTTAATGTTAATATTTTCTAAAAAAATCTCCCGATTGGAATTACGACTACATGATTTGTTCCAGAACAGAGGGTTTTGCCTTTGTGAGGTATAATATCTATTCAGGTTCTGGGCCCTAGGACGGTCCCATTCATCAAGTGTTCCTTTATTTAAATATATATTTTTAATTAAACCTAACCCTACAATTTTTACCAACACATACAAATGAGTGGATCCCTCCCTATTCCCCTTTCACAATGTAGATTCGAGAGGAGGCGTTTGAGGGAGGAACTTTAATGATCCAGGTTTTCCCTTGTGAAAGAATTTGTAGGTTTTGGTGTTTTAAATCCCCTAACACATTTTAGAAGGGTAAAATGGTAATTTAGTTATATAAATTACTTCATAAAATTTTTATAATGGTTCTGTTGACTTTGGAATGTGGTGTTTACTTAGAGTAGAAGTTTAGTGAGATTCCATGTCAAGCATTTTATTCTGAGTATTTAATATTTTTAAATTGAATATTAATTATATTCAGTATGTTAAAATTTTAATATCTCCTAAATGAATCTCTATATTGTAATTCCAACTTTATAGTTGGTTCTATAATGGGTGTTTTTACCTAGGTGAGGTATAATCATTGTTTGGGTTCCGGTCTTGGGTTGAACCCAATTAATGGGTGGGGTTTTAATTAACCCAAACCCCCTATCCCCCCATAGAGTACATGTATGCTCCTATAATCCAATGAATCTGATTATATAGAGCTGATATGATGCATTATAGAGGGAATATTCATCCTGGGATGAATGAAATGTGGATCTGGATGAAACAAACCTGAACCCCATATCATAGATACACGTTTCTGAAGCTATGGAGATCTATGAAGATATAGGAATCCTTATTTTGGATTATTTCAATTTTTTTCCATTTTTTATCTTGTATTTTATTTTTTATTATGAAAATACTTCTTTTCATTTTCCTTTTTCCATGTTTCTAATCTGGGTATTTGGTGCGGATTTGGAGAGATCACAAGAGATCTATATTTGCAATTTATGACTACACAGTGTGTGATCTACAGAACACAAACTTGTACCTCCTTTTATTATATCATATTAGATACGAGGTCCAAACTTCATGTAGGTCTGATGTACATGTCGAGTGGAACCCTCAGGAACACAACACATAGTATGGACATGTACATTGTGAGAAACTCATGTGTGGCACATAGGTTTGTACTTGTACATGCCATGTTGGGTGAAATGACATAACATAGGGCGGGTTATATGGATAGGTAATCATGAACCCCCACAAATCATGACATATTGTGACTCCCCATATACTATATAAGTACAAGTCATCTTAGTCTTAGGACATGCCCAAAAGGAGGCTTTGGGTGGACATGTTGTGTACTCTGAGTATATAAACTATTAGGGTTTATGCTCAATGAACCATCAAGGATAATGCTCAGGCGGTGGACCATCAGTGTTAATTTTTAGGTTGTGGTTTTGGTGTGTTGTCTGAGTATGGATAATTTATTTAATAATGTGTGATAGGTCAAGGGGTGTGTAGTCCTCTCAGTCAATGAAGATAACTCCCCACTACCAGGCAGGGTGTGGGACCTCCATGGCAGGAATTGTTTTCCTAGAGATCCCTCTCATGAGGCATTAGATGTTATTTTGTTCATGGTGATGGTTGTATTTATAGATGATCTCTCCCTGTGGATTGAAATAGAATCCAAAACATGAGTGCAATTTTGGTTTATCTTTGCAGTAGTTATTTGGAAAAGATGGACCGATGTTTGGGGTTGGTAGTCCCTCAATTGGTTTGGGTGTACTTGTGATGTCTGGGTCTCCCATGATAGATATAGTTCAACATGGATTATTGGTGATGATGGTGAATTTAGTGGACAGTTCATGCTCATAGTGTTTGAGAAGAATAAAGTAATTTTTTTATTTCCATCTCAATTCAATTTTTTATATGAGTGAGTTCTGGAAGTGGTTACTCATCCAATAGTTGTTTTTATTTAATCCTAGAGGACGTATGGGATGTTGGGTTCTCATATTGTGTTTTTTCTTGGATTTGTGGTTTTCCTTCAGTTGTTCGAGGTGAAATCTTCCTTTTGGTGGTCCATTGTGCAAACTACTTCTCGATGTGTGGAGAGCATTTCGCACAGTCAGTTGGGTACCTATTGGAGCTTGGTGATGTGCACGACCTCATTTAGGTAATGATGGAATGAAGGTGGCCCTAGTTACTCACCCTGTGAGTTGGTTGTGGTTATGGTGAATACTTTGTGGTTCATCTTCTTGTCTATGATTATTGTCTGGCCATATCCCTAGTGTTCCCTAGGGTGCACTAACTGTTTTTAGGGTGTTTCCATTTCTCAGACCGATTGATATAATCTTATGTGGAAGACCTCAGGTTAGGAGGTTCCTTACCATGAATGATGGGGCCTTTTTGGGGTGTCCCTATAGTGTGTTTGAGTGATTAATTAGAGTTGGATATGGTTTCCCTACCCATAGGGTGGCCATGATTTGGGAGGTTTTGGTGATGTTCTTCAAGGGTTGAGTTCACTTGGGTTGTATTAGTGGTCATATGGTTCAGCCCTATTTTCATGTTGACCTATGTCCTGGTTACCCTTTTTGGTTTTGGGGTGTCCAACTGGGTATTTTTATACTCACTCATGCATGGACCTTTGGGCCACCCATGTTGTGTCTATGTCGATGATGTACAAATTGGTGACCTTACAAACATGGCACTATTGAGATAGAGATTTGTAGAGCTAGTGAGTTTTAGGAGCTTGAAAAACTCTGATTAGAGATGGATCGACATGGTTTACTTCTTTTACTAGTCTCTATAATGGTAAACATGCATATTTTAATTTCTATATAGACTTGTGTATCCTATGTGGTTACAGTTCTCTTATTAGATTCATGGATTTTCTAACTGAACGATGTTTTGTATAAGGGATCATGTTGTTTTTTCCATTCTTGGTGCTATTTTCTTAGCTCTAGACTATTGGAGGTGGGTTTGGGGTGCCACACATGGATCGCCTCCATCCCCTATGGGCCTCTGGTAGGTCGAGTAATGACATTTTAGTAACAATGGTTGGTTATTTCTTAAGGATCGATTTTGGAGATAGGTGTACTGTTTGTTCAGTTTGGAACATATGGAGAGAAAATATTAGAGGTGATTAGTATTATTTGTCTTACTAGGGAACCCAAATAGGGTTTGTTAGCTAACACATTTTTATGAAAGGAGTCTGATAATCTGGTTGACTAACTTGGATTCTTATATCATTTATCACAATGTATAGTTCTGTAGGTCTATATATCATAAAATGGTCTTTTGGATTTGTTGATTTTATGGAATGAAATCCTATTGTGTATTTTACATCATGAAACATGGATGTTGATAGCCCTAAAAGAAATGATTTCACTAAAGGTGAAAGTTTGACCTTTTATGAATTATGAGAGCCTCTAAACTGTTCATTTATGTGTGGGATTTCTAGGAGGAGCTCTCAAAGTTTTTTTGATGGTCAAGGAAATATTCAGATAAGATATGTAATTACACTATATAAACGGATCAAATAGGGTGTGAGATCCTCCACTAGGTTTGGTAATCCCTCACCTGAGCTATCATATTGTTAATCCTAGGTCACACATATGGTATTATGTATTTTGGTACTCCCCCAAAGGTGAAATGGTATAAACTACCATTCATGGGGAATGGATCCTCCATTTGGGAATGAGGTTAGAAATTCCATGACTCGACAAGGTGTGGGTCCTCTATACTTTAGTTAGTTAGTACTCTCCTACCAGGAAGGGTGTGGGTCCTAAGTTTTCTAAGTAATATGTTTTTAATTATGTTGTATATTGTTATTTAACCATGTGATTTAGTATTCCCCTATCAGGAAGGGAATGGACCCTCGATGGGAGGGGTAGTGTCAAGAACCGGATCTGGTCACCAACAAACCGGAACCAAACTCAGCCCGTGCCAAGGCCTGAAGGGAATTCCCAATCCCCACGGGCTGGCACAAGTTCCCGGGTATCATATAATGATGATTGGGAATGATTTACCCAATTTTATAAACATTAAACAACAAACAATCCCAATAAAACAAATCTGTATTTTTCAACTAAAACCGACTTTTACAAAATTTCAGAACTGAATTACATAAGATAAAAATATGTTTAATGACCATTACAAAGATACAAAACCAAATAAGGACAGACAAAGAACCCTCATGGAAAGGGGCACCACCCTCAAGCCATCTCCACAAGACTTCACCACCAAGGACCTGCCAGAAACCCGAACCACTGAAACTAAAAACTGTACCCAACCTGCGACAGCAAAAATAACCAAGTATACTTACACCCAAGGGTGTAATTAGGGTGTGATCCAAATCCGAATAGGATACCACCACTAATAGATTCCTTGAGATAAACATTTAATGACGAAAAACATGCCAGTTTTCAAAAACATGAGAAGCTAGTTAAAATTTCTAAAAGATGAAACATTAAATAAAAACACTTTTCAGGTGGGATAATTTAAAGAATCAAAACATTTAAAATAAATACTATAGCTACTGAATTTTCTAGCCTCTCATACCGTATGCCGATGGTATGCACAAAATAACTAGTGAGCACAAGCAATGGGAAATAACCCTTAGGCACTAGCTAGTTGTGGGTCCCAGGTACCTCGTATCTTGGTGAGAGTAACCATCACAAATATTTGTTCTCATGAAAGATACACTAGTAGGGAATATACCCATAACCTATTGGTCCCCAATAATTATCATCATAGTTTAGTTAGAGTTTTAAGCGTCAATTGTTCTAAGTGAAACTGAGGCCAAACCCCACGGATTCACTAGCATACTAGTACACGTCCACCCACCTAGATACTCGGGTTTTCCCTTTGTGCTCAAACAAGTTCAACAAGTAAATCAATATAATTTTCACATTAAAATATCATTTCCATATCATAAATTCACCAAACAGCCCCCATGTATACAACACAAGTAACAAAAGTCCACTTTTCATTCAGATTGATTTTGAAATCTGACTCACACCAAAATAACCCACAACACTTTTCACATTTATTTAACACTTCCAAAAATCCATTAAACAATTTTATAAAACCATTCAAATATATTAAAACTCTCATAAAAACCCACTCACTTGTTACATAAAACCCTTTTTACCTTCAAAATCATTTTATCATCAAACTTACATGAAACAGCCCACAAACAAGTTTCGCTCCAACATCATAATTTATAAAAACATTTAAAAATTTTATAAAATGTTTTAAAAATGTTTGACATCCTAAAAACTCACTTCGACTTTAAAAACCCCTTAATAGTTAAACACGCATACCAAACAGTACAAATTCACCCTTTTCCCACTTTGTTTGACCAACTAAAACATTTTCAATTTTCATAAAAAGAACCCAAGTGGTGTCAATATATCTTGCACACAAAACCCATTTCAAAACCACCATTTAAGACTAGAAACCAAACCAATTCCTATCCAAAATATAATTGGAATCCCTAGAGACATTTATAAAACCACTTTCAAGTTTTATAGAATCCCCTTGAATAATACTACCAAAGATTCAAATGAAAACACACATTTTCATAAAACGCTCTCAATAAGTATCACAATGTTTTACACATAAAACCTATTCAAAAACCCTATTTTTAGGCCCAAATGACACTAATACATTACCAAACCAGAATTGGAAGTCCAAAGAAGATTTATTAAACCAATTCCATATGTTATAAAATACACCCAAATAATACCCCATGAGTAACACATTAAAACACCCAATTTCAAGTTAAAATACAAATATAAAATTGAAAACTTAACCAAATCAATCATAAACAATTTTTTCACAACACCCAACATAGTATGAATATTAAAAATTACTAAATACAGCAAGCTAACTCATCAATAATTGTTTACACATGGAACCACATACCTAAAGTGTCGAATCCCTCAAAACTTGGTGCGAAACATCAACTGCACCACCGCCGCATAACAAGGATGATAAATCCATCCCTAGACCACAATATTTAACCAAAAAAACACCGAATCAAACCATATGTTCTAAACATAACTTCTGGACATTTATAACATAATGAAAGAGGGAGGAAACCCTAAAGAGAATGAAGAAATTGAAGAGAGAAACACTTACTCAAAAAAATCTTGAATGAAACGACCTAAAATCTACCATAATCTGAATTTAAAAACATCCAACCATTCAAGGAAAGTTCTAACAAGGATTATGTGATCATGTAGGAACTGGAATGGGGGAAAAGAGTAAGAATTGAGAGAGTTATGATGAAAATAACTTACCTCCTCAAATCTGCCCGATTTTAGAAACTCTAAGGATTTTAACACTCAATCGCGATGCAAAAGAGCTCCAAAGAGGGGGTAAAAGAAATTGGAGTGCGTCTGTCCTTATTAGGGTCGAGAGGGAGGTGGAATAACCGAAAAATTAATTATAATGAATAAGATATTAAAAAATTAAAAAAACAATTTAAAACTGGAAAATGGGCTTTCGGGTTGGCCCAATTCTCAAATAAAAACCCAAATCTCCCATGATTATGGATTTATAAAGGCTCCAAATTTAAATGTGGTGTTAATATATCAGGGGAGGACATTTAGGAGTTGTAATGAGTAAAAAATATTAAAAAATGAAAAAGTTATAATATATAAAAAAAAATTTAAATCTGGAATTGGGCTCACGGTTTGGCCCAATTCATGAAAACTCACATATTCTCCATAAAACCTTTGGAAACCCCGAAAACAAAGCATTAATGGAAAATAAATTAAAAATAACTTTAAAATAAGTTATTTATGTGACAATTCTCCCCACCTTGAAAACATTCCACCCTGAAAAGTCACATCAAGGTCAAAACAACAACCAAACCCCACTGAGAAACCAATAGGTACTCCCTTGCCAGGTTTCACCCCCAAAGGCCAAGACACCTCCAGTGATCAATTAAGGAAGGATTACTCTCAAAACCAAAACTTAAAACACTTTCATGAAAGGATAAATCACATTCATACTTTATCCCAAAATAAGACTCCTCAAACACTATCTGAACAAGACACAAGCAATTCACCCAAACGAACAACTACTTTGAACAAGGTTACACTTACCTTACTTTAACTAAACCATTGGGTGCTCTCCAGTCCCAACGTTTACTCAAGGAAGATGTTGGTAGCTAGATAGCTCTGAATGAGACTATCTACACCAAGCCAAGACCATGGATAAATCTAAGTCACTGGTACGAGGGGACACTAATACGCTCCCCACCATAAGAGACAACCAATATTTTTTTTCTGAGACAGAATCAAGACACTAATAGCGGGAGGCCTGAACGAACTCCCTGGTACATAGGGAAGTCTTCCATTCAAATTATTTGAAGGAACATACATGATAATAATAGTGTTTCTCCCCACCATAAGAACCAACCATCTTAACTGACTAGCATGAGCCGACACAGAAAAACCCCAAAATTTCAAGATTTGGGAAGTTCGCATGGTTCGTCTGCACAGTTTGTGAAATCGTGAACTAATTGTGCTGATCAATATTCCTTCATTGCTTCCAAGCACACAGTCTCTCTTAATCGTTCACAAACCATGTGCTGAGCCTGTCTAGCCAAATTTCCAACCATTCTCCAAAGACTCAATAAAAACCAAAGGGGGGGGGAATGACATTAGGTGATGTCATGGGTACAAGTCCCTCCACATATTTCCACCAAACGTGAACAACATAAGAAAGATAATGATACCATAGGTTTAAACTCTTCCTATCTTTAATATTTAGGATAGGACTTTGTACAAGGGTTTAAATGACCATGTGATTTCCCCTAACTACGAGCCAACTTCTCTCCGAGACCTATGGCTGGATCTCAAATGATTGAAGAATCTTCGGCCTCACAGATAGTCTTTGGAAACCCACTAAATGATAATTCTTCTTTTTGTGCCACCAAAAACTACACCACAATCCCAGATAAGTTTTCCAGACATAACAAATTCCAAACTCACTTTACCCTATCCCTATATTTCACTGAAATAAGGGCTAAGAAGATGCACACACATCACACCTTGTTTCTTCAGGTGAGAAACAACAGAAGTAAAGAACACCTACACTCACCTTCCTCTAAAATGGAAGATTTTAAAGTTTTTACAAGGGAGACATTTTCCCAACATAATAGGGACTCTCAGAGGATTTCACAACTTTCACCTATACGATCAATCGAGCACATGACATCATAAGGCATCACCGAACTTGAACATTGTGACTGATATAATAAATGCATGTAGAGGTACCTTATACAACATCCCCAAACAACACACAATTCTAGAAAGTGGCTACAATATCCTATCGTGACCATATTTCCCACACCGGTGTTTTAACATGAACTCATGCTTCATAGAAACTTTGAAGAACCCAAAGGCCCTCTTAGACACCATCAAGACACTCATCCGCACTAACAACCCTAGACCACATCCACCTTCGACGAAACATGAAACTTAAGAAAATAAGGTCTCTTTCAATCTTCCATGAGAACTCTCCCATTACAAGAGGATCTAAAAATCAAAGAAAGGAATGGGTGTAGACTCAATCTACAGATCTTGAGAAAAAATCCTTATATTGATCAACTGGAGGATTTTCGAATGGAAAAACAATCTGGGTTTCACATCAGTTATGCATTAACCCTTAATGGGGGCATACCTTATCCAACAAGAGAACCTAAAGACCCAACCAAGATGGTCCATTGGTCAAAAAGTGCCACAAACCAGATGCAAACACATGAAGGGATCCACCATAAAGGTGTTCTGAAACATATCTCAAAGGACACTACTAACCGGTCCTTCTACCTAGCTTACCGACCAAACACAAACCCAAAACACAGTTCGAACAGGAGGGGTTCTTGGAATCAAAACATCCCACAACATCAACATTTTCTAAAAACACACAATATAAACCATCCCAAACAATTCATCAAGACATCATGTTTCTCTTTAAAAACATTTCTTTGAAAACAAATGGTTCGACAGTTAGCGCATCCACCAATGGTACCACATGGACCTTACACATGCATGTTTCTATGCCACACCAGGCACCCTCATCATATCCATCCCGAAACTCATCCAGTCATGTCATCAACCACCCATCTTCCCATATAACCCCATGCATGTGGTTTCTCACGAAAATACCAAAGGTTAAAACGAAAATTATTTCCACTTTTCAAAACCAAAACGGTAATCCAACACATACTTTTTCTCAAAACCGCTAACCATGAGATCAAAATACAAACTCACATCTTCAAAAAACATTTCAGAAAGACAAAACCATTTTGAAAAGAACTCACTTTCAAGATATTCACATCAATTTCAAAACATCTCATCCCATTAAAACACCCTTTGATTGTTTAGAAAACTCTATTGGAAACACTTTCCAAAACCAACATCAAAATAGTTCCTGCTTTCAAAATATGTGTAAGCACACAATTTTCCATTTCAAAAATATTCTGAAAATTTAGTTCCACCATTTCATTAACCAAACCATTCCATCATTATTTTAAAATTATTTTAAAAAAACTTTACGCTTCGTAAAACCAAGTCTCTTTAAAACAAAAGTTCCAAGATTTCAAAACTAAAGAACACAAGACATTGCAAGAGGAAACTAGTTTCAGTGGGTGACTTGGACATATGGTTGGAGACCATATTACAATAACTTAACGGTCACATAGAGTGTTCTAGGGAAGATACCCGACTCCACATGGCTTACCAGGCCCTGCGAGCTCACTGGGACCATTAACCCAACTCTCTTTTCATTTCCCCTAACCATCATCAATACAAGAAAAACAAAGAACTTAGATAAATCATGACTTCCCCTAGAAACTTGAATCCTGTCATGAGGAGTGATGATCAAGAACACTACCCATAACTAGAATACCAAGTCCCTACAATCCTAACTCCATACTATCCTGACTCTTCCCCAAATAACATGACCCAAAGAGTTAACCTGAACCTCCTTTGATACCATTTTGTCACGAACCGGATCTGGTCGCAATCAAACCAGCACCAAACCCGGCCCATGACAAGGTCCGAAGGGCATTCCCAATCCCCACGGGTAGGAACAAGTGCCCGGGTATCATATAATGATTATTGGGAACGATTTACCCGATTTTATAAACATTAAACAACAAACAATCTCAATAAAAAAAATATGGATTTTTCAACTAAAATCGTCTTTTACAAAATTTCAGAACTGAATTACATAAGTTAAAAGTATGTTTGAAGACAATTACAAAGGTACAAAACCAAATAAGGACAGTCCAAGAACCCTCATGTGAAGGGGCACCACCCTCAAGCCATCTCTACAAGACTTCACCACCAAGGACCTGCCAAAAACCCGAACCACTGGAACTAAAAACTGTACCCAACCTGCGAAAACAAAAATAACCAAGTCTATTTACAACCAAGAGTGTAATTAGGGTGTTATAAAAATACCAATAGGATACCACCACTAATAGATTCCATGTGATAAACATTTAATGACGAAAAGCATGCCAGTTTTCAAAAACATGAGATGCTAGTTAAAATTTATAAAAGATGCAACATTAAATAAAAATAGTTTTCAGGTGGGCTAATTTAAAGAATAAAAACATTTAAAATAAATACCATAGCTACTTAATTTTCCAACCTCTCATAGCGTATGCTGACGGTATGCACAAAATAACCAGTGAGCACAAGCAATGGGAAATAACCCATAGGCACTAGCTAGTTGTGGGTCCCAGGTACCTCGTATCTCGGTGAGAGTAACCATAACAAATATCTGTTCTCATGCACGATCCACTAGTAGGGAACATACCCATAACCTAGTGGTCCCCAATAATCATCATCAGAGTTTAGTTAGAGTTTTAAGCGTCAATCTTGCTAAGTGAAACTGAGGCCAAACCTCACGGATTCACTAGCATACTAGTACACATCCACCCACCTAGATACCCAGGTTTTAACTTTGTGCTCAAACAAGTTCAACAAGTCAATGAATATAATTTTCACATTAAAATATCATTTCCAAATCATAAATTCACCAAAAATCCCACATGTATACAACACAAGTAACAAAATTCCACTTTTCATTCAGATTGATCTTGAAATCCAACTCACACCAAAAATAGCCCACAACACTTTTCACATTTCATTAAAACTTCTACAAATCCATTAAAAAAATTTAGAAAACCAATAAAATATATTAAAACTCTCATAACAGACCACTCACTTGTCACATAATACCCTTTTTACCTTCAAAATCATTTTATCATCAAACTTACACGAAACAGCCCACAAACAAGTTTCGCTCCAACATCACAATTTATTAAAACATTTCAAGAATTTACAAAACATTATAAAAAAAAATTTCATCTTAAAAGCTCACTTCACCTTTCAAAACCCCTTAGTAGGTGAACACACATAACAAAAAGTATAAATTAACCATTTTCCCACTTTTTTTGACCAACTAAAACATTTTCAATTTTCATAAAAAGAACCCAAGTGATGTCAATATATCTTGCACACAAAACCCATTTCAAAACCACCATTTAAGACCAAAAACCATACCAATTCCTATTAAAAACATAATTGGAAGCCCTAGAGACATTTATAAAACCACTTTCATGTTTTATAAAATCACCTTGAATAATACTACCAAAGATTCAAATGAAAACACAAATTTTCATAAAATGCTCTCAAGAAGTATAACAATGTTTTACACATAAAACATATTCAAAAACCCTCTTTTTAGGACCACATGACACTAATAAATTACCAAACCATAATTTTAATTCCAAATAATATTTATTAAACCAATTACATATGTTATAAAATACACCCAAATAATACCCCATGAGTAACACATTAAAACACCCAATTTCAAGTTAAAATAAAAATATAAAATTGAACACTTAACAAAATCAATCATAAACCATTTTTGTACAACACCAAACATATGAGGAATATGAAAAATGACTAAATACAGCAATCTAACTCATCAATAATTGTTTACACATGGAACCACCTACCGAAAGTGTCGAATCCCTCAAAACTTGGTGCGAAACATCAACCGCACCACCGCCTCATAACAAGGATGATAAATCTAACCCTAGACCAAAATATTTAACCAAAAAGACACCAAGTTAAACCATATGTTCAAACCCTAACTTCTGGAAATTTATAACATAATGAAAGAGGGAGGAAACCCTAAGGAGAATGAAGAAATTGAAGAGAGAAACACTTACTCAAAACAATCTTGAATAAAACGAGCCAAAATCCACCAGAATCTAAATTTAAAAACAACCAACCATTCAAGTTAAGTTATAACAAGGATTATGAGATTGTGTATGAATAGGAATGGGGGAAAAAGAGTAATAATTGAGAGAGTTATGATGTAAATAACTTACCTCCTCAAATCTGCCCGATTTTAGAAACCCTAAGAATTTAAGCACTCAATCGTGATGAAAACGATCTCCAAAGAGGGGAGAAAGGAAATGGGAGATCTACTGGGCTTCATAGGGTCGATAGGGAGGTGTAATCACCGGAAAATTAATTATAATGAATATGATATTAAAAAATTAAAAAAACAATTTAAAACTGGAAAATAGGCTTTCAGGTTGGCCCAATTCTCAAATAAAAACCCCAATCCCCCATGATTATGGAATTATAACGGCTCCAAATTTAAATTTGGTGTTAATATATCAGGGGAGTAAATTTAGGAGTTATAATTAGTGAAAAATATTAAAAAATGAAAAAGTTATAATAGAAACAAAATTTATTTTTAAATCTGGAATTGGGCTCAGGATTTGGCCCAATTCATGAAAACTCACCTATTCTCCATAAAACCTTTTGAAAACCCGAAAACAAAGCATTAATGGAAAATAAATTAAAAATAACTTTAAAATAAGTTATGTATGTTATATTTAGTTTTCCCCCTTGGTTTATGTACATTCCATTTGGACATGGGGTTGATACTCCCTTGATCTCAATGTGGTGTAGGTCCTCTATCCTAGAGAGGAGTCAATAATCCCCTATGAGGTTGGACATGAGTCCTCTATCTTTAGAGGTCAACATTCAAGGAAAATTCGGGATTTATTTTTATACCTCTTGGGGTTGTACCCCAACCACATTTAAGAGTGTTAGGTTCACTGTTGGTGAGGTAGGAACTCCCTTGAATGGCCTATATACACCCAGTGAGGTTAATTTCCTTCACTATAGATCAATAGTCGATGTGTTCTTGGATTTGGACATTGTTCAGAGTGATCTCTTAGATGGGAGTTTCATATATGAGGATCATTATTTTAGACCAATGCTACATGGTGAGATAGATTCCAGTCTTGGTAACATTGGGTGGATGGGTGCTTCCCTTAAGCATGTGGTGAATCCATTGTGTCACCATCTTGTCTCATATGTAATGCCCCGAACCTATGTTTTAGTGGTATAATTAATATTAATTTCATTTTTTAAAATTATTATTATTTTATGAAAATAAATGAATATGATTTAGATGAACCAATAAAATAAGAAAACACGATAAACATTTTATTTAATAAAACACTGATACATTACAACATTACATGTCAAAATACTTCTACTACTCCAGGAAACTCATAAAAATACCTAGTAAAACAAAATGTTCTCCGTCGAGTAGCATAAAAATAAATATTGAGTATGCCACTAGATTTGGGTCTTCCATAGGTAGAATAAAAATATCTAGAATAATAATAGAGATGCTGAGAATAAGAGGAACGTACAAAACCATTTTATAAGTAAGAGAACATTGGAGATTTTTGTGTCTTTAATACCCATAGACATGGGTATTTATACTACTTTTATGGTTGTTGTAAAATAAATATCAATTGGGATTTAATTTTAAGTGATCGTTGACATTTTTATATGACCGTTATAATTTTATAACCATTAGGTATTTTTATTGTTTAAAATTTTAAATGTTTTAAAGTATTATTTTTAGTTAAATAATAACACTGTTTTAATTGAAAACAATTTTTAATGTTTAGATTTTTAAATTATAACATGGGTATTTAAACTTTTTTAGTAACTGTTGGTATTATAACCATTGGGTGTTTTAAAATTTTAAAATAATAAAATTAACAAAATTCAATTAGATAATATAATCTTTGAAAATAATAAGAACGATTCTATACTTTTAAATAATAATTGAAAACTAATTTCAAAGCCTTAAATATATATATATATATATATATATGTATATATATGTATATGTATATATATATGTATATGTATATATATGTATATGTATATTTATATGTGTATATGTATATATATACACATATAAGAATATATATATTTATATATATATTTTTTTTAATATTTATATATATAATCATTATATTAAGAAAAAACACACATTATATTTATGTTTTAAATAAAAAATTAATTTGATTTATTTATATTAAAAATTGAATTAAGTATATACCTAATTGAAAATTATAAAATAATATATATATAGATATAAACAAATTTAAATAATAAAAAAAAGAATAAAATATGATTTTTTAATAAATATATGTAATTATTTTGTATATATATAATTATATGTTTAACTATATTTATTATATATATATATATATATTATTTTATTATAAACATAAATTGTTTTGTTTTGAAATGAAAAGAAAACATTGATGATAATAGCAATGTGACACACTTGGAAAAATGATGGAATGACTTAGGCAAAAGACAAAAAGGAAATGTAAAGTGGGTAATGAGAAAGATAACATGAAACACCAAAGAAAATAAAAAAATAAAAAAATATTAAAATAAACAATAAATGTATAAGTGGTCCACCTCCCTTATCCCGATTGAATAATCACTTTTTAAATGCTAGGGTTTTTGTTGGACGTCCGATATATCCCCATTTGATCTGAGACATCCATCTCTCTTGCCCTCATTGGAATTGCACCTTACACTAGGTCGAGTTGCATAGCAGGACCCCATCGAGTCTATCCTAGCCCTCTGAGCGAGTAGCTTCTAATCTGAGCCGTCTGATTTCCTTCCAGGTTATCTTCTCTGCTGCACTTCTTTTTCCATATAACGAACTAGAAACCTACAAGTCGTGATGCACCTTTATTTTTATATCATCAAAATCATTTTCCCATGGCCCCATATTCAGTTCCCTTTCCATAGAAGCAATGAGATCGAGTGATTTTAAAAACCCATCTCATGACTCAAGATCATATTTCCTTTATCTTTGATAATTATATTTTATATCTTTTCAATTTATTTTTTATTGGAACCATTGTTTGATCTGATCAATTAGACAAATGGGTCCAAACCCATGGCCAATTTTTCAAGGGGTGCATCTTTTTATGAAAACCCTCTTTGAACCCAAAAACTCTTGGCCCTCAATTCTCCCAAGTCCTTCTCTTGTTATGATTTAATTTCTAGAAGGTCAAATCCTCCAATTAATCTAATTCAAGTAAATAATTATTTTCTAATTACCAATTTATATCTTAAGATATTGTTTTGTAATGGTTTATTTTATTTCATCAAAATATATCCCATTTTTAAAGGGATATATATATATATATATGTATGTATATGTATGTATGTATATACCTATATCAATCTATTTTCAATATATATATGTGATAATAATTTTATACATGTATATAAGAATTTTATACATATGTATGGGTGATATCTTATGTGTAAGGGTGTATTTTAGTTTTTTAAAATTATGGTTGTTACATATATATGTGTGTGTGTGTGTATGCTTATATACACATATATAACTTATTATTCTCAGTATATATATGAGTTATGGGATTCCATCTTAAAATTTAATTCTAAAACTTATGTATGTAAGGGATTTGTTATTTGAAATTATTTTATAAGGTTTCATTTTATTTCTGCAAATTATGGACGTTTTACAAGGGTTATGTATATGTGTGTGTGTGTGTGTGTGTGTGTGTTTGTGTATAAACATATATACATATATTTATGTACCAAATTTTAGTATAAATGAGATAAAGGTGTTTTTGTTTTAAAATTTTATTACCTATGATTTGTAAGGGTTCATTTGGATATGCATTTGAAATTACAAGAATTATATGTATACTTATGTGTATGTACAAATATATACATATATATATATATATATATATATCTTGTTTGGTTTAAGAATTTTATATGAAAGATCTTTGTTTTAAATTAATGTTTTATTTAACTCAATTTTCTTATGTTGGAATTCATTAATACTTATATATATGTATATATATATGTGTGTATACATAATTGTATATGTATATTTAATTATTGTAGAAAATATTTTATGTATGTGCTATGGAACTATAAGGGATAAAATTATTTATTTATTAAGTTATAAAATTTATTTTTTATTCTTAATGGTATTTATACATATACAAATATATTTATATATGCATATATATGTATATATGCATATATATATATATCCAATTAAGTATAATATTTTCAGAACAATTAATGTATAAGTGTATGTTTATTTTATCAAATTTAAATTTAATTTAGAATAATGGGATACTAATTCTAAGTATGATTCCAGAACCATTATTCTACTTATATATATGTATTTAACAATGTTTATGTTTTAAATTTGATTTCATATCAACCCTACCAAAGTGTATTCGCATTTATCAAAGTTTTTCTAAAACATGAATTTATTCTGCAATGATGAGTATTATAAATTCATTTTCACATGTATATACAAATATATATATATAAGTATGAATTTTTTATTTTATTGTTTATATATATATATGATATGGTTTTTGAATTAAATGGTTATTTATACGACCTATGGTTTTTAAATTTTAAACTATTTTCAATCTATAAGAAATTTATACATGTATATATATATATGTATATATATATATATATATACATATATATATATATATACTGATTTATACATATTTAGGTATACACAATTGTTTCTTTTTATTTGGTGAATTTTTCCAGAATTAAAAACTTAAGAGTCTAAGTTTTACCAAGTTATTTTGTCCCACAAATATGTACACATATGTATATATGATTTATGTATATATGTGTACATGTTAAACCTTGAAAAGTATATTTTTAAATAAAAATCTAGTTTTACTGTGATTTGTGTATCCTCTCACTAGGCATCTTGTTTTGGATAAATGGTACGTCCTTTCCAAGTATCTTTCTACATATAATGTGGTGTTGGGGTCATCTACTCTATTAGAGGCTATTGCTGAGATGTTTTGATGCTTACTATGGTTCTAATTCTATTGTGGTGATGACAGGATACTAATGATGGAGAAAAGTGGTGTGAGGAGAGTGAAATTATCATGGTAAGAATTAAAGTCAGGTGTTTAAGTCCTCTCATATACTTGTATGTATGTTCCCCTCTTAGATTTATTGTTGGTTATGGTTTCCTCATAGGATCAAGGGTCACAAACGTAGAAGTTTGTCTAGACGGGAGCTATACCCTCTCTATTATAGAACAATTTGATGGGTCTCAAACAAATGTGTGAAATTTTTAGGGAATATGCTTACCTTATACACCATAGAGTTAGTATTAGATCATGAATATTGGTTTCATAGGATAGAGGAGTAGGACACTCGTTTCTTATCTGTGACGACCTTTATGGTGAGTCTTCATTCAACAGTTTGTAATCTCTTTATCATATAATGCATCTCAAGTTGTGATAAAAGGTAATATATCAGAATTGTGGAACTTCCATGATATTCCTATTCCCAAAACCATTAGGTTCAATACTTAGGTTGTTGTTGTTGTGTGTTATCAATGTGTGGACACTTTCCTTCATTCTGTGTGATAGGTCGAGGGGTGAGTAGTCCTCTCAATTAATGGAGACGAAACCCAATATTGAGCGAAGCATGAGTCCTCCATACTAATAATTTTTCTCCTTTATCTCACCCTCATGAGTAATGAGTTTTTATTTCATGTTCAGTGATGGTTCTAGTTATGGATAATCTCTCCTATTAGTTTGGCATGAGATCCCTAACATAGGAGCAATGTTGGTTCGACATTGCATTAGTTGTTCAGTAGATACTGACCAATTACCATGGTTGGTACTCCCTCATCTAGGATTTGTTTACTATAAAGGTGTGGGTATACAATGAAAACTTTTTTTATACATGTATTTTTGGTGATTATGGTGACTTTCATGGATAGTTTATGCTCATAAAAAATTAAGGAGAGTAGAGTGATTCAGTTATTTCCCGCTTAGTTTACTTCTTGAGAGCAGTGAGTTTCAGAAGTGGTTACTTTTATTTTGTTTATTATAATTTAAAATTTGAGATCATCTATCATTCTATGTTTCTATCTTGTGTGTCTTCTTGGATATTTCTCTTTCATTTGGTTGGATGAGGTATGATCTTCCTTCATGTTTTCTGATGTGTTGACTCCTCTTCTACTTGTTGAGATCATTATACACTGTCATTTGGGTACCTTATTGATCCAGGTGGAGTGTAGGGCCTTGTTTTTGGAACTATGGAATGATGGTTTCCCTATTTACTTTCCTTGTGAGTTATAGTTAGTTTTGGTGAAGGTTTTTTGGATCATTTTTAGGTGTACGAATGTTGGTTGGTGATCTCATCAATTTTCCCTATGGTGTGCTGAAGGAACTGTAGGGTGTTTAACTTGCTCAACACAATAAAGATAGTCTTATGTGGTAGATGTCAAGTAGGTTGGTGACTTTACATGAGGTTCAGTGCCTATTCAGGGTGTCCCCATAGTGTAACTGAGTGATTCATTATAGTTTTCTCCAGTCACCCTACCGATAGGATGACCTTGAGTTTGGGTTTTTTTAGTGATGTTCTTCCTAGGTTGAGTTCCCTTGGGTTGTTTCGGGAGATCATATAGTTTGACCATGTTTTAGAACTAACCTATGATATTTTTACATTATTAGGGAATCGTACTGAGTATTTTTATACTCATCCCTAACATGCCTTGACCCCACACATTTGTGTTTTTGAGGGGTTTCCCCTTTTTCAGACTGATTGAGTTGGTCTTCTATGCTAAATGTTGTGTAGGGAGGGGTATTCCAATGAGGTTAAATACCTATTTGGGGTTTTCCCATAGTGTAGTTGACAATGTTGTTGGATTTGGAAGGGGTATCCCTCCTAGGTAGGATGGACTTTAATTTTGGGGGGTTTTGGTGATGTATTTTCTTAGATTTAGATCCCTTGGGCTGCATTGGGTGGTCATATTTTTCATCCCTATTTGAGTGATTAACTACAATCTAGTTCATGGTTTATTTTCTATCATCCTATTGGGTATATTTCTACTCATCCTAGTGTAGGCCTCGAGCTCACATATGTTGTTTTTGTGCAGGCTATATAAAGATTTGTGGCCTTTAGGACTTGGTATTGCGGAGATGTATCTTAGTGTAGCTAACAAGATTCAAGATATGGTAGAGTTTGAATTGGGTTTTGTGGGACATTGTGACTTCCTTCCCCCTTTCACTTAAGAGGTATACATGTATATATTTTTTTCTAGATACACTTGTATATCCTACAGGGTTGTGGTTATCCTATTGTATTGGTGAATTTTATGACCCAATGATATTAATAAAATGCCATCCCATTGTTTGTTATTCCTTCTTTGTGTTATTCACCAACCCATGGCCTAATTTAGGTGGGATTGTGGTGTCACTCATGACCTGCCACTAACCTAGGTAGGGTCTCAGTGGGTCAGGTCGTGTCAGGTACTTTCTTGACTGTGGTGTCCACCTTTGAGGTGTGGGCCCCCACTATGAATCTCATGTGGTTACATGGTTTTCTTGGAATTGGTATATCATACATAAGAGTAGGTATCCCCCATTCCATGTTACTAAAGATTGAGAAATATTCAACGCTAAATAGAACAAATAAAAGATATACTTTTATTAGCACCAACAAAAAGAACTGAAAAATGTAACATTTTTCAACAATAAAAAAATGTTGATAAATGGAAACCTTTTTAAGACTTTCTTTTATAACTGATAAAGGTATCCTTTACCAATGATTTTCTTACTACTGATAAGGGATGCCGTGAATAATTTAATTAATATATAAATATTTATGAATCTTTAAATATGATTTATATATCGATATATATATATAGATTTATATATATATATAAATGTAATATATATATATATATATATTAATATATATAATATAATTTATTATACATCCACCTTTGTGGAATGTACATCAAATACACACTCCGTAAGACTCGAACTCAGGTGATCCAACCCCATCCTATATATATATATATATATATATATATATTTACTTAATTTTTTATTTATTTAAATCTAATTTATATAACAATAAGTACATGAATTTATATAAATATAATTTATGACTATATTATATTAAAAATTTTATTATCAAACTTGTTTTCATAATTTGATTTATTAAAAATTATCAAATTTATATTCATTAATTAAAATTTTTAATAATGTATTTATATACATTAAAAATCATATATAATAATATAATAATTTAAAATCTTATCGAAACAACCGTATTATATAAATAAATAATTATTTAATTAATTATATTTATAATATTTGTAAACAAATATAAATATAACTACATATAATTTATATATACATATTTATATTTTCTAAAATTTCATTTATATAATTAAAAACATACATACTTTTGTTAATTATTTTATACTTATTTTTAATTATATATAATTATAATTCCAAACATGTGTGTGTTTATGTGTGTATTAAAATACAATGATATGAAATATATAAATAATATATAAATACATTAAATAGAGTTCATATTTGAATTTATATATTTATATTCATATAAAATATCTACAATACACACATATATTTTTATATATGTGTATGAAAGTGGATATATGTTTATTCCTATATGTGCATGTGTGTATGTCTATGCATGCATATGTTTGTATACATATGTGCATGTATTTGTATGTATGGTTATATATGTGTATGTGTGTGTATGTGTGTGTTGTATGTGTTGTTTGTGTATGTATGTGACGTGTAAGTGTATGTGTATGTTTATGTTTATGTGTATGCATATAGATGTATGTGTTGTGTATGTGTTAGTTTATATATATACATGCATTTGTGTGCATGTATGTGAATGTCTTTGTATGTATGTTCATGTTATATGTGTATATGTATGTGTATGTGTATATGTATGTATAGATATGTATATGTATCTAAGTATGTGTGTGTATGTATTTGTATGTTTATGTAGTATATGTATGTGTATGTATTTTTGTGTGCATGTATTTAATTGTATGTCCTTGTATGTATGTGTATGTGTGTGTGTACGTGTGTATGCATGTATATGTATGTATGTGTATGTATGGTAATTTCTATGTTCATGCATGTGTGTATGTGAATGTATGCAATGTGTATGTCTGTGTATATGTATATTAATATAATATTATATAATAGGTTAAGACATTTTTTTTTTGATGCGACATATCTCATTATGGTATATATATATACATATATATATATACGCACACACAATCACAAGAAAATTCATTTGGTTTTTCAAATGTAATTAATGCTATTTTATATAAAAACACACACACACATTTAATATTTTTGTAAATTTTTCTTTTTTTAATATTTATTTATGGATTTTTAATTATTAATATTTAATATTTTTAATATATTTTTTATATTTTTTATTTATATAATTAATATCTATTCATATTTATTTTAATACTTTGGCATTTAAATCTTTATCCAATATTTTTCATTCATTATTAATAAGTTATTTGTTGTGAATATTTTGTATTTAAATTTAAATTTTAATATTTATTCATTTTTACTTTAATTTTTATTCATTTTTAATATTTTTTGTAACGGATATATTTAACTTTATTTTTTCATTTTTTAATATTTTTTTATAATTTATTCAATATTAATTATTAAATTTTATTCTTTTTTAACATTTATTCATTTAATATTATTTATTAATTTTTAATATTTATCCATTTTTAATATTTTTTGTAATTTATCTTTTTTTAATATTTACTAATTTATAATTTTTATTCATTCAATATGTTTATAATATATTCATTTTTTATAGTTATTTAAGAATTTTTAAATTTCAATATTCAATACTTTTAATGTGTATGTAATTTATATTATTAATATTTATTCATTGTTATTTTAATATATATTTATTTCAATATTTATACAATTATTATTTATTCTTTCATTTTCTAGATGGAAGTTAGGTTTTTCAGCTCATGGCGTTAATGGTTTGAGCTATTTTGGCAGAATCATTCATTACAAAAAGTCATTTTGAATCCCACAAGGCAATCGTGGAAGGATCATGGGTTTCATGTCTTAATTCAAAGAATATGAAAGTGGGGTAGGCCGAAATCAAGGGGTGTTCTTCCTTACCATGGAGATCTGAGATGTGTAAAGATAAACAAATCTTCACTTTGGACAACGAAGGGGTTTCTGAAAGAATTTTTAGGTGAGGTAATTCAACTCTAATTCATGCTAATCAAGATCTTATTATTGAAAGGTTCAAGATATGTGAATTTTTTATCATTGCAATAATGGTTCTACCCTTGGGAAAGAAACGATGGAAAATAGAAGATTTTTCTGTAGGCTTCCATCGCTTGGGGATTTAAAGACTAAAAGAGTATTCCTATTGGGAATGGATACTTTTATATCTAGTTACATTCAGAATAATTAAAGAGGAAAGAATTGGGGCTCTACTTGATCTCTCTCAAACCATGTATGCTTTTCATCTAAGATTTCCACACTAGTTTCAATACTTTCACAATATGAAACACAAGGACTCTTGTTTGGGGTTGGATTTACTGCATAAACTGGATTTGGTGGCACCCTCTAATTCTATTTGATATTGCTTTAGCAATTGGAACCCTGATCAAATTGGATCATGCAATAGAGGAAGTGCGCTTTCCTTATTTTTCACACTTCTTGGTGGAGGTAGATCTTAGTTCAACACCCATTGATAATGTGATCCTGTCTACCCAGGATTTTAGTTTTGAATTAACCATTCATTATGAGAAACTGCCTTTATTTTTAGTGGATTTAAATCTGTTAGACACAGAAAAGTTAAATGCCAAAATTATTTTCATCGTGCTTTTGGTAATATGAAAGGTCATGAGACTTCTAAATGTAGGAAGAAATCATTTTCAAAGGCTTGTAACACTATAACATAAGAGGATGTTACTGCTCCCCCTAGGTGTCTATTATTATTGAAGGGAAGGTTCTATATGTACTCAATTTTGAATATAATGAGAAGGGATATGAAGTGTTTACAGTAGGGGATGGGTGAACATCTAATCTAGGTCCAGATGTACAGGTGAAGGACATGACTTGGGTGGATATTGTTTTAGAGAATTTTGTTCTTTCTGATGAGGGATTATCTCTCAAGAATCAAATACAAATGATCAGGATCAACACATGGGTAAGAAGGATTTTCCCTCTTCTAAAGGCATGGTTATGGAATCCATCAGTCTCCCTTCAAAGACCCATATGATCATAAAATGTATTTATTAATTCCTAATGATATTCTTCATCCTAGAGGAAAAGTTATGGATGGAACTGAAAAAAATCCCCTGTTTGGTTTGGATGATGGCATTAAGTCTAACTGATAGTTAGATATAACACTAGTGGATGCTCAAGTTACATCAATTGTTGTTGATTCTAGAATCTTAGATGTATTCCATATTGAGAATGATATACCAACAAAGGCACTATTTGATGATAAATCTGTTGATGAATTTGGTACTAAGGATTTAGCTGACTAACTGATTATGGGGGAATAAATGATTACTTCTAGGGATCAAAATGGAAATTAAAAATTGAAATATGAATCTTTTGAAAGGAATAAAAATTTAAAGAAGTTTCATGTGATGCAGTTGGAACCTGAAAAGGTGTACTTTCTTATCTAAATTACTTTATAGGTAAAAGGTCCTACCTTGGGAATTAGAATTTCTGACTAGAGTATGCAGTCTCAATCCCCAATGCAAGAAGCACTTAATGCAATCAAAAAAAACTCAAGTGACTACACATAACTCTTATGAGGTCCTTGATTCTATTAATGATGCAAAAGATATTATATTTCAAGCCGATAAGGAGAATAAATTAATAGAAAAGGATAGTGAGGCTGCTTTACATGATGAGACACCTAAGAGGGTGGCGGCATAATCAGATGTTAGGAGAGATTACTCAAAGGATAGTGACATTGAATGGATTTAGTAGAAAATAAAAAACTTGGATAATAGGATTCTATCCTATAATTCAAGGCCTTTGGCATGGATGTTTCAATTGTAATGTCAATTATGATGAATAAGGTGATCTTGGAGTTAAAATCAGAAAAACATAGTCTTGATTGAGTCTGATGGGGGCAGTTTAGCCATCCATGACCCCATCCTCTTATTTTATTGTCTTTACTTTTGTTCTTTGAATAAAAGGGCTCCACCCCTACCTTTCCTAAAATAAAAAAAATAATTTATTTGTTTTAATATTTATTCATTTTTAATATTTCATAAATATTTATAATTAAAATTTTTAATTCAATTTTTTAAATTTTTTTTTAATTTATTCATTTTTAATATTTATTTAATTAATATTTTTGTAATATATTCATTTTTAAAATTTATTTATACATTTTTATTCATTAATATTTAATGTTTTTATTATGTTTTTAACTTATATAATTAATATTTAATCATTTTTATTTTAATATTTTTTATTTAAATATATAATACATAAATATTTATTCATTTATATTATTTTTCTAATATATACAATTTATATAATGTATTGATTTTTAATATATTTTTATTTACATAATTAATATTTTTTATTTATTTTTAATATTTTTGTATTTTATATAATGGATATTATTTATTATTTTTTAATATTTTTTTTAATTTATCTAACTAATATTATTAATTCATTTAATATTAAAAATTCATTTTTTTAATTTATTAATTTTCAATATTTTTTTGTTTTTTTTTTAATATTTTTTATTATAAATTAATGTTTTATTTTTTATTATTCATGTTTACATAATTAGTAATTTATTTAAAAAATTAAATCAATTTTAAATTTTGAAAAACTAGTATTTACTCTAAAAGCCCGAAGGCCTTAGATTTGTAATGATTTTTGAATAATCTCCCTTTTAAGGGTTGAGGGGGAACCCTTACATGACCCGTAGGCCCAAAGGCACAAGTCTCGTACATGACCCGAAGGCCAAGTATCACAAGGCCTAGTACACAACCTTTGAAGGCCCAAGACCAAACTACACTTTTGAACTACCCCTCCTCAGTATCTTGCATCTTGGAAGGAGCCTATATCCCTACCTCACATGGCTAATCAACTAGCATTACCCCATGTAGAGCTATACAGTGCCTGGTACCAATAGATGTGTCATACCATCATATTCTTCTAATATGGTTAGATCTTCTATGATGGTTGTTATTTGCTATGAATCCTTTTCTGGGAAATGTTATTGTGTTGTTTTTATAGGATGCTTCTTGGTTTGTGGCATAGAGGCTCGGTGGCCCGAAGGCCTATGGTGTCCTGAAGGCCTATGGTGCCCCAAAGGCCCTTTGGACTGAATGCCTTTTGGTGGCCCAAAATCTCTATCACCTAAAGGTCTTGGTGCCCCGAGGGCCTTGAGATGTGTAGGCCCAAACCAGGTGCATGAAGGCCCAAATCGGATAAATAGTTTTGATTTCTAAAAATCAACACAATACCTGCTACAATAACTATTACAGTAACCTATAATTTCACCCCCACTAAGAATTGATCCAAGGTATTTTAGATTCCAATAAGAAGCATCTACCACTCAGGTACAAGCTCATTGGCATAAACTAGAATTTATCAATGCTAAATATAATCTTTATTGGTGCTAATTTGAACTCATAATGGTTAGCCCAACATCATGTAAAGGTCTTATCCTCATATCAGGGTACTCTTCTTCTCACATAAAGGTTATCTAATCTTACTATTACACACAACACCATTTATCTGCGCTATATTTATCATTGATAAATTCACACTTTATCATCACTTTTTTACTAGCACTGATAAAACCCTTTCCGTTATATTAAAATAACCCCAATAGTGCTTATTACTTCCCCTATCATTCAATCTTACCATGGAATATGAATTCTATTGCGATATTGTGGGACATTTTGGACGAATCCAAACCCTCAATACTGAATGTATGATATAAAAATATTGTTTTTTTGTATTTCTAAAATGATTTAGTGCATATTTTTCATGATTTTTTTGTTCTCCCCAGATTGTGGTGCGTGAATCTCTACAACTAATATTCTGGTCTTACCACACCATTTTCCACTACTTGAGATTTTTCTTTTCATGTCATTGTGGCATATGTTCTTATATTTTTTCTTACCTGATATTATATGTTTTCCTTGTTTTCTCATATTGATCTAGTGCCCACCCCTTCATTGGTTTCAAAATATAAGTTTATTTAATTAAAAGGCATGATTTGGTTTTAAATTGGTGCATATGTGGTTTTTATTTGATGGAATGTGGTATTCTAGGATGATATTTTGCAAATCTGTTGAGTTAGAATGTTAAAAATTGGTTTTAGAACCCATGGATCTTATTATAGAGTTTTTCTTATTATAATGGAAATCTATATATTTATTTTTAAGGTATGAAAGGTTTCATATTTGATGGTTGAGTTTGTTTTTGAAAATTATGATGTATCCAATGAAATTTTTCATTATTTTATTCTTTTTATGATTTTATTATTTTTATGATTATTTGAAGGAAAAATTTTTTTAAGTTTTTTTGAAATTGTTAATCTAATAATGAACATAAAATAGGTTTTCACACCTTATTACTTCTTTGTAATGTGTTTTTATAATTTTTAAAGTCGTGAATAAAATGGTTTGTCACACCTTATGCCTTTGAACACTACAAAAACATTGATAAAAATAAATAATTTTTTGGATACCTTTTTATAGTGAAATATTATTATATATACTCTAATTCTTATCCAGTTATTGAAATCCATATATTTCTTGTGCACATTGATAGTGTCTGGGAGGGAATTATCTCCATCAATGAATCCATTCCAAAAATATAATGAATTATGATATGTGTATTATTTTAATAAAAAGTATGTGTTATTATAATTTTCATTCATAAAATTTATTAAATTCAAATGTTTTATTATGTTTTTTATGAAAAAACTATTTATTTCTAATATAATGACTATGTGTGTGTGCGTAAAAAGAAAATATTTTTAGGAATCTATGATCATACCTTTTGTGCATTGATTTAATTATTGGTAATTAAAAATATTATTGAATCAAATATGATAGTTTAGAATCAAAAAATGGATTGATTTCCATTGTATCAAAAAAGAGTATGAAGATGAGGTTAAAGAGTTCATCAAGTTTTCAAAATAATAAATATGACCCTTATTATACCATTTTCTTATGTTCGTGTTGTTTTTATTCAATATTAATTAGTATAGAGGTGTTAAAATAACTATTGAGGTTATAATAATAAGTGTAAAAAATGTCAAAGATCATGTTGAGGAAAAGGCAATGGAAGTTGAATATGAACTTACATGATTCTCCAAAGAAGTTTGGGACAATAAAGAGCTATGAAAATACATCATTTTATGATGGTTTTACTAAATACACAACATTTTTAGCCGTACTGAATATTTCTAATTTGAAATATGGAAACAAATGGAGTGAAAACAGATTTATAGAACTAGTTTCTATCTTGAATGATATGCTTCTAGAATAAAATGGGATTCCTTTATGTAGAGACCCAAATCTTGACGTACATGGAAATTAGATTACTTTTTCAGAATACTTAATACATAACAAGAACCAACACTCAAGGAACGTAATAGTTTAGTGTCTTTGGAAACTCTGAACATAATCTTCTAATCGTGGTGAAAGATCTTCAACATCTCCCATAAATATCTTCCCCTTTTTGTTTTCTTACCTAAAACCTTTCTTTAAATCCTAGGGAAAAGAAAAAATATAAAATGGTGAGATCAAATGCTCAGTAAGGGAAAGAATTGATAAAATAAAACAAATCATATACATTTGAACTTAAAACATGAACATAATGTTTAAACATCAAGATCTTGAGCAATTACATAAAACATGGCAGTACGTAAGGCATAAATCATAAAGAAACATGAATCCTGATAAAATAGCATGGGAATAAAACATGTAATTATGGAAAAACATTAAGCACATGTTATGATTTCCATATTAGCCAAGGCATTGCTGCCAAGACCATCTTAGTGGAAAAAGTCCCTTTCTGAATCGAGTTAACTCCTCGTTCCAGTCCTATATCACTGAAACTGATTAACTTGTTGTTCCAGCCATATCTATCTCATGAGATATAAATCTTTACCCAATGAATTGGAGGGAGATATAGTTCCCACACATCTCTAAATGAAATTATTCTTACGTGTTCCACAAAATAAACATAAATCATTCATCATAACCCAAAGAATAAAATGGGTTTCATAAACGTCATCCCATCATAACATAATCCATATAAAACAAATGGATACCATTTCATCATAAGAAAAGTGAAACCATGTAAATAATAGTGACATTATACTTGAAACAAAAACATATGAAATAATTTCATCTTAGATGTAAAATAGTTTTGACAGAACACTTGAAATGAATTCTTGAGGAAAATATCCTTTCTTCTTCAAAATCATTTTCTTTTCACAAAATGACATGAAATTTTAAAAGAAAGGATTTTGTTGAAAATAATCAAGAAATATTGTATATTAATCTTCATGAAAATAAGGTGTTATGAAACCTTAAAAATCAGTTCATGTCGTATAAGTTAAAAAACATTATTCTCGTACTTTTTTTGGAAAAGTCAAATAGTACCTCATATGGTAAATGAAAGAAAGATTCCTTTCATATCATGTGGTAAAAGTAAAAAAAGGGTAAAAATGTATTTAAACATACATGGAAGAATGATAATCATTTTATGAAAACATTTTTAGAATACATGGATGTGGATGATAAATATAACCCCAGTAAATACTTACGAATAAACAATCTCGGATAAGAATGAGATTGGAATAATTATCCCTTACCTTAGGTCAGATATGCTTCATACGTATCTAAACCTCCTATATAATGATTTAAATAATGTTATTTAATTATTTAAGAGTTATATTCATTTTTATTATATCATATATGATTCACTTGTGACTTTATATTACCCGTTCTTTTTTAAATTCCACGCTAAAGCAGCATTTTGGGTAAAATCGTTTTATTTATCGTACGTGTTTGGAGTTGTTGTTATTGATATTATTATTAATTATATCTTGATTTACTTACTTCCAGAATTTAAATCATGATTTATATATCATATATATTCAGTATATATATATAATATATAGATAAATGAAGTGAAACACACCGTTCATGGAGGCGGTGGGTTGTACGTACGCATGAACACTGTTTTCTTTTCCTTATTGACTTGAATGGAAGTAAGTAGATGACATATATATATGTATACATAAATCCAGTAGCTTTATCATGTCATATATTTCATTATTATTCATTATATATACTTTATAATCATTCTTGATTGGTTAACATGGATAATGAATCTCATCGCGTCGTGGAGACGATAATTCGTACGTACGCACGAGTGATAATATCGTTTCCATAATTATTGAATTGAATTGGGGTGGATGATATAATATCTCATAATCAGTATGATGTTATAATAAATATATATAGTTATTATTTACACCATTATACCCATCCAAGTAAGGTGGTGGTGGAAAAACAGATTACACCACGGCGTGGAGATGGTATTCTGTACATACGTGCGTGCGGTGATTTCATTTTTTGTAGGATGAATAAAAAGTGAAATAGGGTTGTTTAATATTTATTATAACATATCATTATATTATTGATACTGATTTTATTAATTTATGATGAAACAAATAACGAATAAGAAGTTGAAGAAGAAAGAAACTTGAAAGAATCGGTAGAAGAGATTACCTCTTCTTCGACGAACCTCTTTTAAGCTTCCTCTTAAGGCACTAGAGCTGGTATTTTGAGGAGACCAGAACCTCTATAATGTTTCTAGGGAAGTTGATAAGGGAAATTTTCAGGGGTTTGATGAGCTTGAAAGCTCAAAATTTTGTAAAGAGGAGAGGGAGGAGGTGCCCTTTTATAAGGGAGGAGAGGGGCACCTTAGAAAAAACTTAAAATATTATTTTATAATAAAGTCATATTCGGTTTATAATAGCTAAAAATTGATTTATTTAGAAGATAAAGTTGGGATGGGTCTAAATCCTATCAAACAATATGTTTTAGAAAATTTTAGGTTACTATTTTAACCTTATCATTTAGATTTAACTCTAAGTTAAATAATTTAACTTTTACCATGTCTTCTTGTTTTCCTACACTATATGGTTAATAAACTTACTATTACAAGCCCAAAGAATCCCAAGTGGTTCATTATTAATATATATAACCTTATATAAGTAATTTATCTGAACCTTATATTTTTAGGAATATAATAACAATTAATAATATAATATTTGTTTTAAAAACTATTTTAGGTCAATTTTGACACTATTTGGTAATTGATTTTTTGAAAATAATAACAGAATTATTAGTTCGAAAAAAATTAATTAAATCAATACTAACATTTCATATTAACCTATAAAATTATTGTAATTGATAAAAAGTCTCAAATTACATTTATTTGGGTATTTATAACATCAATTATGTTAATATTTCATTAATAAGGTAATTACTGCATCATCATTGTGTCATAAAAAAATTAAATTATTTAATGTCCAAAAATTATAAATAAAATACCATTATTTAGTAAATATTTGTATCTTTATAATTAATATTTATAGTCGAATTTATCTTATGTATAACCCTAAATTAAAAATGTTTTATTTATTAAACTTTGATTTTAACTATTTTAACTCTTCTTTAAATAAAATAATAATAAATGTCCTAATCTAATCCAAGTGGACCTAAATGATAATATTTTATTTCTAAGGTTTTTTCTGGTATAATTACACTTATCAAATAGAATTAGGAAATTTTTTAGGGTAATAATAATATCATTTTTACCCTTAATTACCCTATTTACTTTTAATCGTGGTAAATAAAAGAAAAAAGTTACTATTCACCAAAAAATATTTTTATCTTATTGAACCACATTTTACTCCCTGATAGTATCCATGTCTCTCGCATTTTTTAAATTTCACTCACAGAAGTGGTAAAATTAAGTTTTATGTAAATTTTCAAATTCTCCTAGGAGGTGGGTAAAAGACTGTGAAAAGATCAATAAAATTTTTATATATCTAAAATTATTATAAAATGACTCCAATGAATTACATTGAACTTATATAGGTATTATGTATCAATTTTACCTAAAATAAATTTAAATAAAATAAATCATTATTTAAATAAAAAGTCTGTTTTTAAATAGTAACCCAGTGTTTTCACTATTCATCAAAAATTGAAAGTTTTCAGAAAAACACCAAAAATTCACCCTAGGCTAATTTCGATATTCCAAATCCAAAAATGAAGTCAATTTTGAAAGATAAAATTTATAAAATTTCAAAAATTTGGTATTACTATTCGTAACGGCTAGTTCTTAATAATATTATAATAATATCTCGTTTAGTGTAACTCGGTATTGCGTACTACACACGCTATCAAGGAAGGTCTAGATTGTGTGTAATGCAAGCCAAGTCAGGGTTTCATGTAGTTAAAGCTCCATTTGGTGTTGTGTATAACATAATCAAAACTTATTTCATTTATACATTACACAAAATCTATACTTAATGTTGCGTAGAATAATTTCCTCAAAACGAACTTGAAATTGTGTGTAACATGAGCCAAGAATAGTGTTGCGTATACTGCCAGCTAATACGGTGTTGCGTATAGTACATTCTAATCTTGGTGTAGTGTATAATAGTATACATAAAATAAATTAAAAATAATATATCTCATAAAATCTAGGGGTGTTACATTCTACCCCCCTTAAAATGAATTTCGCCCTCGAAATTCGTCAGGGTTATTAATGGTTTACTACTTGAAAGTTTTATTAATAGAAACCCACATCATAAAAAGGAATACCAAAAATTAACTTTAAAATTAAATTTTGAAATTTAATGGTTACCCAAATTAACTAATCAATGGGTTTCCACATAGGATAACATAGGTGAAAATATGGATATAGAAGAGAAATATAACCATCAAGTTCTGATGGAGAGTGGTAGAGAACATGGCTATGAAAAAGCCATCAATCACAAAGCCATAAATTTGTGATGATCTATGGTACCATCTGATTCATCAGGTATGAGGGTACTAGGACAACGTTTTTAGTTTTCAAGATCATTCCACTAATGTTGAAGAATTTTTGAATTAAAAGAAATACTTACTTTATTTGGGTACAATCTCACCGTTGTTCGTCCCTTGAAAAATTGCCACTTCATATCTTAATGAAATAAAGTTGAATTTTTTCACTCATGAAGTGTTAGTAGGTCATGTGATAGAATGACGGGTCATTCCATCTTTCTCAAATAAAAGGTTAGAAAAAGTTATTCAATATACATAAGTCCATATATGGCGATATTAAACGTATATGGATCCAAGAATGGACTTATACTTCATATATCATTCCAATTAATAAAATTGAACTAACTTCTACTAACCAGGGACTTCCTGTAGGACAGTGGTAGGCACTAAAGGCCCGCCGCACTTCGGTTGTGGGTTCGATTCCCACAACCTTGTCCGACGCGACGGGTTGTTGCCCGTCCTGCAGGTTGTCCTTTTTCTAAAACTACATTATTATAACATTCCATCAATAATATCGAAAAAAGTTCTAGCCTTAAACAATACTAACTTATTTCCAACATAATCCATTCTAATCTTTAGGCTTATCCATAATACTTTTGTCCAAGCTCATAGTATAAAGAAAACAATTACTAGAAATGTCATCTGTCGAGCATGTGAATACCATCATTTATCCCCCATATATCATACAATTTATCTTGTTGGTAAAATTAAAAACATGTGAATACCTTAATCATGTATTCTCTTGAAAAATTAATACCCATTGAACCTTAGTGAAAGCATGAATGTTGTCAAAATTTAACACTTTCCACATACCAAAATCCCAAAATTTCTATATACTCAAACCATGATATAACTTTGTCCTTATATTAGTTATGAGATCATTTGATTTTTTCTTTATCCCTTTACTATGCGCATATCATCTTCTTTCCAAAAATATTTCAATCACTTTTTATGGTTACCAGTACCATATAATTATTGAAAACCAATACATAGTTATTCCAAAATTCCACGATACCATAAATGAGATTCCATGATACTATTTTGAAATCTGATTACATAAACACTTAATAATTACAAAACATCATTATCATACTCAAAATCACAAATAGTGATCGCATGTGACTTACCTTTATCCTTTTCCTTAATAGGTTGCTCACATTGATCATCATTAACCCTTGGATTAGGGCATAGATTAGCATAATGCCCCATTTCCTTACACTTGAATCATTGAAGTGTTGGTGGTGCGTTCTTTGCAGTCTTTTCTTTATTCACATCATTAGCAACCCTTTTTCCATTACTTCGACACTCAGCTACTCTAGGACCTTCTTTTCCACACTTAAAAAATTTTATAGTCCCTTTAAGATAATCTCCACCATGCTTATTTCCACACTTTGAGCATAAAGAAACATTCATCTTCTTTTCACCATTATTCTGAGGTTTCTCCTTGAACTCCATCTTTTGTTTCTTGTCAAAACCATGAGATGGATATGTAACAGAAACTTCCATTTCTACCTTGATAGCACAACACACAATTTCATCATAGCTACTGAAGTCTCTTATAGCTAATGCCCTTCGAAGACTTGGTTTTAAGCCATTTAATAATCGATCAACTTTACTTTCAGGTTGGATGATAAAGCCAGATGCATACCTTGCAAGCCTTGTAAAATTCACTTCGTATATACCAATATATTCATCATCCTTTTTCTTAAGTTCAAGGAAATACTTTTCCATCTTTGTTCTAAGAATACGAGGGAAGTACTTATTGAAAAATAAGTTCTTGAACTCATCCCATTCCATGGATTCAATTTCATCTCGGGGCCTCGTATTCTTAATTAGAGTCCACCATTGATCTGCTTCACCTTCTAAAAGGTAAATATCTAGAATGAATTTTTCATGTTCCGAACAGTGAAGTATGGAAAATATATTTTCAATAGTACTGATCCATTGTTTAGAAACAAGTGGATTAGAAGACCCACTGAAATAAGGTGGACGTTGCCTCATGAAGGACTCAATAGAATATTGTTCCCTTCTCTACTCATTTGGAAGTCCAGAATGATTCATATCTTGTGTAAGTATAGCAATAATATTTTTCACTCCATCTCCCATAACATTGGTTTGTTCAGGAGGACAATCATTGCATTGTCCATTTCATTGATCAACATGATTCCTTCAGGTTCCAGCCATCGTCTAAACCCAAAAAGAATAGTGTGAGAGGCAAAAATCATGCTAGGAAAACAACATAATAAAGGGGGAGTACCTTAAATATCTAACATATTAGGTTTAATTCTAATATCGTTACCGTAATTCTAGTACTATAACATATACTTATACTTAACCTTATGGACATCCCTAGACATACCTTAGAAATATCTCTAGGGATCTCACTAAAGTTCTCGTATCCTAGTTTCCAAAGGTTGACTAAACCTTTCATCTAATACCAACTGTAGAGACCCAAATCTTGACGTACATGGACATTACATTACTTTTGCAGAATACTTAATACATAACAAGAACCAACACTCAAGTACCGTACTAGTTTAGTGTCTTTGGAAACTCAGAACATAATCTTCTAATTGTGGAGAAAGATCTTCAACATCTCCCATAAAGATCTTCCCCTTTTTGTTTTCTTACCTAAAACCTTTATTTAAATCCTGGGGAAAAGAAAACATATAAAGGGTGATCTCAAATGCTCAGTAAGGGTAATAATTGAGAAAATAAAACAAATCATATACATTTGAACTTAAAAACATGAACATAATTTTTAAACATCAAGATCTTGAGAAATGACATAGAAAATGGAATTAGGAAAGGCATAAATCATAAAGAAACATTAATCCTGATAAAATAGCATCGGAATAAAACATGTAATTGTGTAAAACCATTAAGCACGTGTTATGATTTCCATAGTAGCCAAGGAATTGCTTCCAAGACCATATTAGTGGACAAAGTCCCTTTCTGAATCGAGTTAACTCCTCGTTCCAGTCCTGTATCACTGAACCAGATTAACTTGTCATTGCAGCCATGTCTATCTCATGTGATATAAATCTTTACCCAATGCATTGGAGGGATATATAGGTCCCACCCATATCATAATAAAACCATTCTTACGTGTGCCACAAAATAAACATAAATCATTCATCATAACCCAAAGAATAAAATGGGTTTCATAAACGTCATCCCATCATAACATAATCCATATAAAACTAATGGATATCATTTCATCATAAGAAAAGTGAAACCATGTAAATTATAGAGACATTATACTTGAAACATACACATATGAAATAATTTCATCTTAGATGTAAAATAGTTTTGACAAAACAGTTGAAATAAATTTTTGAGGAAAATATCATTTCTTCTTCAAAATCATTTTATTTTCACAAAATGACATTCAATTTTAAAAGAAAGGATTTTTTTGAAAATAATCCTGAAATATTTTTGAGTAAGATTCATGAAAATAAGGCTTTATGAAATCGTAAAAATCCGTTCATGCCGTATAAGTTAAAAAACATTATTCTCGTACTTTTTTCAGAAAAGTCAAAAAGTACCTCGTATGGTAAATGAAAGAAAGATTCCTTCCATATCATGTGGTAAAAGTCAACAAAGGGTAAAAATGGATTTAAACATACATGGAAGAATGGTAATCATTTTATGAAAACATTTTTATAATACATGGATGTGGATGATAAATATAACCCTAGTAAATACTTACGAATAAACAATCTCGGATAAGAATGAGATCGGAATAATTATCCCTTACCTTAGGTCCAATATGCTTCATACGTATCTGAAACTAATGTATAATGATTTAAATAATGTCATTAACTTATTATATAATCATATTCATTGTTATGATATCATATGTGATTCACTTATGACTTTATATTACCCGTTCTTTTGTAAATTCCATGCTAAAGCAGCGTTTTGGGTAGAATTGTTTTATTTATCGTATGCATTTGGACTTGTTGTTCTTGATATTATTATTACTTATATCATGATTTACTTACTTAAAGAATATAAATCATGATTTATATATCATATATATTCCGTATATATATATATATAATAGATAAATAAATAAAGTGAAATACACCGTTTATGGAGACGGTAGGCCGTACGTACGTATGAACGTTGTTTTCTTTTCCTTATTGACTTGAATGGAAGTAAATAGATGAAATATATGTATATATACATAAATAAAATAGCTTTATCATGCCATATATTTCATTATTATTAATTATATATGCTTTATAGTCCTTATTGAGTGGTTAATATGGAGAATGAATCTCATCACGTCGTGGAGATGGCAATCCGTACATATGCATGAGCGATGATATCGTTCCCATAATTATTGAATTGAATTGGAGTGGATGATATAATATCTCAGAATCAGTATTATGTTATAATAACTAAATATAGTTATTCTTTACACGATTATACCCATCCAAGTAAGGTGGTGGTGGAAAAACAGATTACACCACGGTGTGGAGACGGTATTCCATACGTACGCGCGCGTCATGATTTCATTTTTCGTAGGATGGATAAAAGGTGAAATAGGGTTGTTTCATATTTATAATAACATATCAGTATATAAGTGATACTGATGTTATTAATTTATTATGAAACAAATAAATAAGAAGAAGTTGAAGAAGAAAGAAACTTGAAAGAATCGGTAGAAGAGATTACCTCTTCTTCGACGAACCTCTTTTAAGCTTCCTCTTAAGGAACTAGAGTTGGACTTTTGAGGAGACCATAACCTCTATAATGTTTCTAGGGAAGTTTAAAAGGTAAATGGGAAGGTTTTGGCCGATCTTGAATGCTCAAAATTATGTAAATAGGAGAGGTAGGAGGTGCCCTTTTATAAGGGAGGAGAGGGACACCTTAGAAAAAACATAAAATATAATTTTATAATAAAGTCATATTTGGTTTATAATAGCTCCAAATTGATTTATTTAGAATCTAAAGTTGGTATGGGTCGAAATACTTTCAACCAATAGGTCTTAGACAAGTTTAGGTTACTATTTTAACCTTATCATTTAGATTTAACTCTAAGTTAAATAATTTAACTTTTACCTTGTCTTCTTGTTTTCTTACACTAGATGGTTAATAAACATACTATAACAAGCCAAACGAACCCCAAGTGGTTCATTATTAATATATATAACCTTATATAAGTCATTTGGATTAACCTTATATTTTTTGGAATAGAATAACAATTAATAATATAATATTTGTTTTACAAACTATTTTATGTCAATTTTGACACAATTTGGTAATTTATTTTTGTGAAAATCATAACAGCATGATTAGTTATAAAAAAATTAATTAAATCAATACTAACATTTCATATTAACCTATAAAAGTATTTTAATTCATAAAAAGTCTCAAATTACATTTATTTGGGTATTTATAACATCAATTATGTTAATATTTCATTAATAAGGTAATTACTACATCATCATTGTGTCATAAATAAATTAAATTATTTAATGTCTAAAAATTATAAATAAAATACCATTATTTAGGAAATCGTTTTATATTTCTAATTAATATTTATAGTCGAATTTATATTATGTATAACCCTAAATAAAAAATGTTTTAGTTATTAAACTTTGATTTTAACTTTTTTAACTCTTCTATAAATAAAATAATAATAAATGTCCTAATCTAATCCAAGTGGACATAAATGATAATATTTTATTTATAAGGTTGTTTTTGGTCTAATTATACTTATCCAATAGAATTAGGCATGCGTTAGGGTAATAATAATATCATTTTTACCCTTAATTACCCTATTTACTTTTAATCGTGGTAAATAAAAGTAAAAAGTTACTATTCCCCAAAAATTATTTTTACTTTATTGAACCACATTTTACTCCTTGATAGTAACTTTGTCTCTCGGATTTTTGAAATTCCACTTACAGAAGCGGTAAAATTAAGTTTTATGTAAATTTTCAAATTCTCCTAGGAGGTGGGTAAAAGACGGTGAAAAGTTCAATAAACTTTTTATATATCTAAAATTATTATAAAATGACTCCAATGAATTACATTGAACTTATATAGGTCTTATATATCAATTTGACCTAAAATAAATTTAAATAAAATAAATAATTATTTAAATAAAAATTCGGTTTTGAAATAGTAACCCAGTGTTTTCACTATTCATCAAAAATTGATAGTTTTTAGAAAAATACCAAAAATTCACCCTAGGATAATTTCGATATTCCGAATCCAAAAATAAAGTCCATTTTTATAGATAAAATTTATGAAATTTCAAAAATTGGATATTACTATTCATAACGGCTAGTTCATAATAATATTATAATTATATCTCATTTAGTGAAACTCAGTATTGCATACTACACGCGCTATCGAGGAAGGTCTTGATTGCGTGTAATTCAAGACAAGTCAGGGCTGCCAGTAGTGAAAGATCCGTTTGGTTTTTCGTATAACATAATCAAAACTTATTTCATTTATACATTAAAAAAAATCTATACTTAATGTTGCGTAGAATAATTTCCACAAAACGAACTTGAAATTTTGTGTAACATGAGACAAGAATAGTGTTGTGTATACTGCAAACTAATACGGTGTTGCGTATAGTACAAGCTAATCTTGGTGTAGTGTATAATAAAAGACATCAAAGAAATTAAAAATAATATATCTCATAAAATCTCAAGGTGTTACACTTTATGTAAATATGACACTAAAGATACTGCATTTAGGGGAGAGAGATAATGACCCATGGGTACCGTCTCCAATAATCCCCAAGAAGGTGACTAGAAATAAGTGTATAAAAATCTCACGTATGGGAGAAATTACCCTCAATAATATAAATAGGATTAGGAAATAAGATGAATCAATCAAAATCAACTCCATGAAATCTATATAAGAATGACAAAAACCATCCAATAATGCATGTGTAAATTAAACTGATATAGATAAAGGTCTCTAAATTAAACAAAAAAAAATCATGGCATGAAAACTGTCGAAAGGTGCAAGCTAGTCATGTTTATTACGATTCATAAAGTCCTCTTGGAATCCTAAATATAGTTTTATATATGTAGGGTGACCATATAGGTATACTCAGTAGGAAAACCAATGTTTCTAAAGCACTAGTGAGAAAATAATACTAATTCTATCGTGAGAAAACAATAGAACCAAACAGATCCAATAATGGTATACTAACCAAATGCCAACTTCGCCAAGGATCACTCATTAAATAACATATCCATGTATAAAATTATAATATAAATCATATTGATGATACGTCACCCTGTAATACTTTTCCACTAATTTTTCACTCTCAAACCCCAACATCATAGGTATTAGCACACCAAACTTTTCTGAATATCATCACATCACATAAAATCTCACCCGCTGACAACTTGTACATCTCATCTCATCACATCACTTGTAGAAAGTGAAACTTTTGACATTTTTCCATCATAGGTCATGCATATCACCAACACATAGAAGAGGGAGTGGGGATGAGAGGGTATCCATCCATCCATCCTACCTCCAGGATGTTGGAAAAAATACCCCCAAATATTTATATAAATCGGTGTCGACACATGTTTTTGAAAAGGTTGGGGCATGAAAATAAATAAAAATGAGATATAATGTATATAATTGCTATACTCAAGTCAATCGTAAGGATTGACAACTAAGATACCAACCAACTCAAAACATTCCCTCACTTTTCCACTACCTCTAAATGAATAAAAACCCCAGAACAAGACATGACCCACAAACCATTTTCAATTAAATCGAATTTCCATATATTCGTTATCACACCATTTCAATTAAAATAGTCACCTTGATTCGTAATTCCAGCCCATTTATTATCATATAAACATAAACCATTTAAACCACATGAAACATCACTAAGTCATTCAATAGACATTATCATTTGATAATATTATCATGTATTTAATTCCATTACGACTCTGGAAACTAGCATAAACAACCACCATCACAACCTCACTACAATCCCGCACCACCACCACCATTACAGCCTTATTGCACAAATATAAAAAAACCACCATTTCATCCCTACTGTATAACCATATCACATCCACTAGCCCCACACCCATCACAATATATAAACCTTCCATGCATAGTATCATCATAGCCAAGCCACAACACACAATCATATCCACAAACATATTATAGCACATACCACAATATTTTCCAGATTAGGCATAGGGAATTTCATTCAATTCTACTTCATTATTTTAGGGAATTATCACAAAATTAATATGATCCTAGTGGATATTTCATTAACTGAATATAAGTGGTTAACCATTAATTTACTATGGTGTCACAACAATCACACAAAACAGGCATAATATAGTATATAAAAAACCAAAAAAACAAGGGATACTAGTGACCATGATTTTCAATGATACCACAAGCTTATATAATCCCAATATCACAATATTAAAATGATATAAAAACATAGGAAAAATTCCTATTCCCCTTTAAAATTTATTTAAACTAGTCAATTATGTTTTTTAAACTGGATACAACTATCTTCCCAATAGATAACAAGATTAACTCATCACACATGATACATATAAAGGATAAATGAGGGACCCCCTACATAGAATAAAGAAGTGTTATAGTAACTTGCTACTCTAAAAATAGGGGTATGTGTACAATAAGAAACCTATTTGGGAAAAATTGAACCAATAATAACAACAAGGTTCCACGACTCTAATAGAATAAGGATTTGGAACCTCCCATCTCAAGAGAAAGTGAGGCCAAAATAATTAAGGACATATCTTCTTTTGAAAGATTAGATACCAAACCATTAAGATAAGATATAGTTTAAATTGTCCATTAAAGTCAGATATTATTAAATCCATGCATTTTAAAATTTAAATGGTCTCTATAATTTTTAATAAGTTGAATATATGATTAATCCCATTTTAAATGACTTTAAAATTCATTAAATAAAGTATTAAAACCATTTTTCATTAAAGAAATGTAAAAATGGAAATTCTATAAATATTTGAAAAATTAAAAAACTATAGATTTCAATGATTATCCACTGTAAGAGGATAATATTCATTGCTAATATATGTAGTTTTCATGTGCCTTGATATTCATAAATACCATTTTAGTGCATTTTACATTTTGAACACTCATTCTCATCATTTGTGCACTTCATGCCTAATGTGCACCAATTTAGGCCCAATGTTTCATCTGATTTTAAAGAATGTAACTATCCATGTTTTAATTTGATATTTTTTTAAATGGATATTAACTTAATTATGAACATTTTTTATTTAGGTATTAATGGATTATTAATAAAGTATGATGGAGATATTTGGCGATTAAAGGAAACAATTCTGGAGAAGGCAGATTGTATATCATCCCACTGATCAGACTATGGGGCCCACAATACAATCCCAATGAAGCCCAAAATTTATGGAAGGATAGAATAAATATAGGGAAACAAATAATTATTCTAGATCCAGTGCTAATTCGTCCTCAATGGGGGTGATTAAGGTGGCCCACGTTGAAGATTTAATTTTGGGCCAGAGTCTGCGGCCCAGAAAAACAGACCACCATTTCAATCATATCTCCCGAACCAAAAAGTTTTTCGGGATGAACTTTTACATTATGTTAGGGAACATCCGGGGCTTCATTTAAGTGTTCTAGGGCCCACTCACATTCAGCCTTCTAGAAGGTCCTTTAGGCGCGTCTTTCCGGTGGATGCAAGGTGGCTGCAACTTCGGGGCAAGAAGTGAAAAAGTCTCTCATCATTAATGTTCCACCCACCTTTCCCCAACATAATTAATTAAAGGAACATGGGATGTTGGGGTCTCGGACAAGGCTTCATTTTTTCCTATTTAAGGCAGGATTGGTGGTGTATTTAGAGAGGTTGGGTGCTTTCTTTTCATTGTAATGTTATTATGCCAATTTGCCTTTGTAATGTTCTTCCTTCTCATGTAAGTTGTTCGAATCACCTTAGTCTTCAATAAAAGTTCTTTCTCTTCTCTTGTTCTGTTCTTATCCTTATCACCTTGATACCGTTGCCTCAAGGTGTGAATTTATTCACACCAAACCTTGTGATTTTGTTCACATAACGGTGGAGTGATCGTTATTTTTGTTGTTTTTACTTCTTCAATTCCACCCTCATAAGTCTACTTTCCGCTTCCGTTGAGAACTTGTCATCAATGGAGGGCTAGCTCTTTTATGGGTTGATCCAAGGTAGTAGCAAGGGGCTGGATTGAATGTTATTTCTCATGCCCTAAATGTTATTAATTTCTTTTAATTGAGTTTCTTTCATTCAATGATTTTTATTCTTCCTCTTCCTTATTGAATTTATTCACCCCACTTTCATGTGCTAATTACATCCTTTACCTTGGAGTGCTCATGAAAATGATCCTAAAAGTGTATAGGTGATTATCATATGTTTTTAAGGTGTTTAATAAGTAATTTATGAGGTTAGTTTGAATTCATTGCATGAATCCTTCTCGAGTGAATGAAATTAAAATCGTAAAAAAAAGGAATTCATTCAATCCACCCCGAGCAATAACCTAGGATCAAATCATTTTCTCATAATTTGAATTCACATAGATCTTTTAGTGCTCTTTAAAAACAATCTAAAATCAACCCAAGTTGGCCACTTCATAGCCAAAAATCCATCTCTTTTATTGAGTGTCTAAAGGTTCTTCTTAGGTCTCTGAGGATTCGACAACCCAAGCTACACTACAAGCGACCGCTTGACCCTTAAAGTCAGATATTATTAAATCCATGCATTTTAAAATTTAAATGGTCTCTATAATTTTTAATAAGTTGAAGATATGATTAATCCCATTTTAAATGACTTTAAAATTCATTAAATAAAGTATTAAAACCATTTTTCATTAAAGAAATGTAAAAATGGAAATTCTATAAATATTTGAAAAATTAAAAAACTGTAGATTTCCACTACCAGGGTTCCACTTCTAGGGTGTCACCATTAGGGTGTCGCCACTGAAATAATCCACCATTGCTGATCCACTACCTTAATTCCACTGTTAGTGATCTACCACCATAATGATCCACTATTGGTGATCTACCATCAAAATTCCACTGTTGTTGATCCACCACCAGAATGATCCACTATTTGTGATCCACTACGATAATGATCCACCATTAGTGATCCACCTACATAATGCCACCACTGTTGGTGATCCACCACTAGAATTCTATCATTGGTGTTCCACATCCAGAATGATCTACCATTGGTGATCCACCTCCATAATGATCCACTTTTGGTGATGTACTACAAGAATTCCACCATTGGTGATCCATTTCCATAATAATCTACCATTTTTGATCCACACTATACATTTCCACCATCCTCTAAAAAACCATCTCCCCTCCAAAACACCTCTAAAATACTACCTTAATTATCCCAACACCTATGGAATTTCCCCATACATCTCAACCACAATATTTCCAACAAAGTAATAGGCCATAAGGTCTAAGATGTTATATCATATACCTATCAAACAATACTCTCCCTAAATAATTCAAAACTAACCTGTAAGGAATGAGAGAAATTTTTTGATCAACCATTCCTCAAGACAACTCTCAAGTATCTCATTACACCTAAAACGACACCCCCAACCAAACATACTAAACCAAGTTCCCATAAAAATTTAAAAAATTTCATTACCCCAAACATATGAATCTATAAATTCCATCCCCTATGTCTATATATTCTCTTCTCTAGGTGGATCTGACTCACCTACACAGGTTTAATCACATCATATTAAATGTGTCTAAATTAGGAATCATTTCCTCACCTTTTCATATGTTAAGAAATTATCGCAGATCATATATAAAAATAAAGGAAAATAACTCATCTTATAAAACAATAAGATCCAAACATCACATCACAAGAAAACAAGGAAAGAAAAAACTCCAAAAAAACACCAGGTATTGGGAATTTAACAACGTCTCATGCTCCCAAGTACTATTCTATAGGCCACCATGTCTCCAAAACACTTGAACAAAAGGAGAGTTCTGTCCATGTAGCACTTTCTCTTGGTGATCCAAGATCTCTACTAGTCTCTCCATGAATTTCAAGTTTTCCTTGATTTCCAACTCTCCACAATCAGTTATATGGGAGTCATCATGAAGATACCAAAGAAGTTGAGAGACATATAAGACATCACGGATCCTCTCTAGATGTTGTGGAAATTCCAACCAGTAATCTACCTTTAAAATTCAGGCCAACACCTCTAAGGGATAAGAAAACCAATGCGAGAGCTTACTCCACTTTCCAAACCTATACAACCCACATCGAGGGAAAAACTTGAAGAACACATTGTATACAACCACAAAATCTTGGCCTCCCCTTGTGATCAACATAATAATTCTTCCAGTTTTGTGTTTATTTTATCGTTTTTCAAACCAACCCATCCTTCTATATTGTGATCTATACCACATTGCTTCTAAGAACTACTAACACCCCAACCTCTACCTTGAATAATAGATAATGACATGTCCTCCTGTAAAAATAAACAAATTAGGTCATGTCAATCGATGAGTGATAGATATTATTATAATAAAACTAGACCATGGAATTTTTCCCCCATGATCCACCAAAGTCAAAGACACGCGCTTGTAACATGTGCTCCAACATTTGGATAATATACACTGTCTTCTCATCTATATGATGGTGGAGATTAGTGTGGAGGTGTAACTAAGTGACAAAAGAATGATGCAATCCCAACTAGAATCACGGGTAAAATTTTCATCTTGATATGAGACAATAGAACTTAGGACTCCATGAATCTGCAATACATCATCCACATACCAATTTTCCAAAACATATACTACTCTTGACTCCTTGATTTCTAAAAATTGAGCAAATTTCATTAATTGATCCACAATTTCCCATAAAACATCACAACCTCCTTGAGGTCAGGTTAAAATTATGATGAAATCCATCAAGATTTCATCCCATTTCCACCTGGGAACACCCAAAGGATTTAGTAAACCTACAAAAATATGATGCTTGACCTTTACCTTCTAGAAAACCAAACAACGAGCCACAAACTCAGCCACTAACGGTTTCATCCCAGGACACCAAAACTATATCCTAAAGCCATGGTACATATTGTAAACTCCTTAGTGTACCTCTAAAGATGATATATGAAACTTATAAAGGACTTCATCATGCATCACTACTAGATAAAAAAACTCTCCTAAAATACCATATGGTTTCAACCATTCTCTGACCATCCCTCCAGAGCATCACCATGGCCAACATGATCATGCATCACCTATGCCTATGAGTCTCCCCACAAAGACTCCTCCACCTACTGCATCAGGTAAGACTGCACTACCATCTGACATAAGAAACACCCTACATCAACCACCCTTGCATCTATATGCAGGGCTTCCAACTCCTCCATTACTCTCTAAGAATATGCAAACTCTTGAAAAACATATTTGAAGAATTGACAACCAAATTACCTTTTACTAAGGTGTGGTAGATCCCAAAATCATAGTTATTAAGAAAATCCATCCACATCCACTATCGTAGATTCATATCACACTGAGAAAACATATACCTCAAACTCTTGTGATCCATGAATACCACAAAGTGTTCCCCAATAAAGAAATGTCTCCACGACATCAGTGAATTTTTTTTATATCTCTAGATTATGGGTGGGATAGTTATGATCATAAAGGAATAACATCCTTGAACCATAAGAGATCACTAATTTATACTACATCAATACACATCCCAATCCCAAATGAGACACGTCATATAAAACCTAAAACAATACACCCTCCTCTAACAGCTGAGTCATTGGATCACTAACCAACTTCCTCTTCAGATAGTTGAATACATCCTAACACTAATTGGTGAAGATAAAATCTTGGTCCTTCATGGTCAAATATGTTAATGGGGCTGAAACTCGATAGAAAAGAGGCACAAAACCTCAAATAATAGATAGAGATACAACATAAGCTATGAACCTATTAAACTCTCTTGGGTTCTTCCAAAGAAACAAATGCCTCATACTTTGATGAGTCTAGATCCATACCTTGCTGAGACTCTTCATGCTCAAAAAAATTCCCCTATTGTGTCCAAAAATTAAAATTGTAAAAATTTCCATAGAGATAGTTATATCAAATAAATTTCAAGAAAAATTTTATATGTTGGTAATGATACTCCCTGACTTTGATTTGATCAAGATATTATTACTGAATGCAATGAAGAACTGTCCCATGAACTCATGGAATATAGAGTTAACAAGCCCCATGAATACATCAGGTGTGTTAGTGACAATGAAAGTCATGATTGAAAACTCAAAGTGCCTATACCTACATCTAAAATAATCCATCCTTCACCCTCAACAAGTAATATATAGACCACAGATAAATCATTGAGAACCAAAAAGATCCCCTCAACTAGTTGAAATGATCTTCGATCCTCAAAATAGGATAGTGATTCTTGATCATCACTTGGTTCAACCACTAGTGGTATATGCACAACCATATACTACCATGTTCAATCTTAGAGAATAACACTAGATCACCCCATGATGACACACTAGTTTAGATGAAACCACTATGAATAATATCATCTATCTTAATCCTCAACTCATGTAACTTAGAAGGTTTTATTTGATAGTGACAATAAAAATTATAGAAGCAATAGGATTCAAGTATATCCTAAACTCAACATCGTGTTGAGGGGGTAGTACCACAACCTTCATGGGGTAAAAATCCAAGAAATCCCTAAAAATATTAGGATCCTCCTATGTCCCTATGTATATAGATTCCATAGAAATTAGTCAACTAAATAATGAAGGGGATACAAATTCGGAATGCTCACCTAAAAACCCCACTAACCAAAAACAAAACCACACTATGGAAATAAATATTCTATAAAACCACTCTCTTATGGAATCAGTTGATAACAACACACAAATAATACCACCAGTTGATTCTAGGGTTGAAATCGTATGGCTAAATCTAATGTAATTAAATATCCCTATGTGACTGATTCTTCCCCGTTATCAGTGCACATCCCTAGCCAACATCAAAAAAGTTAGTCTGGCCTCTGACTAGTGTATTCAACACAAGGAGAACAATAATCCTCTCTATATATGTTCTAAGATCACAAACTAGATAGGGCACAACAAAGGAGTATGAATCTCTAAAATTAGAAAAATAAAAACAAGGATACTCAAGAAACTAGGAGTACCTTGAAAGATATCTGGCCCCATTGGTACTACTACCTCTAATTCCAACAACTGATCACGCCCTAATCCTCCACATATCTGTTTATGACCACCTCCACAACCACACTCAGATCGAGGTCCATGAGGGAGAGGTACATATTGAGGCCAACCTCCATCTACCACATCTACTATTGACAGAGCATAAGCCTGTTTACCCTACTGCTGTAATGGCCTCATTGGTAATTGCTGTTGAGTTTGGCACTGAACCTATCCACCTTTACCAAACTGAGATAAATAATCCACTAGGCTATAATCTTGAAAATGTTCATAAACCTCATATATGAAACACATCGGTATAAAGTACCTATGAATAGAATGAAAAATGTTGACCCTAGAAGTAAAGAAGATAATTTTATGAGGATGACTCCCTACTCATCAAAACCTCAAAGACCCTGGTGCCTATGACCTACCACTGCCAGATCTACTCCTCATGGAACCTCATAGGTTCCCCTCTTGTGATAAGCCTCATTGTGAGTGCACCCCCTCAATCACATATTACTTCTTATGAACCTCTAGATATGTTGGCAATGTAATAGGAGCAACTGCAAATTTTTTTGAAGGATGGAGTTCCTCTTAAAGATTCCTCACTCAGGATTAATTGTCTGGGAAAATATCTTAGTCAAATCATAGGTGGTCCTTGAACACCATCCCAATATCCCACATAGACAAACTACCCTATTGAATAGAGAGTATCCCTCATCTCTTCACATAATTCATAGTCGATTAAACAAACTTCTCCCAAAACACCTTTTGAAAGTCAACCCATAAAACATCTGCCTCCTTCGCATAACCAAGGTAAAATGGCCACCACTGACGTGTATCTCCCTACATATTGTTAACCTCTAAGGGGACCCAATAATTTGTTGAGTCCCAGATCAAATTGAAATTGATCTATAACTCCTCTATCTAGCTCCCTATCTCCACATTAGAAACACTTTACTCATACTTCCCCAAAGCCTGCTACTAAAAATATTGAAACATCCTCTACCCCTAGTCATCATACTTTGCAGGATAAACCTTTCATAGATCAACTGGGTTATATTGATGAACCTCCACTGATTGAGAAACACATTGATGGTGATCAGGAGCCACAACTAAAAATGGAAACAAATATTTTCTAAGCATTAATGTATGGAATTTTATTATGTTTTATTTTAGTAATTTTAACTTACTTCTAATTTCCCAAATCCAAAACCACCCAATAAAAATAAGGATATGAGTCATCATGATGCATGTACTTCTCTAAAGTCTCTACCTTGTCAGTGGCTCCACATCACTTGGTCATTCAGTAAGATCGGAATTTGTACAAAATTCCATGTCTTATCTGGCCTCTCTTGCCTATGTAACACACCAAGGTCAACTGAAACTATTTGCAAACCAAATGATACAATCCTCATTCTTCCAAACCCTAAACTCTATATCATCTCTCAACCATCATCTCTGATACCACTATGTCATGACCCCCACCCTCCAAAAATATTTCTATAAGGGGAGAGAGATAATGACCACCAAGTCCCACCTCTAATAGGCCCCGGGTTGGTGACTTGCACTGAGGGTATAAAAATATCATGTATGGGAGGCATTACCCTCAATAATATAAATATAATTGCGATATAAGATGAATAAACCTCAATAAAATCCATGAAATTTATATAATAAATCAAAAATCCATCCCACAATGCTTGTTTAAATAATAGTGATATAGATAATGGTCTCCAAAGTAAATACCCAAAACCAAATCTAAAGTAGAAACACAAGAACTGTCTAAAGGTACAAGAAATTAATGGTCAACAGGGTCCATAAGGTCCTCCTAGAAACCTTGAAAATAGTTTTTTATACACAAGTTGAACATACAGGTATACTCATTTAGAAAACTAAAGTCTCTCATGCACATGTGAAAACAACATACTAATGTACCCATAAGAAAACATAAGAACCAAATAGTTCCTATAAAGGTATACTAACTAAAAACCCAAGCTCAAAAGTGTCTCTCAAAAAATAATCCATCCAAGTATAATAATATAATATGAATCATATTGTTGATAGGGTACCCCATACTGCCATCCCATTGATTTTCTGCACTTACACCCCAACGTCGTACATCCTGGAACTCCCACCTCTTCTGAAAATCATCGCATCACATAAAATCATTCCCATAAACACTTGGTCTATATCATCTCATAACATAACATGTAGATAGTGAAAATTTTGACTTATATCCATCAAATACCATTTATATCACTAATTTCCAGAAGAGGGAGCATGAAAGAGCAGGTATCTGGTCATCTTTCCTCCCAACAGGATATTGGGAAAACACCCCCTCCCCAAATATATATATATATATAGAGTTTAAAACATGGTACTTGACATGGGTGGGGCACATAAATAAATCAAAAGGAAAGAAAATGTATGTAATACCTATACTCAAGTCCTTCCTAGGGGTTTACAACAAAGGTACCAACCAACTCACAACTTTCCCTCACTTTTATGATACCTCTAAATGCATAAGACCCCATAACAAACCATGATCCTCAAACCATTTTTAATTATATCAAATTTCCATAGTATCCTTTATCACCCCATTTTAATTAAATAGTCACATTGTTTCGTATTTACATTAAATTAGTTCTTATATAAACATTAACCTTTTAAAACACATGACCCTTCATCAAATAATTTCTTAAAAATGACCATTTGATATCATTATCATGAATTTAATGGCATTAATACTCAGGAAACTATTGTAAACAACCACCATCATAGCCAAGTTGCACAAACACACCATTACCACCATCGCATCTGTAGAGACCCAAGATTGACGTACATAGACATTACATTACTTTTGTGGAATACTTAATACATAACAAAAATAGACACCCAAGGACCGTAATAGTTTATTGTCTTTGGAAACTCAGAACATAATCTTCTAATCATGGTGAAAGATCTTAAACATCTCCCATAAAGATCTTCCACTTTTGTTTTCTTATCTAAAACCTTTATTTATATCCTGTGGAAAAGAAAACATATAAAGGGAGAGCTCAAATTCTCATTAAGGGTAATCATGTAGGAAATAAAACAAACCACATAAATATGAACATAAAAACATGAACATAAAGTTTAAACATCAAAATCTTGAGCAATGACATAAAACATGGTAGTACGTAAGGCATAGATCATAATGGAACATCAATCATGATAAAACAACTTGGTAATAAAACATGTAATTGTGGAAAAACATTAAGCACATGATATGATTTCCATAGTATCCAAGGAATTTCTGCCAATACCATCATAGTGGACGAATTCCATTACTGAATCAGGTTTACTTATCGTTCCAGTCCTATATTAATGAACCGGATTTACTTTCCTTTATAGAAATGTTTATATCATTAGATATACATATTTACCCAATTCATTGGAGGGATATATAGGTCCCACAAATCTCATAATGAAATAATTATTTCATGTGCCACAAAATAAACATAAATCTTTCATCATAACCCGTTGAATAAAATGGGTTTCATAAACGTCATCCCATCATAACATAATCCATACAAAACAATGGATATAATTTCATAATAAACAATATAAAACCATGTAAATAATATGACATTGTACATGAAGCATATCCATATTAAATAATGTCATCTTAGATGGAAAATATTTTGGACAAAACACTTGAAATGAATTCTTGAGGAAAATTTCCTTTCTTCTTCAAAATCATTTTATTTTCTCAAAATGTCGTGAGATTTTAAAAGAAAATAATTTTGATGAAAATAATCATGAAATATTATAGAGGAAGATTTATGGAAATAAGGTTTTATGAAAATTTAAAAATAAATTCATTCCATATAAGTTAAAAAACATTCTTCTTGTACTTTTTCTGGAAAATTCAAAAAGTACCTCGTATGGTAAAAAAAAGAAAGATTCCTTCCATACTACAAAGTAAAAGTCAAAAATGGGTAAGCATGACTTTAAACATATATGTAAGAATATTAAAAACATTATAAAAATATTTTTATAAAACACTTACATTGATGAAAAATATAACCCCCATAAATACTTATGAATATACAATCTCAGATAAGAACGAGATTTGAATAATTATCCCTTAACATAGGTCTAATTTCTTCTATACGTATCTAAAACTACTGTATAGTGGGTTTAAGCATATTATTAACTTTTAATAGAACCATAATAATATTTATGATATCATATATGATTCAATTATGACTTTATATTACCTGTTCTTTTGTCAATTCCATGTTAAAGCAGCGTTTTGGGTAAAATCGTTTCATTTATCGTACATGTTTGGACTTGTTGTTCTTGATATTATTACTTGTATCCTGATTTACTTAATTCCAGAATGTAAAAAAGGATTTATATATAATATATATTCATCATATAAATATATATGATAGATCGATAAATGGAATGAAATACACCGTTCATGGAGACGGTAGGTCGTACGTACGCATGAACGATGTTTTTGTTTCCTTATTGAATTGAATGGAATTAAGTAAATGAAACATATATGGACATAAATACAGTATCATTCTTATGTCATATATTTAATTATTATTTATTATATATAATTTATAATAATTCTTGAATGGTTAACATGGATAATGAATCTCATCGCGTCGTGGAGACGGTAATCCATACGTACGCATGAGCGACGATATCGTTCCCATAATTGTTGAATGGTATTGGAGTGGATTATATAATATCTCAGAATTAGTATGATGTTATAATAATCATATATATTTATTATTTCCACCATTATACCCATCCAAGTAAGGTGGTGGTGGAAAGAACATATTACACTACGGCGTGGAGACGTTATTCCGTACGTATGCACGCACAGTGATTCCGTTTTTCGTAGCATGGGTAGAAGGTGAAATAGGTTTGTTTCATATTTATAATAACATATCAGTCTATTAGTGATACTTATGTTATTAATTTATTATTAAACCACAAAATAAGAGTAATTAGAATAATAAATGAATTTTAAAAAATCGGTAATGGATATTACTTCTTCTTCGACGCGCCTCTTCTAAACCTCCTCTTAGGGCACTAAAGTTGGTCTTTAAAGAAGGCCAGGACCTCTAATATGTTTCTAGATAAGTGGATATGATAAATGGACATCTTTAATCCGATCTTGAAGGATCAAAATGGTTTGAGGAGGATAGGGATGAGGTTCCCTTTTATAAGAGAAGAGAGGGGAACTTTTGGAAACCTCTAAAATATAAATTTATAATAATCTCAAACCCCACCTAAAAACCTCCAAAATGACTCAAATTAAAATATTAAATGATATAGGGTTGTAATATCATCATACGATAAAATTTATACATGTTGTAAATTTATTTTAAAACTTATAAACTTGATTTATCCTTATTTAATCTATTTAATTTTATTTGTGGTAATAATATTCTAAATTTTAAATTGTTATAAATAATTACTTATGTGTTTTTAATTTTCCATAATTGTATAATTTATGACATTTTTGACTATATAAATTTCAATTTATCCTCTAAATAGGTCTTTGCTTTAAATAATAAATTGAGGCTTCGACCCCAACCTTAAAAAAATAGTTCAATTTTTTCACTATTCATTTATTTGAATTTAAATAAAATCCAAACAGAGGATATATTCGAACCAAAATATTTAAAATATTCATAACATGTCATATTTATCTAGAAAATTAGTGGAACACATTAAATAGTTTATATAATATTGATTTTAATATTTTTAAAACCATTTATTTGATATTTTAATCAATAAAATAATTTATACATCACTATTGTGTCATAATTAATGATAATTATTTAATACCTAAAAAATTATAAAAAAATTATCATGATGTATATAATTTTATTATCTTTCTGGAGACTATTTATGTTCGATGTTTTATGAATTTTGTCACTAAATTAAAATTATTACACTTATAAGATATAAGAGAGTGACATGTTGTCACTTTCTTTGGTTTTAATAATAATTACATCATTTTCATGGTTAAAAGTCCATGAAATGAATCTATTCTGACCCTTAGGTGGTATGGGTCTACTTTTATTCATCCAATAGAATTTTTTCAGGTGTTAGGGTAATTTTATAATATTTTTTTTACCCTTAATTTCCTGATTTACCTTTAACTATGGTAAATAAAATTTACCATAGTTACTATTCATAATGCCTACAAAATAAAAGTGGAAAATTAACATAATTTGGACCTACTAATTCAAAATATGAAATCCATTTTTACAAATTCAAAACACAAAATATGCAGTAATTAATTTAAAATTAATCCCGTTGTCGAAAAAAATGGGTCTTTGTTTAAAACATTGCAAAAAATTGAAATGATTTTAACTATGAATTCAATGTAAAATTAATGATAATGATATAAATTATATTAAATTGTAAAAATATATTCTATTTATACTTTAAAACCATTCAATATTATAATTTAACCATATAAATTATCTTGATGAAAAAATTTGTTTTTAATTAAAATTTAGCGTATTTTTACTATTCATCAAAATATGAAAGTTAATAGAAAAATATTATAAATTTATCAAAATTAATTGTATATATACTTATTTCTATAAATAACTTTATTTTTTCAAATTGAACTCATAAACTTGTCCAAAACTACATTTAAAGTGGGTGCACCATCAAAAGGCGGCAAAACATGATTTTTTGAAAAATACGTATTTTACCCAAAAATTTTATTTTGTTCTAATACCTTGTTCTAGATAATGTGTAAGATGAATTATAATGTTATAAAATTAAAAATTTGGTTAATAATATTCATAACATAATTCATAATAATATTATAACAATATATCATTGTTTAGTGAAACTCGATATTGTGTACAACAAAGGCTATCGAGGAAAGTCGCTCCTGCGTGTAATGCAAGCCAATTCAGGGTTTCATGTAGTGAAATATTCCTTTAGTGTTGCGTATAACATAATAAAAACATAGCTCATTTATACATTGATCAAAATCTATACTCGGTGTTGTTTAAAATGAATTTTATTTGAAAAAACCTGAAATTGTGTGCCACACAAGCCAAGAATAGTGTTGTGTATACTACAAGCTAATATAGTGTTGCGTATAGAGAAAGATAATCTTGGTAAAGTTTACAACACAAGATATAAAAGAAATTAAAAAGAATATTTCTCATAAAATATCGGGGTGTTACATTCTCCCCCCTTAATATGAATTTCACCCATGAAATTCGTCGGGGTTATAAATGGTTTACTACTTGAAAGTTTCTTTCATAGAAACCCACATCGTAAAACGGAATACTAAAACTTAATTTTAAAAACTAAAGTATGAAACGTAATGGTTACCCAAATTAACTCATCATTGGGTTTCCACATAGGAGAACATAGGTGAAAATATGGATATGGAAGACAAATATAACCATCATGTTCTGATGGAGAGTGGTAGAGAACATGGCTATAAAAAATACAACAATCACAAATCCATAAATTTGTGATGATATAAGGTACCGTCTGATTCAATGGATATGAGGGTACTAGGAAAATATTTTTGTTTTTTAAGATCAGTTCCCCAAAGTTGATAAATTTTTTCATAAGGAGAAATACTTACTTGATTTCAGTGTAATATCACTATTAGTCATTCCATGAACAATTTTTGCTTCATCTCTTATTTAAAGAAATGAAGTTGAATTAGTAATTCTTGAAGTGTTAGCAGATCATGTGATGGAATGATGGGTTATTCCATCTGTCTCAAACAAAAGGTTAGAAAAAGTTATTAAATATACATAAGTCTATCTATGGTGAGATTAACCGTATATGATTCAAAAAATGGACTTATACTTCAACTATCATATTGTTTAATAAAATAAAACTAATTCCTACAAACCAAGGACTTCCTGTAGGCTAGTGATAGGTGATAAAGGCTTATCGTACTTTGGTTGTGGGTTCGATTCCCACATCCTTGTCCGATGCAATGGGCTATCGCTCGTCCTACGGGTTGTCCTTTTTCTAAAACTACACCATTATAATATTTTAGAAATAATATCAAAAATTTATATCCTAAAACAATATTATTTGATGTCCAACTTAATCCATTCCAATATTTAGGCTTATTCAAATTACTTATGTCCTAACTAACAGTATAAAGAAAACGATTACTAGAAAGGTCATATAATAAGTATGTTAATACCATCATTTATCCCCCATATATCATAACATACATCTTGTTTGTCACATTAGAAACATGTGAATACCTTAATCACGTATTCTTGAAACATGAATTACAATAGAATGTTAGTGAAAAAATGAATGTTGTCAAAAGTTAACTCTTTCCACATACCAAAATCCCAAAAATTCTATATACTCAAATCATGATACACTACAGGAAAAAGTGGTATTAGAGACGGGTTATTTGCGACAGAAATATGTCTCGTCGCAAATAACCCCCGCAATCAGGGTATTTGCGATGGGGCATAATCCCCGTCGCAAATAAAGAGTTATTTGCGACGAGATATTTTCACCCGTCACAAATGGTTTGGCGCGAATGCGCGCCAAATCGCGAGAAAGATATTTGCGATGGGATCCCCTTCTCGTCGCAAATAACCGGTGGCGGTAACAGATTATTTGCGATGGGAAGGGGTTCTCGTCGCTAATAACCTGGCGGCATGGGTTATTTGCGATGGGCCCTGTCGTAAATAATCCCTTTTATTGCCACCCATAATAAATGCGATCGGGGTTATTTGCGACGGCCCCGTCGCAAATAATACCAATTGCGACGGGAATACCGTCGCAATAAACCCTGTCGCAAATAATCTAACCTATAAATACAGCCAACCTTGACAGTTTTTCTTAATATGAAATACTTTATACTAGTTTATATGTGTTGAGTGAGTTTTGTTATGCAAGTCGATTTCAAGGAGGTTGTGGGGATCATCCTACAAGTACAACAAATCGAAAGCTCGAAAACCAGTTTAAGGTTTTTTTCTGAATTTTAATTTAATATTTATTTAATGTTTTTGTTTTATATTTTTACATTAGTTTTTATTATTTCTTATTAGATATAATTATGTTGTATTAAGGTAATAATTTGATTTGTTAGATTTCATTATTATTAATTAACAATATTTAATAATTAAGTGACTGTAATTAGTAATTAATAACTTTAATTTTAATTAAAGATAGTAATTAGTAATAAATGAATGTAATTAGTAGTAAATGAATGTAATTTGTAGATAATGAATGTAATTAGTAATTAATGAATCTAATTTGTAATAATTGGAATAATTCAAAAAAGTAGTAATAATTAGAAAAAAATTACAATAATTAGTAATAAGTAACATTAATTAGTGATAATTAGTAATAATTAATAATAATTAACAATAATTACCAATAATTACCAATAATTAGTAATAATTAACAATAATTACCAATAATTAGTAATAATTAGTAATAATTATCAATAATTACCAATATTTACCAATATTTATCAATAATTGTCAATATTTTCCAATAATTACCAATATTTATCAATATTTACCAATAATTGCCAATAATTGTCAATATTTACCAATAATTAGGAATAATTACCAATAATTAGGAATAATTACCAATAATTAGGAATAACTAGTACTCACCCGTGTTATTTCACGGTGTATTCGATTACTGGTTTTTCTTTTAATAAGAGATTAGTGTTAATAACAATTTATAAGAAACAATAATGTTGAATAATTTGTATTTAGAAAATAATGGTGTATGATAATGAAATAGGAGTGCATAGAATAGAGAAACCATTTAAATTTTGTACAATGATACGAAATTGATTAACATAATATGATTTTCTAAATTTTGAGCATGGAATTTTGAATTCATTTTCAAATTCAATCACAATTATAATAATGTGTACACTGAAATAAAAAGTGAAAGCTAAAAAAAGAAAGTGGAGGGAGCAACTATACCTGTCAAATGTGAATAAAGCGTAGATTTTTGCATCCATATCCTAACCCACATTGTTGAAAACCTTCATTTTAGTAAATATTAATAGAAATATTGTAGAATGTATGTTTTATATTACATTAGTCCCATATCAAAAAAATCAGCCCAAATATAATCTTTGATATGAACTGCTTTGCATGGGGAGGATACTGATAATGGAGATAAAAAAAGAAATATTAAAAAAATTAACCAATGATTAAATTATAAATGTACTGAAATCCTCCATGTTGAGGTGTAATTAAATCACAATAATATTCAGAAATAACACTCTTCTAACTCCTCTCCTTCCTCGCACACAGAAGCTTCAGGAATCAGAATCCCGAATAAAATCATAAAGAGCACGACAATCAAATCTGAATAGATGAAAGGAAAATGTTGCCAAAGTTCAACACACACGTATCACTAAACAGTAATCATAAACAAAAAGAGTAGGAAACCTCAAAATAAAGTAGCACACATGTCAATCAAAATATTCTGATTGACGTTCCAAGGTACCCTGTAATGGAACAGAAAAAATAAGAAGAAGTTCACTAAAATAATATCTTATATTTTAATAAAAAAATGTGAATGAACAAAGTTCAACACACAAATATCACTAAACATTAAACATAAACACATAAGAGTGTGAAAACCTCAAAATAAAGTAGTGCACTTGTCAATCAAAATAGTCGGCTTTCCATTCCAAGGTATCCTTTAATGGAACAAAAAAATAATAAGAACTACAGTGAAATAACATCTTTCCGTTTAATAAAAAAACGTGAATGATAAAAGTTCAACACACACATATCAGAAATAGTAAACATAAACACAGAGTAGGAAAAACTCAAAATAATGCAACACACTTGTCCATCAAAACATTCTACTTGCAGTTCCAAGGTATCCTGTAATGGAACAGAAAATGTAATAAGAATTTCCCAGAAATAACATCTTTCCATTTAATAAAAAATGTGAATGAACCCTAGTCCTTATACGTAGGTGCAGACTGTGAGTCTATACTCTCCAATCCCCCTAAAGAAATTATTTCTAGATCAGTAAAACATAATTCTCAACCATAAAAACAACAAATAAAATACATTCTGTAATAGATATTTTTTTGATACAATCGAAGTATTGGTGTTCTGAGATTAACTGGAATTTGATGTAGGCTAGAAAATTATGATAAAAATATAACTGGTTATGAAGAGATCATAAGGAGAATAATAAAAAAGAGAAGCATCATAAGGTATAGAAAAATAGAAAGGAGATGTATGAAAGGAAGAAAAATAAAGACTATGGTTTCTAGAGTTGATATGAAAGAAAACCAGAAATGAGGAATTAATTGAAAAATATATAGTTTTTTAATACCGAAAACAATGTATCCTATTAGCTTGACACACTCACCCCATGCCAAAGATAAATACAAATCAATGTTGAATAGATTGATCACAGATAACTCAATATGACTTAAAAGAAAAATATAGATACAAAAAAACACAATAAACCGCAATAGAGATAAATGATATAGAATTCTTAACAGAGTTAATAATAAGTATATGAAATTACAGAGGAATAAGTATTTACCTGAATCAATAGAGATGCATATTATATAGAACTGAGTATTTCACCTAAGATACTAAGAGTAATGATACAAAAATCATGAATGGGATAATAAATATATGAAATTACAGAGGACAATGTATTTACCTGAATCAATAGAAATTAAAATTATAGAGAACTGGGTATTCAACTGAGATGGTAAGAATAATATACACTGCAAAGTAAAACACATTATAGACAGGAAATATAGCAGGTTGGTTAAAATATAAAGGTGTAAATAACTAAAATGAATTGAAGAATATGTTCAAAGCTCATGTGTTCTTCCATGGAATATCAACTGAACCTACAATATGAAAATCACTACACAAATATGATTATATTTGGATGGGAAATTTATGAATTTTAATATAACAGTACATAATTAAGAGAATATTTCAGTGAGATGTCTTGCTATATAAAGATGAACGCTCTCACATACCATTTAAGAGAGCCTTCTTTATTTCCATGCAGATACACCATCAACCTCCCATTAAGATGAATGCACTCACATGCATTTCAAAGATGTTACTGTAGAGCCCTTAAAACCAAAGGTTATTAAACTGGGGATCCCGCAGCTTCTCATATGGGAGACCTGTGAACCCACCAAAGCCATTCCAAATCCCCTGTGACATTTCTAATTCAAAAAATAAGTGTGCAAATGACTCCTCATGATGACATTGGCTACAATTTCATCTGGATGCAAGGTAAATGTATTTAAATTGAAGACACTAATCAGTGGGTAAATAATTGTTATAGATTATCCAGATCAAGAAGTTTTGGGTTTTTATGATATTTTTACACTAAATAGTATGAACCGGTTATCCATCTTGGTTGTGTGAGAAAGCTGACGTCGATACTCCATTCAAAAAAATATTCATGTCAATGATCCTAAAAATATACATGTGTCGGGATCATGAGAGATATCAATGATATTGAAGAGCATTCATCGTTCCTCATTCTAGATAACATGGGAGAAAATCAGGTGTTATTTCATGAAACTGAATGTCATATCAGGCTTAAGGAAACCCTGAAACCCAATGGTAGAGAATACACATATCGTACCTGAATCTATCTCAATCAGCAACTAATCATGTCCCTCCTTTGTATGCATCATCATATTTTCCATGAACATGCCACCATGAGTTTGGAACAGACCACCTATAGCTGGTGGTGTGATTGGTTTGAAACATTATCCATATAGAGATCTTCTTAATATTGTAGAACCCCCTACTCACAAAAATCATCACGAGTTATGTCTATAAAAAATACAGTCAAGAAGATGATCACCACCATAGTCATGATTTATATATAAGAATTTCTATAAAATAGTACTGTTTAATGAGCTTGTATATCTAATCACTAAAATGATGATTCTCAATAGAATATGTAAATTTGAACATAAAATGTATTGCAGTGTTTAACTATTTTGGAGAGCTTTCATCGTTCCTCATTACAGACAACATGGGAGAAAATAAGGTGTTATTTCATGAAAATGAATGTCATATCAGGCTTAAGGAAACCCTGAAACCCAATGGTAGAGAATACAGATATCGTACCTGAATCTATCTCAAGCAGAAACTAATCATGTCCCTCCTTTGTATGGATCATCATATTTTGCAAGAACATGCCACCATGAGTTTGGAATAGACCACCTATATATGGTGGTGTGATTGGTTTGAAACATTATCCATCTAGAGATCTTCTTAATCTTGTAGAATCCCCTACTCACAAAAATCATCATGAGTTATGTCTATAAAAAAATACAGTCAAGAAGATGATCACCACCATAGTCATGAGTTATACATAAGAATTTTAGTAAAATAGTACTGTTTAATGAGCTTGTATATCTAATCACTAAAATGATGAATCTCAATAGAATATGTAAATTTGCACAAAAATTGTATTGCAGCGTATAAATTTTTTGTCTAGATGAATGATGACAGTTCCGAAAATGTCAATTTATGTATGCTGAATAGCATACCACACCTGTTATTCATGATTTTATCAGATGTAAAATTAGGTTTATTCGAAATTCCTACTACTGTAGAATGGGTTGAGCATTATATATTAGTTTAATATGTGTTTTGTACAAGGAATTTATAACTGAAATAGAAAAACTAATAGTACTATATTATAAGCATAAATAGAAAATTATATTTATAATTTTTCAATTCAAAAGTTTCATAAAAAATATATGTCCATTTAGATCATAATTTTGTACTTGGGTAGATGAAAGATGCAAGGTTGATTTTACCAAAACAACATCAATGGTATCACGTCAACAACATCCATTTCTTTTATGCTCCTACAAAATATGGAATAACCATAAATATTTATAGAAAACTAAGAGAATCTCTGTCAAGGTTGGTTTCGGTATGTCATCTTCAAAAAAAAATCGAGAATCTTATTTCTTTAAATAAAAATAAATGATGTTTGAAGAGAAAAATATAAAGGAATACATTTAAAATAAATTCCATCATTACATTAGATAAAAAAGTTGTAGAAAAAAATCAATCTCAATGATAATATGAAAATTGAATAAAATCTCAATAAATGGTTTTTTTTAAATAAGTTTATAACCTAGAGACATAGTGAATTCCAGAACTGATAAAGTTTAGCTGGAAATCATTTCTTATCAAAGTTAAAAGAATACTTAAACCAATACACATAATCTATGATTTTTGATGAAAACATATAAAGGAATACATTTATAATAAATGCCAACAATACATAATATAAACAGTTTTCGAAAAAAAATCAATCTCTTTGATAATATGAATAATCATTTTGAAATGAATTCAGGATAGCAAAATTATGCTTACAAAAATTGAAACAAATTATACACATAGCAAAGGATTGGTGAAAGGCGTTAAAGAAAATTCAGATGAATTAAACAATGAAAATGGATAAAAATAAGTGTTTTCGAACAAGGCATAAAAAAGAATTATAGAGCATAATTTTTTGAATTTTCATCCATCAAATCTAAATCTACATGAACAGAAATAAACTATTTAATCATACTGATCTGGGTTAAAAACACATCAAGATAAAAATTATGGAAAAGGTGATAATCATAACAAAAAACACATTGGTAGAGGCATAGATAGAATGTGATCTTATAGGACAAACATCCATGGAATAATCTACATTTATGGATGAGAATTCAATAAAATATCAATACACATAATATATCATAGCTTATAGATGCAAATAGCTTTGAAGGAATACATTTACAGTAAATGCCAACATTACATAATATAAACAGTTGTAGAAAAAAACCAATCTCTTTGATAATATGAATAATATTTTGGAAATGAATACAGGATAGCAAAAATATGTTTACAAAAATTGAAACAAATTATAAACATAGTAAAGGATTGGTGAAAGGTGTTAAAGAAAATTCAGATGAATTAAACAATGAAAATGGATAAAAATAAGTGTTTTCGAATAGGGCATAAAAAATTATAGAGGATAATTTTTTGAATTTTCATCCATCAAATCTAAATCTACATGAACAGAAATAAACTATAGAATCATACTGATCTGGGTTAAAAACACCTAAAGATAAAAATTATGGAAAGGGTGATAATCATAACAAAAAACACATTGGTAGATGAATAAATAGAATTTGATCTTATAGGACAAACATCCATGGAAGAATCTGCATTTATGGATGAGAATCCAATAAAATCTCAATACACATAATCTATCATAGCTTATAGATGCAACCAGCTTTGATGGGAATAAGAAAAATGCAATGAAAGCAAGAGGATCTCACATCAACCCAAAAAAATTAGTGCAATTGATAAGATTCCAAATATGAAACAGGAAGATTAAAACATAGATTGATTACACAATCCACAATATAAAATAGATCCCTCAGTGGAAGCTGAATAATAATGTGATAATAATCAGGTTCTCACATAACATTCAAACTACCAACATTCTATAAATCTTCAGCTCCAATCTCTAAAAGAGAAATATCAAACGACAAAAAAAGAGAGGTTAATAGTGTGTAACTGCAAATAAAAACTGAGGGATAGAAGGTGGGTTAATTACATAATTTTAGAAGAACATACCTATTACGGAGATCTGGATATGTAATATATCTGAATAAGGTTTCAGAAATGATAAATAGGTTCGTAAATATATTTTCCAGAGACCACCATGATGGTTGAAGGCGAAGCCAAATATGGAAGGGATTTCCAGACGGGGGGTGGAAGGGAGAGCTGAGGGAACTAAGGAGCTGCAAAATTAGGGATTAGAGATAGAAAGGGAGGTGGTAGGCATAGGTGGACATGGTGGTCAAAAATTTATATTCAATAGGAGTAATTTCTTTTCCAAAGTCACCTGAAAGTGGTGGTAGATGGTGTAGAAGGTAGTGGTTGATGATGAAACAATAGCTGGAGGCGTTGAAGGGGTTCTCGAGTTTCTCTGGTAACCTGAGGTCGGTAGTACGCGGAGGAGAATAAACTGGTTCAGGATGAGGATGACACTGACATCAGGAGTAGGATGAAGCTGTTGTCGACAATTTACGGTAACCCTAGGTAGCGAAGATTTGATTCCCGAACGTGAGCGGGAGAAGGATATCCGTGGAGAGTGTAGTTGAGACCGGAAGAAGGAGGATGACGCGGACGGAGGTCGATGTAGTGTGCATTGACCGGTAGAGGAAGCATGACAGAGGCGAGGATTTGAGGGCAGTCGAGGCCGCGAGGTTGTCGAGGTCGCGAGGTCGCAATGCGCGATACCTCAGCCGGAATGGGAGAGGGAGGCAGATAATTTTTCTGAAACAGCGTGGAGGGGCAGCGTGGAGTAGTGGTGGAACGCCACGTATGGAAACACTGATGTGGAGGGACGTGAATTTGACACGTGGCAGCTTGAAAGCCAAGATTAGTAGATATAGTAGATTACCAATAATTAGGAATAATTACCAATAATTAGGAATAATTACCAATAATTAGGAATAATTACTAATAATTAAGAATAATTACCAATAATTAGGAATAATTAATAATAATTAGCTAATTGGAAAAAACTAGCGTGATCATTATCTTTCTCAATTATCTTTTCATCTCTGTATTGGTTTTAAGAAAACTTTTGTCTCCACGTGTAATATTTGCATTCTTTTTCAAAATTATCAACCTACTCACCAATAGAGAGGTGAAAGTGAATGCAAATATTACATGTGGAGACAGAATGTTAAACACACAGATGAAAGGAGAAGGGGATCCCGTCGCAAATACCAATAATTAGGAATAATTACCAATAATTAGGAATAATTACCAATAATTAGGAATAATTACCAATAATTAGGAATAATTACCAATAATTAATAATAATTACCAATAATTACCAATAATTAGGAATAAGTACCAATAATTAGGAATAATTAGTAATAATTACCAATAATTACCAATAATTAACAATAATTACCAATAATTAGTAATAATTACCAATAATTACCAATATTTACCAATAATTACCAATAATTGTCAATATTTAGTAATAATTACCAATAATTACCAATAATTAGTAATAATTAACAATAATTGCCAATAATTAGTAATAATTACCAATAATTACCAATAATTACCAATATTTACCAATAATTACCAATAATTGTCAATATTTACCAATAATTGTCAATATTTACCAATAATTAGGAATAATTACCAATAATTAAGAATAATTACCAATAATTAGGAATAATTACCAATAATTAGGAATAATTACCAATAATTAGGAATAATTACCAATAATTAGGAATAATTACCAATAATTAGGAATAATTACCAATAATTAGGAATAATTACCAATAATTAGGAATAATTACCAATAATTAGGAATAATTAGGAATAATTAAAAATAATTACCAATAATTACCAATAATTAGGAATAATTACCAATAATTAGGAATAATTACCAATAATTAGAAATAATTAGTAATAATTAATAATAATTACCAATAATTACCAATGAATAGTAATAATTACCAATAATTACCAATAATTAGGAATAATTAACAATAATTAGGAATAATTGCCAATAATTACCAATAATTAGTAATAATTACCAATAATTACTAATAATTACCAATATTTATCAATAATTACCAATAATTGTCAATATTTACCAATAATTAGGAATAATTACCAATAATTAGGAATAATTAGTAATAATTAGGAATAATTACCAATAATTAGGAATAATTACCAATAATTAGGAATAATTATCAATAATTAGGAATAATTACCAATAATTAGGAATAATTACCAATAATTGGGAATAATTACCAATAATTAAGAATAATTACCAATAATTAGGAATAATTACCAATAATTAGGAATAATTACCAATAATTACCAATAGTTACCAATAATTAGTAATAATTAACAATAATTACCAATAATTAGTAATAATTAACAATAATTAGTAATAATTAACAATAATTAGTAATAATTAGTAATAATTACCAATATTTACCAATATTTACCAATAATTTCCAATAGTTGCCAATATTTACCAATAATTGCCAATAATTGTCAATATTTACCAATAATTAGGAATAATTACCAATAATTAGGAATAATTACCAATAATTAGGAATAATTACCAATAATTAGGAATAATTACCAATAATTAGGAATAATTACCAATAATTAGTAATAATTACCAATAATTAAGAATAATTACCAATAATTAAGAATAATTACCAATAATTAGGAATAATTAGTAATAATTAGCTAATTGGAAAAAACAAGCTTGATCATTATCTTTCTCAATTATCTTTTCATCTCTGTATTGGTTTTAAGAAATCTTATATCTCCACATGTAATATTTTCATTCTTTTACAAAATTATCAACCTACTCACCAATAGAGAGGTGAAAGTGAATGCAAATATTACATGTGGAGACTGAATGTTAAACACACAGATGAAAGGATAATTGTAACATAATATAGAAAATTATATTATTTTAATATTAATAATAAAAAATATTAATAATGTTATTATTATATAATTAATATTTATGAAAAAATAATATTAGTATTATTAAAATAATAAAAAAATTATAAAATATTAAAATTATCAATATTTGTAACAGGTTTTGCTTTATTCTTAACATGTTCAATTCTTAAAGGGTCAATTTTTAGGTATATCCCAATAAAAAGTTTATGTCAGTCGTGTCTGATGTAAACTCTATAATTATCCTTATTTGAGTGTTTTTTCTAACAAATTATTCAAAACCAGTAATGCTTTTATATTTTATAGAAAAATACGGAACAACGAGGTCGTCAACAGTCATTATTAGATGACCGCATATGGATAAATCAACGTTAAAATCCAAATGGTTGTGGTTTAAATCCAGTATATATAGAGATTGTGGATACTTTTTTAGAATTTGCGACATCAAATCCAGAATTTGTTTCATAAGGCACAATAAAATGTCCTTATAAAAATTGTGCACTGAGAACATTTGACACGTTTGACAAAGTTGGGGGACATCTCTTGTATTTTGGTTTTCAACCGGATTATGTTTTTTGGTATCAACATGGTGAACGAAGTTCTACATAAGGTTATACTAACTTGATTCTAGATCCATCCCGATTTTAAAATTTAGTACATGATGTTGCAGGTCCATCTATTCAACATACAGAAACTCAAGATGATATTGATTCAACTCCTGAGTTGGCACACTCTGAATTTTATGAGTAGTTGAGGTCTAGTGAGGATGCGTTATATCCTGATTGCAAGATAAGAAAATTAGAAGCAGTTGCCAGATTTATGGCTATCAAATCAGATAATGGAATGCCAAACATGTGTTTTGATCAAATATTTTTTTTTGGTTAAAACACTGTTACCTGAAAGAAATGTTTTGCCTGTAAATTAATATGAGAGTAAGAGGATGGTTCGGAATTTAGGACTTAGTTGTCAGAAGATTCATGCATGTTCAAATGATTGCATTTTATATTCTGGGGAAAATGAGTCGTTGGATAGTTGTCCCACTTGTGGGAAATCGAGGTATAAAGAAGCTCAACATGGAAAGTTTGGATTGATTCCTGTAAAATAGTTGAGATATTTTCCTCTTATATCCAGACTTAAGCGTTTATTCATGTCTAAGAATACAGCGACAATGATGTCATGACCCAAAATGAATATTTCAACCGTTAAAATCTTGAATCATCCGGCCGATGGTGATTCATGGAAACATTTTGATATAGTGCATCCATACTTTGCTTTAGAAGCCCGAAATGTGCGACTAGGTCTTTCCACTGATGGTTTCTTTCCATTCGGATCTTATGGTAGTCATTATTCATGTTGGCCTGTCTTTTTAACTCCGTACAATTTACCTCCATGGATGTTGATGAAGGAACCCTATATCTTTTTGACCTTACTAATCCCAGGACATATGAAGAAGAATATTGATGTTTATTTGAAACCATTTATTGAGGAATTAAATATAATGTGGAGTAATGGTGTCAGTACTTATGATGTTGCTGTGAAATATAATTTCATACTAAGAGCATCATTGATGTGGACAATCAGTGACTTCCCGGATTATGGCATGTTATCTGGCTGGAGTACACATGGGCCGAAATTATGTCCTTACTGTATAGGAGAGAACAATGCATTTATGATCGTCCATGGAAAAATACCTTGCTATTTTGACTGTCATCATAGATTTCTTCCAGCTGATCATCCTTTTCGTAGAAACATATCTCATTTTAGAAAAGGCACAGTTGAAAGGGATGGACCTCCAAAAATTAGATCAGGTATGGAGTTAAAATCAGTTGTATATTCATTACCTCCCATCACATTTGGACCCACAATAAACCAACAGAAAATTTCTGGTTTTGGAAAAGAACACAATTGGCTAAAACGTAGCATATTTTGGGATTTTCCATATTGGTCTGATTTTCTGGTCCGCTACATGTTGAATGTCATGCATATTGAGAAGAAATGTTTTGATAATTTTTTTCATATAGTTTTGGATAAACCAGGAAAGAGAAAATATAATGTAAATGCACGATTAGATCTTGCTCAAATTTGCAGGTGTCCAGAACTCGAACTATTTGAGAATGTCAGAATAGAAAGGTTAATGAAACCAAAATCATCTTATACATTTTCCAAAGAAATCCTCTTATTATTTTGTCAATGGATTGCATATTTGAGACTTCTAGATGGATGTGCTTCCAATTTGGGTAGATGTGTAAATAATGATCATATTACTGGATTAAAAAGTCATGATTGTCATGTTATAATAGAAATAATTCTACCCATTGGATTAAGAGGTCTGTTGAATTATGTGATATGGGATTCCATAACATACGTATTACATTTTTTTGTGACATTTGTGCGGTGACAACAGATTACGATGCTCTATGAAAACTTGAAGAAGATGTTGTTGTAATTATATGTAAACTGGAAAAAATATTCTCACCGTCTTTCTTCGACTCAATGGAACATTTGATATTAAATTTTCCATATGAAGAAAAATGTGGAAGTCTGATACAGTTTCGATGGATGTACCCATTCGAAATATGCATGCAGAAATAAAAAAAAGTACGTAACAAAGCATCTGTTGAAGGATCTATTGCTGAAGCTTATTTGCAGGAGGAGATATCTTTTTTCTGCTCCCGCTATTTTGAATCTGAGTATCCTTCAAAACACAACCGCATGGGATGGAATGAGGGGAATATTGATAAAATCGACAATCAATTATCTGTTTTTAACCAGTCAGAGCTTGGTTTTGGTGGAGTTCATGAATGATGGATATCAGATGATAAACATCACAGAGCTCATATGTATGTTCTGATCAACTATGAAGAGATGACATCATTTGTACTGTAAGTGCTTCTATTACATATTCTAATATTTATGTTACAATAAATAACTTTGTTTTTTATATATTGTATGATAATCATATCAAGAAACAACTTCCAAAAATTACAACAGCTGCTCTTGAAGAACGCAAACAAAAAAAAATTCTCAGCGGTTTCAAATATTGGTAACATAAATTTTTCATACTTTAACATATCCTTCAATTTATAGTTTACTATATTGATAATTATTTCACAAATTTTCAGGTGTCTCGACATGATGATAAAATTGACAAATGACTTTGTATATTGAGTAACCCACCATCCAAAATGGTGAAATCTTATAATGCATATGTGGTGAATGGTTTTCGATTTCGTACACATGCATATGGGGAATCAAAAAAAACAATGAATAGTGGATTTTTCATGAGAGGATCTCATCATAGAGAAAATAAAGTTGACTTTTATGGAATACTTGATGAAATCATTGAACTCTGTTATCTAGGACACCATTACATAATGATGTTCAAATGTCGGTGGTTGGATACTAAGAGAGGCGTGTGTGTTCATCCGACTCATGGAATCATCGATATTAAATGTAAAAGTGTTCTTGCAATAAATGAACCATTCTTACTGGCTCAACAGGCACATCAAGTTTATTATGAAAAGTATTGTGCTATGTCAAGATAATTGACTGATGGGTGGAGTATAATAAAAATGAAAATTCGAGACAATCAGTTTAGTCAAAGTGAATGTGCTTTCACTGAAGTGTAAGGAATTGAAGTTTTTAAAGAGAGTACTCAAAATCAATCTTTGTTACAAAGAGACATGAGTATCAATGATGAAACCCCTCAATTAAGAGTCAGTGATGATGATGATGATGGTAATGACGTCACAAATGAATTTGAAATGGTAAGAGATGAAGCAACTGGAACTCAAATGGATATCGATGATATTGAGGAGGAATATGAAGATGACATTGACAGATATGAAGATGATGATGAAGCTGAACATTGATACAATTCAATGGTAGTTATATATAATCATAACTAATATATATGTATATATAATAATAATTATCAATTATTTTCTAACAACATTCATTTTTTGTTTCAGATGGACGAGGACACATTTCGTGAGTTGGCGGATGCTGACCTATCTTTTGATGTGGACGAGTTGTTGGCACCTGACCCTCAGTCTGAAGGTGCTTCAGGGAGTACGTGGAGGGGGCGCGGTCTTGCACGACTGATGATTCTTGACCCCATCCCTGAGCGACGTCCATGTCTTGGGTTCGATCCACGCACCTGGAGGTGTGATAACCTGTTCATTTTACTAAGATTTCATTAATCTATTTACATAATAAATGTTTGATTATTGTTTTTACAGTTTTCGGCATATAGCAGTCGGACAGGGCAGTGCTATTTTGTGCAACTATTTTTCTCATCCATGGACGACATGGGAGCATATTCCTATTGATGTGCCGCAGGCCATGTTCGGTCATTGGTTGGTACGTACGTAAATAAATAATTTTTATTTTGAAATTTATTTCATTTATAACTTGATATTTTGAATTATTTGTAGGGTTTATGGTATCCGGTCAAGGATACCATGCGTGACGCCATCCACGAGGCATGGGAGGTGGCCATGCGTGATCACTTTCATCAGTTTTTGCACAATTTAAGAAGAGCGTCCATGAAGAAAGAAGGAGTGTCAGATTTTGATGAGTCATGAAGAGCACACCGACCAAAGTACATTTCATCCCACATATGGGATGGATTATGTGCACACTGGTTGAGTGGTGGCTTTCAGAGGAGATTATCGATGGGGAGGCAGAATCAGGGGAGACAGGAGGTGACTCATCGAGTTGAGAGTCGTACTTTCAGTACTCATAGACAGTATTTGGTACGTACATTTTTTATAAATATTTTATATAACTTTAAATATTAACAATTTATTTTATATTCTTATAGGCTATCGAGCACCCCGATATTACGGAGTATGACGTATATCAGAGGATGTATAGTGATCCAGCTACTGGGGAGCTCAGAGGTGATTGCCAGTATCACATCGTGGTCAGTATTATTTGTTTTCAAGTTTAAAAATTAACTGCATATAATATATTCACAATTTTAATTTTAAATTGCAACTACAGGAGTCATATGAGACCGCAGCGTCACAGACCCGACCTGAGGGTCAGGCCGAGGCATTAGATTAGACCAGTGGCCATCAGTTTGATGAGGCAGCATAGATGCAGGCGACCCAATATGCCTTTGAGAAGGTTTGGGTAGTTGGTATCGGCTCTCGACTGACTCTCGGAGATTATTATGGCAGTGCTGCGATGTCGGCGTCCATCTCAAGAGGAGCTCATGCATCTTCTTTCGCTACACAGTATGAGGATCAGTTGCGATCTTAGACTGAGTTGATAGAGAGTCTCCAAAAGGAGTAGGAGGACATGTGTTGGCAGCAGCAACATCATGAGGAGGAGCACCGACTACAGCAGCAGGTGTACGAGGAGCAGATGAGTCGGTGGCAGCAGCAGCAGCAGCAGCAGCAGATGGAGTACATGCGCCGACTCACTCATGCCTTAGGGATGGAGTTTCCTCCACCAGCAGATCCCCCCTCCCCCTCCTCCTTCAGATTAGTTATTATTTGGTGTTATATAGTTTTTAAATTTAAAATATGACATTTTTTCTATTCAGAGTTTTTGTCTCTCTTATACTAGTGTCAATATTGTATTATTTAATTTATATTTATTTTTAATACTTTATTATTTATTATTGGTATTTATTTTAATGTTTGTTTATTTTATTAATAATAATATTACTCTTAGTATTTTATTATTTGTTTATATTTCTTTTTATAAATGTTGATAATTTTCATATTTTTATTTTCTAATTATTTTAATAATATTATATTCTGTATTTTTAATACATAAAAAGTTTAAAAAAATTTAATTAAAATTATATTTTTTAATTATTTATAATAATATGAATTCGGTATATTATTATTTTTATATAATATTATATTATTTATATTACAATATTAATATGATTAATAATATTATTCATATTTTATAATATTAATTTTTTTATATATATTTAATTTTTTTAATATTTTAATTTAATTATAATTTTTTAAATATTTGAATGATTTTTTTTTTATAATATTTGAATGAATTATAATTGTATTATTACTATTATAATATTAATTAAAAAATTTTATTAATAATTTTATTTTTTTTATTTTTTTATACATATTTGCGACGGGATAATCATCCCATCGCAATAGGTAATTGCGACAGGACGGTATCCCGTCCCAATTAAATTTTTTAATTTTTTTTTAAATTGCCTATTGTGACGGGAATATTTTCCCGTCACAATTACTTATTTCTTTTTTTAAAAAAAAATTTTAACTCTTTCGTGACGGTATTCGTGGCCCGTCGCAAATAACATTTGCGACGGGCCCATCGCAAAAGTGTTATTTAAAGTTTTAAATATATATATCGATTATTATTTGATACGGGACATATTACCGTCACAAATAATATTTTTAGCGATGGACCCGTCGCAAATAGTGTTAGTTGCAACGCCATTTACCGCAACGGGTCATTTGCGATGGACCCCCGTCGCAAATAGCCTTTTGTGACGGGATCTCGTCACAACTGACCTGTCGCAAATGGGCTTATTTCCAGTAGTGATATCACTTTTTCCTTATATCTGTCATGAGCTCATTAATAATATCCAATATATTATTTTCTCCTTAAACCTTCATTATGCGCATATCATCTGCTTTCCAAAAATATTTCAATCACTTTTCATGGTTACCGATAGCATACAATTATTGAAAACCAATACATAGATATTCCAATATTCCATAATACTATAAATGATCTTCCAAAACACTATTTTGGAATCCCGTTACATATACACTTAATCATTCCACCACTTCGTTGTCATATTAAAAATCACCAATAGTGATCGCATGTGACTTCCCTTTGTCCATTTCCTTAAGAGGTTTTTGGTGTTGATCATCATTAACCCTTGGATTAGGTCATTGGTTAGCATAATTCCCCATTTCCTTGCACTTGTAGCATTAAAATGTTAGTGGTGCGTTCTCTATAGTATTTTCTCTATTCACATCATTAGCTACCTTTTTACCATTACATCGGCACTCAGCTACTCGATGACCTTCTTTTCCACACTTAAAACATTTTCTTGTCCCTTTAATACAATCTCTACCATGATTCTTTCCACACTTTGATCATAACAAAACATTTGTCTTCTTTTCACCATAGTTTTGAGATTTTTCCTTGAACTCCATCTTTATTTTCTTGTCAAAACCATGAGATGGATATGTAACACCAACTTCCAGTTCTACCTTGATAGCGCAATGCACAAGTTATTCATAGCTACTAAAGTCTCTTATAGCTATTTCCCTTAGAAGACTTGGTTTTAAGCCACTGAAGAATTTATCAACTTTACTTTCAGGTTGGATGATAAAGCCAGATGCATACCTTGCAAGCCTTGTAAAATTTCCCTCATATATACCAACAGATTCATCATCATTTTGCTTAAGCTCAAGGAACTATTTTTCCATCTCTGTTCGAAGCATACGAGGTAAGTACTTATTGAAAAACAAGTTCTTAAACTCATCCCATTCCATGGATTCAATTTCATCTGGGGGCTTTGTATTCTTAATTAGAGTCCACCACTGGTCTACTTCACCTTCTAAACGGTAAACAACCAAAATTACTTTTTCATGTTCTGAACAGGAAAGTATGGAAAATATCTTTTCCATGGTATTGAATCATTTTTCAGCAACAATTGGATCAGAAGACCCATTGAAATATGGTGGATGTTTCCTCATGAAGGACTCAATAGAATATTGTTCCCTTCTCTGCTCATTTGGAAGTCTAGAATGATTCATAGCTTGAGTAAGTATAGAAAAAATATTTTTCACTCCATTTCCCATAAAATTTGGTTTTTTAGGAGGACAACCATTTCATTGCCCAGTGCAATGATTATTAACACGGTTCCTTTGGGTTCCAGCCATTATCTGAAACCCAAAAAGAATAGTGTGAGAGGAAAAAATCATGCTAGGAAAACAACATAATAAAGGTAGAGTACCTTCAATATCTAAGATATTAGGTTTAATTCTAATATCGTTACCGTAATTATAGGACTATAACCTATTCTTATACTTAACCTTAGGGACATACCTAGACATACCATAGAAATATCTCTAAGGATATCACTAAAGTTTTCACATCCTAGTTTCCAAAGGTTAACTAAACCTTTCCTATAATACCAACTGTAGAGACCCAAGCTTGATGTACATGGACATTACATTACTTTTGCAGAATACCTAATAAATAACAAAAATAGACACCCAAGGACCTTAATAGTTTAGTGTCTTTGGAAACTCGGAACATAATCTTCTAATAATGGTGAAATATCTTCAACATCCCCCATAAAGATCTTCCACTTTTGTTTTCTTACCTAAAACCTTTCTTTATATCCTGGGGAAAAGAAAACATATAAAGGGTGAGATCAAATTATTATTAAGGGTAATCATGGAGAAAATAAAACAAACTATATAAATTTGAACATAAAAGCATGAACATAAAGTTTAAACATCAAAATCTTGAGCAATGACATAAAACATGGAAGTACGTAAAGAATAGATCATAACAGAAAATCAATCATGATAAAATATCATGGGAATAAAACATGTAATTGTGTAAAACCATTAAGAACATGATATTATTTCCATAGTATCCAAGGCATTGCTTCTAAGACCATCATAGTGGATGAAGGCCATTACTGAACTTGTTTTACTTTCTGTTCCAGCCCTGTATTAGTGAACCAGATTTACTTTCCGTTCTAGCCATGTTTATCTCATGAGATATAAATATTTACCCAATGCATTGGAGGGAGATATAGGTATCACCCATCTCATAATTAAATCATTCTTTTGTGTGCCACAAATTAAGCATAAATCATTCATCATAACCTAATGAATAAAATGGGTTTTATATACGTCATCCCATCAAAACATAATCCATATAAAACAATGGACATAATTTCATAATAAACAAAATAAAACCATGTAAATAATAGGACATTATATATGAATAATATCCATATTAAATAATTTCATCTTAGATGGAAAATAGTTTTGATAAAACACTTGAAATGAATTCTTGAAGAAAATATCCTTTCTTCTTCAAAATAATTTTTTTCTCAAAATGCCGTGCGATTTTAAAAGTAATGAATTTTGTTGAAAATAATCATGAAATATTGTAGAGGAAGCTTCATGGAAATAATGAGTTATTAAACCATAAAAAGCCATTCATTCCATATAAGTTAAAAAAACATTCTTCTTGTACTTTTTCAAAAAAAACTTAAAAAGTACCTCGTATAGTAAACAAAAGAAAGATTCCTTCCATACTACATAGTAAAAGTCAAAAAGGGGGTAAACATGAATTTAAACATACATGGAAGAATATTAAACACTTTATGAAAACATTTTTATAAAACACTGACATGGATGATAAATATAACCCCAATAAATACTTACGAATAAACAATCCTATATAAAAATGAGATTGGAATAATTATCCCTTACCATAGGTCCAATTTCATCCGTACGTCTCCAAAACTCCTATATACTGGGTTTAAACATATTATTAACTTGTAAAATAACCATAATAATATTTATTATATCATATATGATTCACTTATGACTTTATATTACCTGTTCTTTTGTCAATTCCATGTTAAAGTAGCGTTTTGGGTAAAATAGTTTCATTTATCGTACGTGTTTGGACTTGTTGTTCTTGATATTATTACTTATATCCTGGTTTACTTAATTAAATAATGTAAAACATTATTTATATATAATATATATTCAGCATATAAATATATATGATAGATCGATAAATGGAATGAAATACACCGTTCATGGAGACGGTAGGCCGTACGTACGCATGAACGCTGTTTTCGTTTCCTTATTGAATTGAATGGAATTAAGTAAATGAAACATATATGGACATAAATATAGTATCATTATTATTTCATATATTCCATGATTATTTATTATATATACTTTATAATCATTCTTGAATGGTTAACATGTAGAATGAATCTCATCACTTTGTGGAGACGGTAATCCGTACGTACGCATGAGCGACGATATCGTTCTTATAATTATTGAATGGTATTAGAGTGGATTATATAATATCTCAGAATTAGTATCATGATATAATAATCATATATAGTTATTATTTCCACCATTATACCCATCCAATTAAGGCAGTGGTGGAAAAATATATTACACTACGGCATGGAGACGGTATTCCATACGAACGCACGCACGATGATTTCATTTTTTGTAGGATGGGTAGAAGGTGGCATAGGTTTGTTTCATATTTATAATAACATATCATTATATGAGTGATACTGATGTTATTACTTTATTATTAAACCACAAAATAAGAGGAAGTAGAAGAAGAAATGAATCTGAAAGAATCGGTAAAAGGACATTACCTCTTCTTCAACGTGCCTCTTCTAAACCTCCTCTTAGGGAACTAAAGTTGGTCTTTGAAGAAGATCAGGACCTATAATATGTTTCTGGGGAAGTGGATAAGAGAAATTGATAGGGTTTGGCCGATATTTAAGGCTCAAAATGGTGCGAGGAGGATAGGGATGAGGTGCCCTTTTATAAGAGAAGAGAGAGGCACTTTTGGAAACCTCTAAAATATTAATTTATAATAAAATAAAACCCCACCTAAAAACCTAGAAAATGACTCAAATTAAAAGATTAGATAAGATAGGGTTGTAATATAATCTTACAATAAAATTTAGACATATTGGGAATTTATTTTAAACCTTATCAACTTGATTTATCCTTATTTAATCTATTTAATTTTATTTATGGTAATAAAATTCTAAATTTTAAATTGTTATAAATAATTACTTATGTGTTGTGAATTGTCCATAATTGGATACTTTATGAAATTTTAGACCACATAAATTTCAATTTATAATTTTTAAATAATTTTGTGATTTTTAATCAATTTAATAATATGTTATTTTTATAAAATAACAAGTGTCATTTTTGTCAGTATTCATTTATTTGAATTTAAATAAAATCCACACAGAGGATATATTCAAAACAAAATATTTAATAGATTCATAACATGTTATATTTATCAATAAAATTCTTGTATCACATTAAATATTTTATATAATATTTATTTTAATATTTTTAAAACCATTTATTTGATATTTCAATCAAAAAAATAATTTATACATCACTATTGTGTCATCATTAATGATAAATATATAATCCCTAAAAATTATAAATAAATTCTCATGATGTAGATAATTTTATTATATTTCTGGATACTATTTATTTTTGAAGTTTTATGAATTTGATCACTAAATTAAAATTATTACACTTATAAGATATCAGAGAGTGACATGTTGTCACTTTCTTTGGTTTTAATAATAATTACATCATTTTCATGGTCAAAAGTCTATTAAATGAATCTATTATGACCCTTAGGTGATATGGATCGACTTTTATTCATCCAATAGAATTTTGGCAGGTGTTAGGGTAATTTTATAATATTATTTTTACCCTTAATTGTCTGATTTACCTTTAACTGTGGTAAATAAAATTTACAGTAGTTACTATTCATAATGCCAAAAAATTAAAAGTATCCAATTAACATAATTTACACCTACTGATTCCAAATATGGAATAAAGTTTTACAAATTAAAAACACAGAAGATGCAGTAATTAAATTAAAATTAATCTCATTGTCAAAAAAAATCGGGTCTTTGTTTAATACATTGCAAAAGATTAAAATGATTTTACCTATGAATTCAATGTAAAATTAATGATAATGAAATACATTATATTAAATAGTAAAAATATATTCTATTTATACTTTAAAACCATTCAATATTATAATTTATCCATATAAATTATCTTGATGAAAAAAGTTATTTTTAATTAAAATTTAGCGTATTTATACTATTCATCAAAATATGAAAGTTAATAGAAAAATATTAAAAAATCATCCAAAGTAAATTTTTATATACTTATTGCAATTAATAACTTTATTTTTTCAAATTAAACTCATAAAAATTTCAAAAACTATATTTAAAGTGGGTTTTCCATCAAAAGGCAGCAAAGCAACAATTTTTGAAAAATACGTATTTTACCTAAAAAAAATATTTTATTCTCATACCATGTTCTAGATAATGTGTAAGATGAATGATAATGTTATAAAATTCAAAATGTGGTTAATACTATTCATAACAGCTAGTTCATAATAATATTATAACAATATATCGTTGTTTAGTGAAACTCGGTATTGCGTACAACACACGCTATCGAGGAAGGTTTCTCTTGCATGTAATGAAAGCCAAGTCAGGGTTGCGTGTAGTGAAAGTTTTTTTGGTGTTGCGTATAACATAATCAAAACATAGTTTATTTATTCATGGATCAAAATCTATACTCGGTGTTGTGTAAAATGAATTATATTTGAAAAAACTTGAAATTGTGTGCAACACAAGCCAAGAATAGTGTTGCGTATACTGCAAGCTAATAAAATGTTGCGTATAGAGCTAGATGATCTTGGAAAAGTGTACAACACAAGAAATCAAAGAAATTAAAAATAATATTTCTCATAAAATCTTGGGGCGTTACAGTATCCCCACTACACAACCGTATTGTAACCACTATTGCATCCCCACTGCATAACCATATCACATCCATTACCCCAAAACCCATCACAATATATCCACCACCCATGCATCGCATCATCACAGCCAAGACACAATACACATCCATATCCAAAAACATATTACAACACATGCCAAATAATATTCTATATTTGGAAAAATGGATTTCATTCAATTCCACTTCTTTATTTGGGGTCATTATCACTAAATCCATAAGATCCCGAGGTATCCATTTCATTAATAGATTATAAGTGGTTAACCATTTATTTACTATGGTGTCACAAAAATCACACAATATGGTAATCATATCATGTATAAAAAAACCACAAAAATAAGGGCTACTTATGAGCATGATTTTCAATGATATAAAAAACATAGATAATCTCAATATCACACTATCAAAAAGATATGAAATCTTGAGAAGCATTCCCTTTCCCTTTCAATTTCATTTAAACAAGTTAATTACATTTGTTTTGAAAGATGAAACTGTCTTCCCAAGAGATAACAAGAGTGACCCATCCCATATGATATACAGAAAGAAGAAACGAGGGACTCCCCTACCTCAAAGAAAGAACATTTACCCCAACTTATTGCACAAAAAATATGGGGTGCACATATAAGAGGAAACAACTTCAGGAAAACTTAAACCACTATAGCAACAAGGTTCCATGACTCTATGGGAAGAAGGATTTAGAACATAGCATATTAATTGAAAGCAAGCCTAAAAGAATGAAAGAAAGTTCTTCTATTTTGAAAGATTATACCACAAAACACCAGGATTAGAAACAATTTAAAATTTCTATTGAAGTCATATATCGTTAAATACATGTGTTTTGAATATTAAAAAATTCTCCAAACTTTTTAGAAGTTGAAGATATGATTAGTCCCATTTGAAATATATTTAAAATTAATTAAATAGGGTATTAAAACCATTTTTCATCAAATATACATTAAAAATGGGTATTCTGTAAATTTTGGAAAAAAATAGAAAAGCTAGAAACTGCCACTAGTAGGGTTCCACAACTAGGGTTCCACTACCAAGATGTTTTTAGGACCAAGATGATGATGAAGGTGATGGTTTTTATGTGTTTTATTTTTTTGTCAAGTTATGTTTTGAAGTAAGTAAATCACCTCACTTTTTATTGTAAAAAATTCATATTGAGGTTTGTTTTCAAAAGAATCAGACTCATGTTGTAAATAATCAGACTCACTATAAAAGTATATAATAATGTAAATAAGCTATTTTGGAAGAGTGTTTCTGATCAGGCTCACCTCGGGTCCGATTGAAGGTGAAAACATCTTGCTAGAAGCAAATGGACATCAGACTCGATCTAAATACGATAAGAAAGAAGTATTTGTTTTGATAGAGAATTTGAGTATATATGACTATAATGTTTTAATTGTGATGATGATTTTATAATTTGTATTTAATATAAATCATAAGTTGAATTTAGAACATGTTATGCAAATAGATTATAATAGTGGTGCAGATTGGAATAGTGGTGATAATTTACTTTAGCATTTTGTTTTCCATCAACCACATACTAAAAGATCAGCATCAGGAAAATCAAAACCATATTGATTGAAAATGTGGTATCGATTTAAAATGTGGTCTTGATTGAAAAAGTAATATTGATTAAAAATGTGGTATTGATAGAAAAGGTTGTAACAATTTACTGCAGCATCTATATTTTCCATCAGATTATATAAAAACTTTTCATACCCAGAAATGATCATACCTAGAAATGATTATGCTTAAAAATTATTGTATCCAAAAAGGATTGTACTCTAGTGTGTTTTAAAATTTATTCATAAAGTGGGTCAATAATTGATTTACTTTTTCTACCTTTGAAATGATGTTTTTTAATTGGTTCAAGAGAATAAGTAAAAAAGATGATCAATAATGTAGTCAACCATTTCAAAATGGATGAAGTACTTTTTTGGAAGAGTTGTTTGATGAAAATAGATTGTTGAATGATTTTTCAAGGGGGAGATTAACTTTCAAATAAAATATTTTGATTCAAATCAGATTTATGAATTGTATTTAGCAATCAGATTGATACAATCAGACTCAAATGATCAAACCCATGTATTACTCATCAATTATAATTTTACTGACAATTGAAATGGTTGTCTGGAGAAGAAGAGGTGAAGAATGTAGATGTTTCAAGAAGATTTGAGAAGCATTGAATAAGTCATAATTACTCTAATATTTCAGGATAAATTATGATTTGGGTGAATTTAGGTGAGCGGTAAAGTTTTTGGGATTCCCGCTTAAACATGTATTGGGTTACTAATAAAAGTCCAAAAGTATATTATACATGACTGACGATGAAGTACTATTCACTACAGTAGAGAGAGAATCCTTGAGTTTTTAGTGAGAGGAAGTGATAACATTTTGATCCTATATTGAATAAGTTTTGATGGATAACTGAAAGATAAGAGTCAAGATTATTGTATTGTCATTTCCAGGTCATCGTACTCATAATTTATCCTACTTAGCTGGTCATCGTATTGGGCTGAATTAATTGGATTCAATATTTCGGTGTTGGGTTTCTTAGACTGAGGAATAATTGTATTGGGTTTTATTGTACTCAGGGATTGAAGTGGTTCCAATTCATTACTATTGTATTCAAAAAGAAAATTAGATTCGGAGAATCATACTCGGAGGAATCAGATTGGAAAAATCAGACCTAGAAAATCAGAGTGGTTTTTTTGCAACAAGGTCTAGGGGGTTATTACCTCTCTTATGGGCAATGAATTTAATAACTATATTTCAATATAATACATTTTTTTAATTGAAAATAATCACATGTAACATTATTTGTTACATAAAAATTGTATTACCCTATTTGTTCTAATAGGTTTCACCCACACTTTTGGATTTTCTTCAAAGTTATACATGAGTAAAAGGGCATGTCTTACTCATTGAAATCCATGGATTGTTTTCTAATGGATTGTATGGTATTTTATTTTCTCCAAACCATACCAAGTATGAAGTTGTTTGAATTGAATAATGAACCTTATAAATACCTATGTTTCTATGGATGTGTATTTCTTTTATTTTCCGTAGGGAATTTAATCTTTAATAGGAGGATAAGGTTATTTCAATTGAAATTAAGAATAAAATAAAAAATTATAATTGATTCACCCCCTCCTCCTCTTAGTGATAAAAATACACTAACTAGACACTTATAAGTGGTATTAGAGCATTGGTTCCATTTTCTTATTCTTTGCTGATGGAGAATTTGAACTGTGTGAACAGTAAATGTATTCCGGTATTTAATGGAAATAAGTATCATATCTGGAAGGGTAGAATGATGCATGATCTTATGTCTATCAGTAATGATGTTCTTGAAGCCAAAAAAGTTGGGTTTCCACGCATTTATGATAAATATCCTCTTACATCTATTGATAAGAAGAATACAAATATTGATGGAAGAAAGAAGAATTCTATATTGTCATCATTTTCTAAAAGTTAATTCTTAAGATTCAAAGGTGTTTCCACTTACAAAGGTATATGGTACAAATTAAAAAACATATATTAAGGCAATACAAAATTCATGATGGAAAACTTCAAATATGAAGATTGAAGTATGAAGACTCGAATATGAGTGATCATGAATCATTTGGGGAATTATTTACCAAGATAAATGATATTGTGAGTAATATCAGATTTATTGGTGAAAATTTGGATGACTCTATAGTTGTTGAAAATATATTGATAATCCTACCCAAAAAATTCGATGAAAATTTTTCTTCATTGGAAGAAAGATATTCTGAAACATTATCTCTTGATGATTTTCATAGCACTCTTATTACTTAGGAAATGATAATAGAGAAAGCTATAAAGGTAAAAAAAGTTGATAAAAAATGTCTTTCAATAATGAAAAAAAGAAAAATCAAAGAATATTTGTATTAAAGAATAAGATTGTGATTTTGACCTGAAAAATGAGGTATGTAAAAATCACAATTATATTTTATCCTTATTTTCTAAAAATTTGAAAATAGGTACATGGAAATTCAAAGGGAAACTTCCCTTGAAATGTTTTGAATGTGGAGGAGTTGGTCACTTTGTGGCTAATTATCCTCGAAGAAATAATGAATAGGATAGTGATGAAGAATAAATAAATAAAATAAGATCATGGAATAAATAGGGTGATAAAGGAATGATGTATTCCATAAGGAAATAAAATAAATTCTTCAAATACAAAACAAGAATATTCTTATCTAAAGATGAAGAATAAGAAGGAAGTGATGCTGAATCCAAAAAAAATCATTTGAGTATGGTATTGAAAATAATTTTATATAAATAGTGAATGATGAAGAATACAAAAGAAGAAGCTATAAATAAGAATAAACTCAACTTGAAATACATTTCAAAGAGTAATTGAAAGAATGTATGAGAACAATTACAAGCTTGAAAAGAAAAAAAGATGTGGGATTAATTTTTTTCAAAAAGAAATCAAGAATTTTTTTCTGATTAGAAAGAAAAGATGGTCGAAGAGATTAATTATTTGAAGTAATCTCTTAAAGAATAAAAAATCATACTGATTATTTGGAGGTGAAATTGAAATAAAACAAAGAAGATTCAGAAATTGTTCAACAAATACATTCTAAAGTAGAATTGAGAAACCAAAGCTTCCAAAACCCTATCACCGAAGTTGGTAAAAGTTCTCAGAATGAGAAAACTAATATGGTTCAACAAAATATACCTTTAAAGGGTGAGAATAACAATTTAATTGTTTCTGAAAAGAATAATGTTGGTAAATTATTATATGTGGCTAAGACAAACAAAATTGAGAATTAAGAAGTCTTAAAGAAACCTAAGTTTGAAAATGTTTTGAAACAATCTGAATTCAGAAAGGTTTATAATACTACCGTTTCCAACATAGATGAAATGAAGAAGAAGAATATGATTGAAAAAAAAAGGTTTTAGGATTATGAAATAAAGAAAACAATGTGGATGAGAATCGTATTCACAATTCTAATCAGTATGGAAGTTTTAGAGGAAAATACTCATTCTATGGACATTCCTGGTATTATGGTGGATTTTTAAATACTACATGTATGTTTTAGTTCAACCAACAACATTAATATTATCCCATTGGTTATTTAAGGTAGAGTTTTATGGGGATTCAACCTCCTAAAACAAATTAGAATGAGAAGGATACCTTGACGAATAAGTCTGAAAAGAATGGAATGAATATTGAAAATAGTTTCCAGCCCTTGGAAACTATTTATGAAAAGTGTGAACAACCTAGACACCTTGAAAGGGAATGTATTGTTTTGTTACCAACTCAACAAAATATTCTTAATTCTCAGAATCCAAAGGTGAAGAAATAAAATAAAGGAGAAAACAGTATTATTGTTGAAACTACATTGAAATCCACAAAATGAGAATGACCCTGGATACTTAACAATGGGTGTTCCATGCACATGATA